>QMIH01000049.1:376471-476038 GCA_003987875.1 Clarias batrachus
GCACCAACGGAAACACTTATCTGTCGGGATTTATTTGTACTTTTTTTAAAGGTAAAGTGCAGATTAATTTGTTTTATTTTCATTTTATAGATTGTATTAATTATTTTTATGTTTTTACTTTTTGGAGCTGTGGAACGAATAATTTGAGTTTTCATTATTTTTTATGGGAAATGATGATTTGGTTTACGAGTGTTTTGGAACATGAGCCCACTTCCGGAACGAATTATGCTCGTAATCCAAGGTTCCACTGTACATTCATTCATTTAAAACGCACAAAACACACAAATTAACATGAACCACAGACTGCTCTAATCTGAGACTGATGCGAGTGTGTGTGTGTATGTGAGAGATGCGCTCTTGATCTGATGATCTGATGAAATTAGGGCTAGTTATCCCCTTGACACACAGTCTACACAGGGGGAATAAAACAAAGCTATCCTTTTGTCTAATCATATCATCTGCATTCCTGGTTGTTGTTCAGTCTCTCTCTCTGCACACACACACACACACACACACACACACACACACACACACACACACACACACACACACACACACACGGTGAAAACCCTGTAGTTGGCCATACAAATGCAGTCCAAAAATACCTGGATAGAGCCACATGTATTCCATCATTTTGGAGTTTTAATTTGGCACGTTTCATATTTTTCCTCAACGCCAGAATATATCGTCATGGAAACTGCTTTAAAAAAATTATTTGCTTCGATGCTTACCCAGTGACCTTTACTCATTCAATTTGGGAGTGAGGATTTGTGCTCATTCAGCCACACACGCATTAGTAAAGTCAGGGACTGGTGCTCTCGAATGTGCTCGGTGGGCTTACGGGTCAGGACTCTCGTTCCTCTCTGACTTTGGGCAACAATGTTGATTTACTGCCAGGGTATGTCAAGTGTACAGCATGGAGCTCCTCCTAGTCGGAGTCCTGTGTTGCAAGCGGTCACTGGAGTGACCAAAGTGTTACGCACCTATGAATCAGCAGAGAAGTCAACAGAAAGGTGTTAAAACACACGACTGGAAGGCATGCTGTGTATCTTTCCTTCATGATACTCTCTATTTTGCAGTCATTGTTTTTTTTTGTTTTTTTGGCTTCAGGCTTGTTTTTAGTGAATGAGAGGCACTTCTTGTGCAAGTGAACAATTTGGAGCCCTCAGCATGCTGAATAAGTGTTTATGAAGTTTTGAGATATGTGGATGAGTCTGAGCAAATATCCTGACTATAAAAAAAGAATAAGAAAAAGACTCCTGCCCGATAAAGTTTGACCATTAAAAATGAAAAGGTTTTACCTAAACGGCTACCTTTTAAACTTTTTAATTAACTGAATTGACCGACAAATGATCGATTATAGTGCACAGCTTGAGTAGCCTGTCCTTTCACTTGCCATCCTCTTTGCATACCAAGTTGCCACTTTACTTCCATGACAATGCAAATATGATATATTTGTTGAGCACAACGGAACCATCCTGCCAAATGTGATAAAAACAAAGAGTTATTTGTGTGGTTTATACAGAAAAATGTAAGTAATTAATCTATACTAGATTAAAATGTACAATAGTGACTGTAATTTAATACATATATGATAAATCTCTCTTTCTACACAAGCCTGTGTGGCATTTATCCACCGTGGTGAGCTAGAAACAAGCTATGTGAAACAATACGGCAGATTTTTCAGTCAGATTCTCCATCCATCTAAACACTGGGGTCAATCTGGATTATATGTTCTTTTCTTTACATCACATCTACGTCAATAACCTGAAAACTATGTGACTTCGGAAGATCTGTGTGGTCAGTGTGTGTGTGTGTGTGTGTGTGTGTACGTATGAGAAACAGACATTGAAAAGATCAATTTTATGTCCTTAAGACCTTCACACACACTTACTCTATTTTGGACAGTTATACACACATCTATGCTCTTACACACACATACACACACACACACACACACACACACACACACACACACACACACACACACAAATAGACAGTCTCAGATCCATTTATATAACCCAGTCTGTGATTATATAATGCCTCTTAATAAATAAGGAAACTACAGTAGTTATCCAGCTACAGCACAGAGACAAACTACTGACAAAAACAGTGTTAAGTGTATGAAATCTCTCACACACAGACACACTGATCTACTCAATGGATGTTTATAAAACACCATTTTGAAAATATTATACAAAAAATAAAAAATAAGAATACAAAAAAAGTGGGTATATACTGGCTAAACAAATAGATTTCAAATAGAATTAAGATAAAATAGGTTAAGTATTGAAGTCCAAATTTGGATCTGTTTACTATGTACAGTGGAACCTTGGATTGCATGTAACTCGGTCTGCGAGCTATTTGCAAGACAAGCAAAAATGTGTAATAAATTTTATCTTAATAAATGAGCGAGGTCTTTATATACGAGGAGAATGCATGCGCTTGCTCTGCTGAGCGTCACGTGATCACAACTGAGCCAATGGCTATGTTAATCCATACCCATACAATCCATACACGCCTGTACAGTTTACTATAACATTGTGACCACGTGTGTGTGTGCACATATTAAGGCATATTAAGCAAAAGCAAGTGTCATTAGAGAGGTTTCTTGATCCAGAGTCTCTCTGTCAGATAGCACTGATTCCGATAGTGTGTGTATGTGTATCCGCACGAGTGTCATTAGAGAAGTTCCTTGTTAAAGAAGTTTACTGACAGAGGAGTGTTTCCATTAGTGTGTGTGTGTGTGTGTGTGTGTGTGTGTGTGTGTGTGTGTGCGTGTGTGTAAAAATTGTCCTACACAGTAGCCCCTTCCATCCTCTTGTCTTACTTCAGCTTCACACACACGCGCTTGCACACAAACACACACTAACGAAAACACTGCTCTGTCTGGATTCTTATCAAAGGTAAAGTGCAGATTAATTTGTTTTATTTTTGCTTTATATTTTGTATTAATTACTTTTATATTAATATTTTCGGGCTGTGGAACGAATCATCAGAGTTTTCATAATTTTTTATTGGGGAAATAATTACAAGTGTTTTGATATACAAGCCTCCGGAATGAATTATACTCATAATACAAGGTTATTTATATATTATTAATTTATTTATTTCTAAATAAATACTCTGACACATTTACCATAAAGCTACATATCAACCATGCAGAAGAAACCTATCCTGGGGTCTCATAAAAAAAATAAAAAAATAAAGTAGTAATGATTGCTTCAAGGAAATAAAAAAATACAAATAATATTTTTCATTGCTTTTTCCTTACTCAGTTGTTAAAGGGTTAAGACAAATACTTCTTGACCTTACTCCATACCATTTTAAAGTGCTTGTTAACAAGAAGGGGCTATTGTTCAGGTTCCAAAGTGCTCACAGTTTCTGTAAATGAAATCCTCTTCTTTTATATCTAAGGTACAAAGTGGAAGCTGGATTAAGCAGCACATTCAGAACAAAATTGTAAAACCTTGCCCAAAACACAGCTTAGGCCTCGTCTACATGAACAGAAATTAAAATAAAGAGGCGCTTAAAAAGGTTTTTATTCCTTTTTTAAAACAAATTCACACAAAACACTTTTCTAACTACATGAAAATTCAGTAGTGTGACATGATAGACTAATAGTAATCAATACTTTTACTATGTGCATGTCTATATGGTCTCTGACTAATAGAGATTTCTCTCTTTAAGCACAGCGCTGACAGCAGTGACGTGTGTGTGTGTATGTGTATATGACGTAGCAGGGAAAATAAACTTCTGAGTTTGTAACATGAGCCAAATTAAGTAAACCACAAGCAAGACTAGAGAGCGAACGGCGCTCATTTGATTCGGAGACTAGACTTGAAGAGGTGGCCACAGTAATGAGCTGACCCGAAGTGAAATATTGAGATATTTCGGTTATGAAGTGGGCGAGAAAGATGAGCGCAGCAGCACCGCTGTGCGCTTGTTGTTTTAAAGTGAGGCAGAGTTGATTTTATACTGGGACTTTCACTGCACATTTGAGATTCTCTCTTCTATTTGTTTATTTATTTTTAATAAACACACAAAAGGATAAAACATGTATTGGTTACTCTAGAGTGAACAGAGAAGCGATTACAACTAAATGTGTTTTAACATTTTCTCCCACTAAAACCTTGTGAACCAAATCTCTCAGAAACACAGGCACTGCAGCTTTATAATAACGCGGTCAGTTACACCACTATCAAAAATTGCACGGGTGAAAAAGCATGCATGCATTTACCTCAAACCCCTTGGGGCAAATTGATCTCAAATTTTCAAAACACTATGAGTGAAAATAAGCCTCAAAACTCATTCATGACAAAAGCCGGCACATGCATGCGCATGTCTCAAAACCCGCGTTCGTTAAAAGCCGCACGCATGATTGCAATGACTCGACACACACCCGTAGTCAAGTTAGATGTTTCCGCTCCTTTGATTGGTCAGTCTCCATCATAGGAATTAGACACATGACTTTTTGCATAAAAAAAAACATTTTGTCTTCAGTAAATTAGAGTTTCTACAGGTTATAATCCTTGCTAGATGCTAAGAAAGAAAACTAAATGACCTCTGTTGTAGAGAACATCTAAAAACTGCATGACCTGGGCAAATGTGTAAGATTCTACAAAGTCATCTACATTGCAGAATATCTACTGTACTGCAATATTTAATAAACTCAAATATTGCTAATATAGGAGCAACTTCCAAGAAAAAGCGCACGACCTGGACAACAGTGCAGGATTCCATAAAGCTTAAAGATGTCTACATCGCAGGATATCTAATGTGTTGCAGTGTTAGGATACAATATAAAGATGAGATTTATTAACTTTTGTACAAACAGTGCTTTAGTCAAACTGAAACTTTTGAGAAAGTGCAGTGAGAGAAAACACTCCCTTTATTTCTCTGTATAATCCCCTGCTACACCCATGCACTTATCCCTCGTGTCTGGATACCATCAAGGGAGAAAGTTCTCTCGGCGCACCAGAGCCATGATCAGTCTTCCTGCTTTACATCTGAAACGCTGGCGTCCCAGGAACTCCTTTAATGGCCCAAAACATGTAGAAAAGGCTTGGAGCGAGGTCAGGACTGTACGTTCTCCACTGCTTTTCTGGGATCAGACGTTACACTTGCTGAACGCTCACATTTAATGACTGCAGTTGCCTCTGAGCCGCGTCAGCCACGATCGTCATTAACAGATGTACTTCTTACGTACTTCTTTAAAACATTATCACCATTCAAATATTTTACTGACTCTCATCACAGTTCTGTGCTTGAAGTCTTCTGTAAATGGCAATTGCTGCTGTAAAAAAACATGTTCTACAAAGAGCTAGAAATAAATCTCCACTAATTGTAAGATTCACGCTATATTTGACTCTCCTCTTGCTACTAAAGACACAGCTTGATTTTGAAAATAATCTGACAACATTATATAAATCCAAATGTTTTCTTGGTATGCGCAAACTAATTAGACTTCTACTATAACACATCTTATGACAGGTAAGGAAAATTAGTTTTTTCAACAACAGAAGTCCATTGAGAAAATCTATCAAAAACAATTGCAATGCACAGTGATATCAGTATCAAAACATAAAATGTTGGTATTGTGACAACACTATTTATACTGTAGGTGCTCACATAATCAGGCAACACTGCACAGAGAGAGAAAGAAAGAAAGAAAGAAAGACAGCAAGTGGAAATATCCCAAATCTTGTCATATTCATTATTACTATTACTACAATATTATCAGTAATTATAAATGCAAATAGTCTGCGACTTGCAAACATGTTATGATTTTCCGCAGACACTGTTATATTTAGGTGAGAATCATTTCCTTAGGCGCAATTATGGTTTTTGGCTACATGATGGTGGAGTGTAGGGAAAGGGGACAGATTTAATCAAGTGGATTGGTATGCATTACATTGTATATTTGTGTCAAAGATGTACAAGACTCACTTTGTCGGACTTAGGAACAAATCTGACTTACGAACATGCTCCCGGAACAGAACTCGTTCGTAAGTCGGGGACTGAGTGTACAAATTTTATATTAAAGCTATTTCTAAAACTCTTGTCAGGTAACTTCTATTCCTTCAAGAAATGTGTTCTTAAAATCACCATAATTATCCATTTAGACAAACAAACAAACAAATCAATGAATAAATAAAAACAACCTTGGCCAAACAAAACTAACTTGCTACCACAACAAAACAGAGTCAGAACTAGAATAGCACACACTCACTAACAAAGGCTTGGGAATGTCACTAGCAATTATCTAAGAGTGCGATGCCCTGAGGTTTGTCTTGTGTATTTATAGTGAACCAATGAATGTAAATCGGTGTGTGTGTGCGTAAGTGATTAGTGAGGTAACACATCTTGTGACAGATCAGATTTTCAGCCTTCTTGTTGTTTATTTGGTGGAGGATTTAGAGGAATGGTGTCAACGTGACAAACAGGCAGTTTTCAGTTTCCACCTGAAGGGAGGAAGAGTTTGACCTAAAATAACTGCTGAGCCAGAGTGTTTCCACACATACGTAACAGTTTAGATCGTCACCCTGAAAGTGCGTGAACGACCGCATGCTTTCTGCCGGCAGGAAAAAAACGAGGTGACATGGATACGTAAAACTCCTGAGACTCTAAACTGTGACATCTGCAGTTTCTGAACAGCTGCTTGCCATCTCGTTTTTTTTTTCTCAGTAATGATGAACAAACTGTAGGAAAAGTTATAAACTATAAATAACACGGTTTGAACGCTCGCCAGATGCTCTACCACACCTCAAAATCCGTGAGTGAGAATTAACTTGTGACGTTTTTCTTTCTTTGGTATTCACGGTAGAATTTTTCAGCTGCAATGCAGACTCCCCCCCCCAATCCCCCCCTCCGCCCCCCACACACACAACCTGAATAACAGAGACGGAATAGAAGCAGAGAGTGCTTGCTATCTACACTGGAGGTCTTAAAGCTGGAGGTCCACGGCACTGAGGAACTGCTGTTTAGACAGTATGCACTTGCTCTCTCTCTCTCTCTCTCACACACACACACACAAACACACACACAAACACAGGTTTACAGAGTCTCCTGATAAAGAGAAGGTTCAGGGTGGGTCTTATCTGAACAGGCATGACCCGTGTTTAGTGAAAGGTGAAAATGATAAACTGTGCAATCAGATATGAACACGGCACTTGTAAAGCTAGCTTTAATCCAGAGCTAATCTGTAGGCAGAAATATCTGCTAAAATGCGCACGTGGAAGAAACACATTTGCCGACTGGAGCATTTCAGTGAAGACGTACTGTAGTAAAATGATAAAAATACATGCCGAAGTTCAGCCTCTCCAGACATTCAATTTATCTGCATGTTTTTTTGATTATGGGAGGGAACCAGAACACCCTGAGGAAACCCACCACACACAAGGAGAACATGCAAACTCCACACACACACACAGGCACGAGACTCGAAACCTCAAACACTGCAAGGAAGGAACATTTGTTGCCTTTTATAAAGGCAGAAGTGTTAAACGAAAATATAAATATAACTACATTAAATATAACTGCATTCATCTTTTTACAAATAGGGATGTTAATAATTAATTAAACTTAGTGGTCAGCACTGTTGCCTTGCACCTTCAGGGTCTGGGTTCGAGTCCCGCCTCTGTTTGCATGGATTTTGCCTGTTTTCCCCGTACTTGTTGGGTTTCCTCCGGGCCCTCCAGTTTCCTCCCACAGTCCAAATTAGGACTAATTTGCTAACTGCAGACTAAATGCAGATTAGGCTAACTAGCGGCCCCAAATTGCCTGTAGTGTGTGAATGAGTGTGTGGGTGTGTATGTGTGCCATACAATGGATTGGCACCTTGTCCAGGGTGTATCCTGCCTCGTGCCCTAAGTTGCCTGGGACAGGCTCCAGGCCCCCCGTGTACAGTGTACAGGATTATGCAATATAGACAATGAGTGAGTGAGTCATTTCAACTGAGTAAAATCTGATTGGACGAGAGCCATTCCACGAGTTGTGATAATACATGGTAACAGCACTGGGATGTTTAACTATATGTGTATCACTCCACATCACTGGCGTTCTAACAACCGTTAATTACACTAAGTGTCGGTTGCCAGCTTGGGTGAAAGTAGGTCAGTACTGAGGAGAGAGCAGCTGCCTGCCAAGACTCACAGACACACCCTGTCACAGAAGCACAGTCAGCAAGAAAACACTTCTGATCACTTTATGTCATCTTAAAGAAAAATCACTTAGTGTGAAATACACACTTACTAATTATTCTAAATTGTTTTGTCTAACACAAACCCAAATGACTCTCTAACCCCGATCAAGGGCACTACTTGGTGTGTAGTACAAGGCATTATAAATCCTGGTACACTAGCTTTCCATTTAACACTATTTGGGATTTAATCCCTGAACTTGGACGTTAACAGAGCTGATGATCTAAAGTGGAAAGATAAAGAGAAACTTAAGAGATTTACAGGACCGTCCATCACCTCCATCGAACTACAACATTTGGCTACATGATACCGGTAAGAATTAAAAATGACCTCCACCAGTGTTACTTACGCTCACTGTCGATCGCTAAACTAAATGTTAGTTAGTTCCGGTAGTAAAGAAGTGTGGAGAAAAAAAAAGGGTTAAATAAAAACTTGAATCAATTAATTGCCATTGAGAATTTAACAGAATAAAAACGTATCAACCCATAAGGTTTGTTTTGCACATGAAGGCAAACTTGACAACACAGTGTAATTGAACATTAGAGTCAAATTAAATTAAACTGAACTGTTTGATAATAAAAGCAAATTAAATTCATTTCAAGAGCACAAGGTAACAATAAAAGACACCAGAGTGCTCGATTAGCAACCGGGCTTGTGCAAGATCGATCTTGCGCTTCAAAATGTTACAATAAATGATTGTATAACGTAGAACAGGAAAGCAAACAGGCTTAAAAAGTGACTTATCTCTGGGGTTATTAAGGGAGAAAATAATGCAAATGCAGAAAAAGCACAATGCACAATAAAACACACTGACACACAGAGTGATATCAGGACAACCAAAATGCCCTTAAACTTGTCTGGTCTCTAGAATTATCTGCAAGTGATGTACCATGTGTAAAGAGCTTTTAAAGCATGGCATTTAACTCGACAAAAGCCTCTACTCAAAGCTGCATGGCTCTCAGCCTCATCCTCACACACACACACACACACACACACACAGACACTGAGTACTGCCGCTGGTTGCTAGGAGACCGACACCCATGCGGACCTCCTCGGCTCGGCCCTCTGCACGTTACTGAAAATCTGCTGCATCCACGAACAGCAAGGCTTCCTTGATGTTCCTGAAATGAAACGTAGCAGATAACCTCGGAGGTGTGCAGGTCTGGAAAAGAAAGCAATCATGCTCTGTGATGCTGCACCACAGAGAGTATAAACAGTCAGTGTAACCTAACGGGAGACTGACACGAGCCCTTCCCGCTCTCTTTTGGAGTCTTTTAGTCCAGGTGGCTTAAGCAGGATGAGCTGGGATGCAGCGTGCCAGGCGGCAGCGTGTGTATGTGAGAGCGAGTGCTTACGTTACGGCTCTGAAGCTGCGAAACACTCCCAGAGCTCTGGAGAAGAGTCATTTGTCAATATCATTGATCACACGATTAAAGTGGGTTTGGCAGGTCTTCAAACGCAGAGAAATGACCAGGCAGGAGGAAACAAAGCACTGACATATGTAAAGGGCTTTACGTGTATTAGCGAATACGGTGTGTGTAAATGAAAGGAAGTGTGGACTCAATATCATCGCCGGATTCCTTTTAAGAGGAACAAGGCTATAAATATTCAAATGTAAATGAACTCCCTGTCTTGCTGCTAGCGTATTCTTTGTTTTATTATCAGCTCTCTGCTGCTGTCATAAATTTAAAGAGCGCTCTTATTCTTTTTTTTTATTTTTTTATTTTATGTTCCTAATATAGTTGAAGCAGGGATATTTTGCAGCTAAAAGTTTTCTGTTTTTTTTATATTTGTATAATTTTTATAATTAGATTTTTATTTTATATTGTATATTCTTTATTTAAATATTTTCTTTTTCATACTCTATTTTTTTAAAATTATTTTATCCATATTCTTTATTTGAATACAATGAGACCTTGGATAGCAAGAAACTTTGTGTTTTGTAGGACGACCAAAATTTTGCCATAAATTTTAACTTGATAAACGAGCGAGGTCTTGAAATTTGTCTGCCGAGCATCACATGATCTCAACTGAGCCAATGGTTCTTCACTCTCGCGCGTGCTGTAGGATTGTGGGTAATCGCCTCCTATGCACAGTCTCAGTGTGCATGAGTCACTCGTATAGTCAACATCTGTGAGTGCGTGTACTGTTTACTATAACATTGTGACCGTGTGTGTGTGTGTGTGTGTGTGTGTGTGTGCGTTAAGCATTTTTTAAATTTTTGTGTCCAAGCAGTGATTCCGTTTGTGTGTGTATGTATGCGCACACACGTGTGTGAAAGTTGTCCTACACAGTAGCCTGCCTCCTCCTCTCGTCTTACACCAGCCACGATTCTTTTCAAAGGTAAAGTGCAGGTTCATTTGTTCCAGTTTTACTTTAGATTTTGTATTATTCAGTTTTATATTAATATTTTTGCATTGTGAAATGAATCATCTGAGTTTCTTATGGGGGGAATTTGCTTTGATATATGAGTGCTTTGGAATACAATGAATTATGATCACAATCCAAGGTTTAATTGTACTTTATTTTCATTTTGAATTTGAATTCTCATATATTTCACAGTGAGTAATCTTGTTATTTTTAACAGAATCAAAAGTGCTGTTAAACTCTCGATTCTGATTGGTCTATCGTCTATAATCATCTATAATTTCAGCGCTACTGTAGGCTGTGGGCCAAAGGCAGGTTTATAGTATTATAAACCCATTCATTCATTAATTCATATGATCGTTTCTGCAGTAAGAACCAGTACAATGACTTACTCCACTATTTCTTTTTAAACAATAAGGTTGTTTTTTTTTAGGTCATGGTGCCCTGGACAACCCAGCTGTAAATTCAACCTTAGCTTAGATATTCTTAGCCAGGCTCCTTAGACACGCTCTACTAGTTGAATTGAAGAGTTGGGTGATTCTTTTAGTGAATACTTGACTTGAGTCGTTTGCTTACAATCCACTTTCTCTTCTGCCATTGTTATTTTCATTGAAAGCTGTCACAAAACTGATCTCTGTTGTTCTAAAACAATTTCGGTACACAAAGCATTCAAACAGCATGAACTGTCGCATGTTCGTAAGCGTTTCACGGGCATGGCTGATGTGTGCCCACAGAGAGGTGGGGCTATTCACAGACGGGTCTGTGTTTATGAGCGTGAGAAAGAGGGGTTGAGTGAATCAATGAGGTCAATGTTGACACTGAGGTGGACCACCACAAATGAATCAGTATATAAACTATAGAAACATGCAATTGTGGCTGTGGCTAAGTTTTCTGTGAGTAAACTTTTATGTATTGTTTATGAAAAGGAGTCTCTAGGGTCAAGATTCAAAGGTGAAGCTGCAACTTTTCCAGCACAGTCTTAAGGACAGAGGATGCTGCACTTTCCCCTGAAATTTAATTTTAACTTAAAGAACAGAGAAAAGAGAAAGAGAGAATCTGATATGTGAATGACTACTTGAACATACTGATTATAAGTAATAAAATTGACCTAAATAGAGGGATACAGTATATGATGTCATTCTGGAATAAGTACTGTATGATAGATACGATTTCCAAACATCTTACCTAATCAGGTTTCAAGCTAATAAACATAGCAAGCCTATTTCTAATCCTTCCCACTGAGTCAGATATAAGCACATAACAATATTTGACAATAGTACAATGTCATAAAAGGCCATGGAAAATAAAAGGCTAGAAAACATCCATGATCATAATCCGGATTTCAGAAGAGATGCAGTAACCCTGTGATGCCACGTCGTCCAAAATACAGCTCCTACTTCTCCAAGTGTCTTAGAGCTTCGAAAACTAGCATCAAACGATTCATAAATTGCTCTCATGGCTGCTCATGTTCGTGGCAGCCACCCATCTCTCGTGCCCTTCCCTCCCACGCTTCTACTTCAAAGCAGTCCATCCTCTCGCTCCTGATTGTGAAGCTGACGTGAGACCAGTGTTTCCACGAATCCTGCATGCTGTTGAACACATTTCTCCCGACAGAAACGAGATGAGGACGGAGAGCGCCTCGCGCTCGTTCCCCCTGCAGCTCGTCTCGGGTTTAAACGGTGACGGCGTGCGTGTTTAGCGTCACTGATCTTCCCTTTTTTAGACTCTGCCTGCTTTTTGTGTAATCTCACACTGAGATGTAACTTCCTTTCACTGCCTGAGTCAGTTCTACAGGAGAAAAAAAAAGGACCTCAATCTAGTGCTCAAAATACCAGGTCATAAACGACATGTTTTAAAACATTTCCGTAATTATGTGGAAATAATGTCTGCAGAAGCATTAGGCAAAACAGAGAGAATACAAAAGTGCATTCTTGTCATTCTGAAATGAATGAATGTGTAATGCTTTCGAAATCACTCTCTGTATAGTAAGAAATCTGTGGCTAACGTTGCGGCTATTAACTGTGCTGTTTTCCCAAATATCACCAGCACTGCAATAGATATTACGGAGTGTGAGCGCTTTATGTTTAAACGAGCTCAGTGTTTAAAAGTGATGTAATGGCATGATGTGCTAGTAGTGGAGTTATATAACAACCGTATGCTGCACTTTACTGCTCAGTTTTTTTTTTCTGTCAGTGTTCCTGCAATAAGGAACTCCAGCTCTCTAGTCTCTGATTCTGAAATGATTGTCTACCATCTGACCGACCTCTTTAGTGCTTCAGTTAATGAATATAATTATAAATTCCACAAATTCACTGTAACCATAAGCAAAATTAAGATTCATGACATACAGTTCCTGTCTGCTTCTCACTAAAAAAAGTGTACTTAGATGAAGCATGTATTTTATAAACGCTAATGGCCTGTCCTAATTACAAATAATGAGAAATATTCTTTCTTGTGTATGCTCGATTGAGCGTAATGTAAAATAATCAGGATTTTATGAAGAATAACCTTTTTTACTGTTCATTCTATTGAATGTAATGTTCAATACGCAGAAATATCAAATACAAAGCCTGATATCGAATGATGAGATATGATACGGCGCCTCATTACACCACACGTTAGGCGGCATTGATTTCGCTGCCATGGCTTGGGTCTGCTTTCCCTACAGTGTGAAGCATCAGTACAAAACAGTACAAAGTTGTGCTTTGGTTTCTTCCTGACTGACCACGCCTCGTCCCACATTACTTGTGGGGCTGTAAATGATGCAAATCCTCTGCTATGACCTTCACAATCAGCAAATGTCAAGCTAAATGAACACCTAATGTATGTGACGTGTCTGACAGCGCTCTCCCTCCACAACCGTTAAAACACAGACTATGGCAAAATCTTTTTGGTATAAGAGTGTATGTTCCACCAGATAATCTATGTAAAACGTATCCTTGTCAAGGTGCATTGAAACGGTTCAACCATCTTGTGGGGACAATTTTTTAAGAGTATTTGAGCACTCACACCCATGGCCAGTGCTGAAAGCTGAGGAACCTGCACACCTTCACTTCTCCATCATAAACTGAGAGCAAAATCATTACCTCTGTCATCAAAGCCACTGTAAATGGTCTATTTAAACAAAGGACGTACATGATGATGGGATTAATAGCTTCTCTCTGACACACACACAAATACACACACTGGAAAGGAAGGAATGAAGCAGTCCCCTGTTGGGAGGACCAATATGCACTTTCACAGTCTGTGTGTATGTGTGTGTGTGTGTGTGTGTGTGTGTGTGTGTGCGCGCGCACCACTGCGCTCTCATTAAAGATGTAACCGTGACCTTCCCCTCTCTGAGACAGCATATAAACGTTTTGCTGTTCACACAAACGTCTTCTGATCGGACAAAATCACTCCAAATGCCGATCTGCGCTAAAAAAGCCAAGAAGTAAATCAACGCAACAACTCCAATTGTAAACAGGAGACATTTTGACTCACCTCGATAAGGAAGTCTCCGGTGCGCAGTCCAGCCTGCCATGCTACCCCGCCCTCGTCCACAGACTCCAGGTACTGCAGGGCAGGGAAAGCTGGGGTCGGGGTGAACTCCTCGATTGGGGTATCAGCTGGAGATCCACATGACAGCACAGTGAGGAAGAAAAACAAAACAAACAAAAAAAAACAGACATGTAGAATAAGAAGCATGAGACACTCTGTTCCAGAGGTTTACAATAATTGTTGTAGGTCTTTCGGCTGCTCCCGTCGGGAAGCGGACCGTCCAATCCGCACAACTACTTGGCACAGGTTTTAAACCGGACACACTTCCTGACACAACCCTCCTGTTTTATCCAAGCTCAGGTGACCAGCACTGCAACCAGTGGCTGAGGTTTGGGCAGTGGCTGGGAAACAGTGAGGCCCAAGGGGTCTGTGATGGTGAACATCACGCATTATGTCCATGTTATGAGGTCATCATGATTTAGGGGTCTGTTAGAGGTTTATTTCATGGTTGTACAGGGGTGCAGTGCTACAAAATGTTTAAGTGGCAATGATTTACACTCACATGCTCAGGTGCCTGGAATTACCTAACTAAGCGATCATTTTCTTTACCCATTATTGCTCAGTGCATAAGTAGGTTCAGTAGGCTGATGATATAGTGGACTTCACTTTAACACCAACCAGATGATGGGTTTGAATACTAGCTAGTGCCCTGTTTAGGGGGCGTTCCCACATTCTTGAACTTTTGTTAGATCACACTGAATTATCCAAGGCGACAAAATGTGCTTAAGTTCCTAAGTAACATTTCAGGGCCAAATTCGGGAATGTAATAATGGGGCTGTAAGGTTAGGGTCAGAGGTCAGCATTCATACTTTTTTTTTTTTGAAGATAATTTCATCTTCGATACTACTTATCCAGTATAGGGACGTGGGGGCCTGGAACCTATCCCAGAACACAAGGAGGTAAGGGTGTGCAGGACTGGCAACCTGAACAGGGTTGCCAATCCATGCACACAAAAGCACAAAAAAACGGGCAATTTGGAAATGGCAATTAGCCTAATCTGCAGGCCTTTGAATTGTGGAAGGAAAGCACAGGAGTACCCGGAGTAAACCCACCAAGCACGGGGAGAACATCCAAACTCCACGTACACACTCTCGAGGCGGGAACCAAATAGGTAATCTACGCAGGTGGGAATCGAACTCCGGAACCTGGAAGTGTGAGGCCACAGTGCTAACCATTGGGCCTTCTTAGGAATGAATTTGTATGAATTCTGCTCTTTTTTTTTAATCTTCCTACAATATTTCTTGTTAAGATGACAAAAGACCATTATGGGAATCTTAAAAGTCTAAAGGTGTTTTTAGGACATTTTTGATCATATATTTTTTAAACTACATGGACAAAATTGGTATTCAGCCAAATGTATTCATTATTGAATTCAGGTGTTTCAATAAATCAGGCCCCTTATCCCCAGTGAGGAGCAATCCTAATGCTTCAGTAGACACCTTGGACGATGCTATGGTTCCACTGTGTCCATGACTGTGACTTGACTGGCCCGAACACAGAGCCATGACCTCAACCCCTTCAAGCACCTTTAAGATAAACTGAAATGGAGATCGCGAGCCAGGCCTTCTCATCCAACATCAGTGCCTGATCTCATGAATGCTTGACAGAATGAATGGGCACACATTCCCACAGAAACACTCCAAAATCTTGTGGACAGCCTTCCAAAAAGAGTGGAAGCTGTTACAGCTGCAAAACGGGGACCAACTCCATACTGAAGTATATTTTTGTCCATATAGTGTGTATATACTGTATATATTCAAATTTTATTCAAGCAAACATGTGTAGAAAAATATATATACTGTATATAGTGTATCCTTGTCTGCTTGTTTAAAATGAGAAGACTTTAATAAGCTTTGTGAGGTGACCAGTGACTTTAGCAAAATGCTAATACCATTATTGTGACTTGTTATTATAGTGACAGTTTTGCGCGTGAAGTTAATCGCGAGCTTGGCGCGTGAACTTTTCCCATTACCCCGGTATGGGGCTAGCAGAGGGGGTTTAAACATGGAGTGTGCTTTTTTTTATTGTTATTATTTGTATTTGTGTGTTTCCCTTACCTTTTGCCCCTCTCAGCACGAAGCCAAAGCCCTCGTTATCCTTCTTCTGCAGGACCACGGTCTTCTCGTCGATGACGCAGTCACTGTGGAGAAATTTGCGCGCGCAGCGACCGTTAGTGCAGGCGGCCGTCATCCTCACCAAGGCAACCGAGTAGTGCGGCTTCATCATGCCGGAGCTCCTCATCATGACTGCTCTTTATTATTAAAGCTTTTGGGGGGGGGGGCTCACACTACAGAATTTTTTTTCTTCTTTTTTAATCTAGAACGATTGAAAACACGAGCCGATTTCCTCCGTTTCGCGTCGCTGACTACCATCTCACACTCACCGACATGGAATAACGGGTCCGCCTCCGATCAGGTCCGCGAGCCGATGACAACTCGAGGCTTAGAATTGACTTCGACTAAAAAAAAAAAATACCAGTTAACCTGTTCCAACCCGCATGGCGCATCACTGAGAGCAAAAAAAGTCAAATTATTTATTCAAATAATAGTAAAACAAACAAACAAACAAAAAAAATCCTGTAGTCTGACGCCCAGCTTTAGGAAACCGCCGTTATTAACACGGTCAAGCGCGCGAGCCGGGTTTGAGGCAGGAGTGGGCGGGGCTGATGGAGCGCGAGACATACTGTATAACCGCTGTGGGGAAGGATGAGGAAACAGGGAAACGAAAATGAAATGAAAATAAAATGTTGACTGAGGGACACAGAGTGAGAGAGAGAGAGAGAGAGAGAGGAGGGGGGATTAATATGGACAAGGGGAAAAGAGAGAGGGATAAAAAAAAACAGCTGGGAGGAATGGAGAAAGAGAACAAAATGGCATTTTAAATATATAGAGCGTGAGAGAGGAGACGTAACTTCAAATTGACTAATCATGCCCACTCAGGAGCAATCCTATGTTAATGGAATCTCTATGGGAAGCCATCCATCCATCCATCCATTGCAGAGCAGAAGTATATGGTACAGGAAGTTTGGAAACTCCAATCAGCCTTGCATGTCTTGGTAGGGTTGGGTATCGATACCCAGTGCCAAATCGATTCTATGTACTAGAACCGAATCAGAAAGCAGATTTCGGTGCCTCACCTCGGTGCCACTTAAATGCCTAAGCGATCGATTGAAATATTTTCCCTCTGGTTCTTTGAAACGGGCATAAGAAGTATCATCACCCTTACTGCACGTGAAAAATAATTTACAGACTGAGAAAATGCACATGAACGTGAAGTCAGAAAGCTCTAATAATACACATTCAACTCATCTTTGAGTGAAAACAACAAGGACACTCGCATTACCACATTCACTCAATAATCATCTATATCGCTTTATTCTGTATCCGCTTTAGTCCAGTCACGGGGGGCCTGGAGCCTATCCCAGGAGACTTAGGACACGAACCGGGATACACCATGAGTTGTGAGCCAACACATCACAGAGCACACACACATACACACGCTATGGACAATTTTGGAATGCCAGTTAGCCTAATATGCATGTCTTTGGACTGTTGGAGGAAACCGGAGCCCCTGGAGGAAACCCACCAAGCATGAGGAGAACATGCAACCTCTATACGCACACAGAACCTGAGGCAGGAATCAAACTCAACAGCAAAGCAGCAGTGCTAACCACTAAGCTACCGTGCCGCAGTAACAACAGTAACAAATAAAACCTTGATTTGATTATTTTAAGGTGTGTAAGGTTTTGTGCTGTTCCTCATTTGACACTTGTGTAATCTAATCACTTCAAGCAAAAAGCTGAGCAATATACAATTCATCTCACAAAACAGTGGCTCTCTGTCAGTCCTTAGATTTCAATACACAAACATCTGATCAATAAAGCAGAACGTTATCTAGTGATCCACCACAGACCATAACGTCTCTACAACTTATTCTACAATTCCATTCATGTTAACAGTGTTATCCTGGTCAGGGTTTGCAGTGGTTTCAGAGCTGTCACAACGTTATGGACGTTAGACACCATTGGAAATATGTTGCTTTTTTTTTTTTTAAGTTAGAAATGCTTTGATATATTATGTTGGACCAATGTTGGATGAATATTTATTCATAGCATTTATTTATAGTTCTCAATTACATTACATAAACTGGCCTTTGCAACCCCTCAGAGTAAAGCTAGATATATGCTTGTGTGTCAAGTTTACGTTGTAGGTCTTGCATAAGTACTGCATAGCCAAGGACCCTACGCCATAGCCAACGCATAGCCTGGAATTCACCTTTCTAAACATATAACGAAATTTCATGGCAACAACTATAATTGGTTACCTGGTAGCACTGCATTTCTTACTTCTTATTCTATTCCTCCATTTTTGAGTTGAATTGAAAGGTGAATGAACATTGAACAAATCATGTAGGGACTAACCGAAGAAGTCTGTAAATATGTCCAATTGAATGATTTCTCATGCCACACTACAGGGCACAGCAAATTCATGGTCAATTTTTCGTTTGGACATCTCATTCGCCCATGTGTGTAGTACACCAAAAACTCATCAGAGCGTGGCGAAGAGACTGGGAGTTCCTTGACCAGGAATCGAACCTGAGCCTTAGTGATGAGTACAGTGATTACTGACTCCGAGTCCACTAATCCTAAATCAAGTCCCTTATATAAAATGGAAGAGTATTTGCATATAACCTACTCACATCCTCCTGCATACTTACATAACCTGTACTGTAAATGACGTATAATATATAACACGAGGTAAATGCTATAAATGGTACATTGTATTGTTGTGATTTAACAATATTTTTTAAGAGAAAAAAATATCTTGTAATAAACCTCCGTAGAACATCCATCTACATCCATACATATAGTTGCAACAATAATCATGACTACATGTATGGATACTGAGCAAATGTCTTTAAAAAGTTTCTACTTAAATAAAAATATAAAAAGAAGTAATGCATAAAACATAGTCCCGACCATTTGCTTCAAATATATATTTTTGCTTTCTGTTGGAAGACACTGGTCATGTTCAATAGTTATCAGGGGCTAATAATCAGATACAGTGCAAAGAAATGACAACACAACACAAAGCCTTCTGTAGGGAGACGTCTCTGTATTTAACATTTACAGAAGGAGTCTCCAGTGTCAGTGATTTGTAACAGTCAGAGATAAAGCTGCAATCTTAAGTTTTCCATTACAGGACAGTCCTCTGGGCTGATAATCTTGCATTTGGCAGTTTGTATAGAACATGCTGCACTTTTTTCATATTAACTTTAAAAGAAAAGGAAGTGCTAGCAGCAAATGAACTTGCTTTGTGGACGTTCCATGTCAACTGTAATCATACACAAATTAGTATGATGAATAGAATCAGTAGCCTCATACCATGTGGTCATTTAGTATATTTGTATTATCCTGATGTTTCATTATCAGTATATGTGGCAAGACCCTTGAAATGCAGTAATAGATGTGTCCTCGTATATTGTATGATAGAGTGAACATAATTAATCTGGTTTCAATATATTCTAGCAACATACCAAAAAAAAGTTTTTGCAGTGTTATACAATTTGAAATATTTATATTAAAGCAATTAAAGCTATTTTTATAATCCTAACACAGCTCTCTTTTGACTTGCAAAAATATAATTCATAGCACCCATTGTGTAGACCGATTTCTAACTTTTTTTTTCTTTAATCCACTGAGGGATGTGACACAATGTCAACAGAAGCTTAACGCAGAAGCTAACACTATCCTTATTTGTCATAGATCTGTAACTGTCTAGTACATAAAGTTCAGTGCTGAATGAACTTGAACTGAGAAATACAACCATGTACTTCCGACACAGCGCAGAGTTTAACACTAATTAAGCCTAAACCTGGATTAAAATACCTTGGCTTTTATAGTATTGTGCTGAGAATTGTGTTGCTGTCTCGCTTGATGAACAGATAAAAGCCTGATTGCATGCCGATCAAAGCTTTTAATGCTTCTGACAAACTGTAAAATGAGCATTCATAGGAATGCAGGAAGAATGAGCTGACTCCTGCAGAATGATGCATGGTTACCATAGCTACAAGATCCGCTTGGGAGCAGGGTGGGTTTCTGTGTGTTTTTCTCGGCATGCATTTAGCACTTTGCAGGGATCAAATGTCCCTATGATGTTGGAAATGCAAGATGTGTACAGTACAATACAGTACCAAGTCCTGGTGTGGGCATGATGTCGTTTGCGCCTGCTTTTCAATGGAAAAGGGAAGGATGTACGACTATAATGGAAAAGCAGCTACCTGGGTATGCAGGAACTTGACAGGACTTGTGCATTTCTAATGGAATAAGACATGCCAGTGGTATAAATTTAATGTGGGTCAATGTGTCATAACATACTGTACAGTAGATGCATCAAATGTTCCAAGAGATTTTAATTACACTAACTGTCAGTCGCCAGCAGGGGTGAAAGTGGGTCAGTGCTGTCTGCAGTGCTGGAAAGAGAGGAGAGCAGCTGCCTGCCAAAACCCACATTCAAAACCAGTTATTGAAGCCATTGAAGTCCAGCAAGAAAACATATCTGATAACGTTATATCATCTTAAACAACCCGTCTAAGTTGTTCCTAACGCTAGCTACAAAGCGAACTAGCTTCTAAAACAAGGCTGAATCTCAAATCCTTCTCTAACCCATGATCAAGGGCACTACTTGGTGTGCGGTGTTTGCTCACAGTCGAACATCTGTACTTAAACCATCAGAACTCGCTCTGCTGTTGTTAAAGAGAAACTAATCAAACTAAACACAAAGTTGTAAAGAACTTGTACACGCTAGCAAACGGGATTTCAGAACCGTTTAACCATGTGAAAAAGGTTCTCGCCACTAGTTTAGATCCGTTCTTAGCCATGCATTTTAAACTAACATGCAAATAGCAAGTAAACAATACGTTTTGAGATGAGAGTTTGTCTTTATACACAATGTCTGGAAAGACTTCAGTTATTTAAATGCCACCCAGGAAGAGAACACATTTTGGCTGGCCTGTTCATCAACATATTCTAGTCATGTCCTCATACTGTACATGGATAGATGATTGAACATATGTTCTTCCTTTAATAGCTTGTCCCATCGTGTTTTATCCCTGATATACTGTACACTGGATGAAAAAATGGCACCACATTAGAAGGGTGAAAAGAAATGTGTTTACAGCTACGTTTAAATAGTTAAGAGTATTTCCCCAACACACAATATGACAAGACGTCTCAGGACTGGGACTAAACAGTTGTGTGGACATGATGTATGTAAACCACTTGAGGGGCTAATCAGAAAAAAGGATTGAATTTGCTAGGAAGCATGAACATTGGACTTGGAACAAGGTCATGTGGTCTGATTAGCTTAGATTGACCCTATTGTGGAGCGATGGGTGAGTCGGGGGGAAGAAGGGAAGCTCATGAAGCGATGCACCCGTCACTCATAGTGCCCACTGTACCACACTCTGGAGGCAGCGTTATGATCTGGGGTCGCTTCAGTTGGTCAGGTCGAGGCTCAGCAACATAAAGTGGAAATCATCGTACAAACACCCACTAGAGGGACGTTTTTTAAATGTATTTTTTTTATGGTGGTCAGCATTTATTGTGCTAATACATGCCAAGGAGCTTGGTGCTCAGTACCAAAGCCTTATTTATGAAGTTCTGGTGGATTGTGGTGTTACCTTAAGACCTTAACACACATACTTTATATTGCTTTTTCATTTCAATCCTGGAAAAAAACGATATTCATAGCAAGCAGTCCTCATACTAAACACATAAGTGTTTCATACGTTAAAAAGCCACTTTTATTCCAAAATAAAACAAGTCTCACTTTTTTTTTACTGTTAATAATTCATAAGTACCATTTTAACTGCTGTTTACTATAATTCTTAAATTGGAATAATTAGAAATAAAAGGACAAGAAAAAAAAACGGCTTGAATGATAGTCATTCATTCATTCATCTTCTATACTGCTTATTCTTTGAAGAGGTTTGCCGAGGCCTGGAGCCTTACTCGAGGAGATCCTGGGCACGAGGTGGCATACTGTACATCCTGGACTGCTCGAGGATGCCACTTAACCTAATGTGATCCAGAGTACAAGGAGGAAATGCATCAAGCACGGGGAGAGCATGCAAACTCCACTCACACAGTGGAAGGCAGGAATCGAACCCTCGACGCTGGAGATGCGAGGCCACAGTGCTAGGCCTCAGTGCTTACAACTATACCACAGTGCCGCCTTACTCAATCTTATTGCATGATAAAAATAATAATAATTGATCTCATATTTTTTAGGACGTCCATACATTTGCTATACTAACATTCTGTTTAACTTCCTGCCTCATGTTCTGTAATTCAGCAAGCCTACAACAGGAAGTAGATGGCGATGCATCACCATGGATTCCTTCTGTGTGTCTCCATGACAACATGCTCAGAGCAAAGGGTGTGCGTGCATGCTTGTGTGTGTGTGTGTGTTTGTGTGCTGAGTAGGAGTTCAGCTTGTCGCTTATGGATTTTTTTTCTCCTTTAAAGTGGCCTATACCAAAACAGACAAGATCAATAGCATAACATTTTTATACGTATATATAAAATATCTACAGAGCTTGATTAACTTTTGCACTTGTGCACTAATCAATAATTAAAGTGGTATTGTTTTGTAGTGTGATGATGCAGAAAGTCTGTTTGCTTCGATCTTGTGAAGGGCGAATAAATCTCTGGGTGAGAAATAATATATTCTTCTGACTAATGTGTCTAAAACATGGTACAGAAACAAATCTCGGTGTGATCGACACACAGGGTAAAAACACATTTCTGTACAACAAGACTGACATTAAATAACACTGCAGAGAAAGTGCAAGTGTTCAAGTGTTTGGCTGGAGAAACTAGAATTTTTTCTGGTGTTATTTACAGCTTTTCACCGATTTTCTTCTACAAACTAGGCCTCTTACTTTTTTAAATATATATCAGGCATTACACTGTATTGTCAGTCATTAATATCATAACAATATGCCAAATCTCCTTATCACACTGTACTACAACACTAGTCAATCATCACGTCTCTAATTCATTCACGTGCTTTATTGCTTGAAGTAATGAGCGTCAAATCATTTCTGTCTGAACGTGACCTTCATTTACATACATTTTTTAACGCCATCATCATGTCGGCGTTGAGCCGCTCTGACCCGCGGCTCGAGTATTCGGGCCGCTTACATAAGCAGCCATCTGACAATGAGCGCTTTCACACTCTCTGCAAAGCTTCGCGGGAAAAGAAATCACACGTGAACAGTTGCGTTGTGATTTCTATGGAGCGGAGCAGAACTAACGCTGGGGTTTGGGGAAATGAAACGATGGTTCATTTAAATGGGGAAAGACTTAGTTTGATCGATTAGGGCAGATATGAGTACTGTCATTGATTGATTGATTGATTGATTCATTCATTCATTTTCTATACTGTTTATTCTGTACAGGGGAAGCCTGAAGGATATCCCAGGAGAGTTGGCAAGGTACATCGTAGCCAGTGTGCCAATCCATCACAGGGCACACACACAGTACTCACACACACTGGGCAATTTGGGAACGCCAATTAGCCTAATCTGCATGTCTTTGGACTGTTGGAGCGATGGAAAAAGCTCATGTGATCTGATGAGTACAGACTGCCTCTATTCCAGGGTGATGAGCGCGTCAGGGGAAGAAGAGAATCACATATCATGCGGAGTGGCCACTGTACAAACCTCTAGAGACAGTGTTATGATCTAGGGTTGCTTCAGTTGCTCAGGTCTAGGCTCAGCACAGTTACCTGGCAATAAACCTAAGTCAGCTGATGACCTGAATGTACTGAATGACCAGGTTATCTATGGTTTTTTTTTTTGTTTGTTTGTTTTGCCCAGGCAGATGCATCAATCTGATTAAAAGTGTTTCATTCTGGCTGGGAAACATGCTTGGCAATTTGTATAGTGGATTCCCTTCCCTTTAGAACTTGGAACAAGACAATGTCTGACTCAGAAATATTACCCAGTCATAATATGAGGATAAACACATCTAACATTACAACATGAATAAGCCTTAAGCCTTAGCCTTTTTCTATATACAGGGTCGCGGGGGGCCTGGAGCCTATTTCAGGAGACTTACAGTAGGGCACAATGCAAGGTACACCCTGGACAGGATGCCAATCCATTGCAGGGCACACACACACACACAAGCAGACGCTTTGTGGGCAATTTGGGAATGCCAATTGGCCTAATCTACATGTCTTGGGAGGAAACCGGAGTACCCGGAGGAAAACCCACCAAGCACGAGGAGAACATGCAAACTCCATGCACACAGACACTATGGGGGAATTGAACCTGAAACCTGGAGGTTCCCACTGACAGAGCTAACCACTAATCCACCATGCCGATATTAACAAGAAGGCTAAAGATGTTGCATTAGTGACTACCTACAGTACATTATTATAATTTATTTATTTATTTATTTTATTTATTTATTTATTTTTATTTTATTTGGTGAACAGGTTAAAAGAAGGGTTTAAATATGCAGTTATGTATAATGCGATGCTTTTCATGCTCCATCATTCGTCACACCGATGATCACTTTTCTGCATCTGGAATCACTGGAACGCATTCAAATCAGGAATTTGGACTTCAGTCTGTTAATTAAGTAATTAATTACCCGTGTCGTTATCATGAGAGATTCAAGTAATATAACCACATGTGATGCCTGACATAGGAGAAATTAATGCGGCGGGAAATGTGCAAGCGATGTTCCGATCAATTATCCTGATGCCCGTGAGCCATACTTCACACAGCTTGAAAAGGCTAATCGGCTAATGAGACGACATTTGATGTGCTCCGGACTGTGAATAATCGCTTCCTGACCGTCTCTCTGCTCAGCTCTATGAGAAGCCCTTAGGTGTTAATTAATTGTAACGTGACAAAAGAATTAGCTTTGCGAATGTAAATTTTCATATATTCGGAGAGGAACTTTAAAAGCGGCAGGCGAAATAGTTTTAAAACATTTTTTAAAATGAGGTCACACCTCAAGGAATGGAGAGTGCACCAGAAACTGAAGGTTAAGCCCTCAGGATGTTGGAAAACTTCTAATGAGTGTGTTGCTGTAATATAGTGAATCATTTGCTCCTCAGCAAAGAAAATGATTGTCGTCAGGATAGTTACATTTCAGAATAATACAGTAAATGCCCCAGTCTGGGAGAAAACGTCTAGGAGGAACAGCACACCTTGACACCAAGAAAGAACTCGGAAAAAACCCTTTAAGATTGCTAACCTGCAGTCCTTCCGAATTAGGTTTCAAGGATTATAAGCTCTTAGAGATGCACAAGGTGATCTAGAAGCATGTTCGGAAGGATTAGAAAAAAGCTTTCATCTCACCTCGATGCATCAAAGCTGTCATAGGATCCCACGGTGTAGTGTCGAAAGAGCTTCCGTCTCTCAGATCGGTCTGCTCGGGCATCTGCACAGACGAGAAACGTGCTTCACGTTAATTTAGATAAAACTGAGTGATCAAATATTTCATCTAATATTTCTCATCCGAGTGATCTAAGAATTCAGTTCAGTTCGGATTAATTCTGTTCAATTACAGTTTGTTAGACACCATGATTTAAAGTAAAAGTGTAACTGTTAGGGTAAGTTATTAGATTCCATGATTCAGCAAAAATGTCAATTTAAAAATAAAAAAGGTTGTCGTTTGATAAGGGTCTTGGGATTTTTTGTTTGTTTGTTTTACTGGATTTGGGTTAAGAACTGTTGAATACGTTATTAAAATCTGAAGCATAATGCTGAAACTGTCGACTTCGGGAAAGGAATGTGGTCGGAAAAACATCAGGACCGTCCCTGATCGGAGATCACTTGGTGAAGTTGCATCATAAAAAGTCAACAGTAGAAATCACTGCTATGTTTATTATTGAAAGTAAGAGCATTTCCATACACACACATGCACTGTAAACCCTAATGCTCAAAGTAATTAAACACATCGAGTACTGTTAACTTAAACAATTACAATTAGTTCAAATGAATAGACCTTGTTGAGTATTCAGAACGTTTTGGTATTTATGAGTTTGTAGAAATGACACTTTTCAAGTTAGCTGAACAAATTTGATCTTTTAAGTAATCGTAAGGACTTAAGTAACAGTAACTGTCACCTTAAAGTTCCACCAACTTAAAATCTATAGAGCACTGGTGGCTCAGTGATAGTGTCTCGCCTGCCATGGGGAAGGCCTGGGTTCGATTCCCAGCCACTGGATGAAGTGCCTGTCCCAGGCCCGGATAACAACGGGAGGGTTGTGTTCCGAACGGCATCTGGTGTAAAAATTTCTGACCCATTGCCAGGAGCGGGCGAATGACCAGCAACAATATAAACTAAAAAAAATTATAGTATGAGTTAGGCTACTCAGTAACGCATGTAAATAACGATTACTATGAATGACTACAACAAACTCAAAAACTGATAGTTCTGTTTACTTAAAATTGGAAACATCATTACTTAAAGATTTTGATACAGTGTGATGCGGTGGAGATTGGGATTAAACCATTGTGTGGCCATTGGAAAAACACTTACAGTATTAGTTAGACTAATTAGAAAAAAGGCTTCAGTTTGCTAGGGAGCAACAAAAAAGGGGTCTGATGAACATGAATTCAGACCGACCCTATTCCAGAGCGATGGCCACGTCAGGCTAAGAAAGCATAAAGCGATACACCCATCATGCATAGTGGACTTTTCATGATGCAACTTCACCAAGCGTTTAAGTGATCCCCGATCACGGACATTGTGTGGCCATAAGAAAACCACTTATAAGCAGTGAGCATAATTATAAAAAAGGCCTTAGTTTGCTAGGAACTAGGAAAAAAAAGACTGGACTCTGGAGCAATAGAAAAGGCTCTGATGAACATGAATTCAGATCCTATTCCAGAGTGATGCGAACGCACGTCATGCGAAGAAGGCATGAAGCGATGCATAGTGGCCACTGTACAAGCCTCTGGAGGCAATGTTACAATCTGGGGTTGCTTCAGAGGTATCATGTTCATGCATGAATTGGGCAACAAAAAAAAGATAGTCAAATTAAATGAATTCAAGTGAAAAGCATCTGCAAAGAAGTGGTTAATAATAAAGCGGCTCTATTACGTTATTGTAGTTTGCTATTGAATTCTCAGTTCCGATTGTTTGAATCAGATTTATATTAAATGTAATGTTGGTATTTCTGTTCATCTATGGCAGATGCTCAACGTATTCGAAAATGTATTGTAAGGAAATGTTGTTTTTTTTTGTAATTTTGGAAGAAGTCTCCAGTGTCATTTGTGGTAATACATATCTGGTTGGCAATGATTGTTGTCACTTATGGACAAATGTTTATGGACACAGGGCCTTAACATACATGTGCTTTGTAAATCTCTCATTCCAGATTTTTGTTAGGTTGCGATAGTGTGATAGAAGTTTTAATATAGCATACAGCATACCAAGACATTATATACAGTACTGTACTAGGAAATGTGGATGTGATGCGGTGTCAACAAACATTTGGCGATATGGTGTAGAATATAGGCTCATGTAGACAATATAGAAGGTAGAACATTTTTTTGGATGATCCACAAACATTAAATGTAACCATACACAAGTAAGCTGCACTGTGTATCCTTTTTCTATTAAATTGATTAAAATTTTTTTTTTAAAGCATTCTTAAATTCTTGCATACCACTGAGCATCATCATCATAATAAAAAAAAAAAAGAACACACAATTCATTTTGAAATACGCCGCAAACCAGTGGAGCAGAAAGAAAACCCAAAGGAATGAACTGCACACAATGTGGCCTTCCAGTAATGCTCGCATGATTCAATATCAAAGGGCACAGGGGAGGAAAAAAATGCCGTCTGCTCACAAATGAGTGTCCATATGTGACCATATGCCATGGTGTCCCAGCAGTCATTTCTGCAGAAAATGAAATCATAAAAATCACACAAAAAAAAAAAAAAAAAACCCACAATACACGGTCTTTGATCAGGGAAGCAAATCGATACTGAATAAGCTCTTTCCTGGAAATTGGACCGTCTTCAGCGGTAAAAATCACCGGCGCGTTTGAGTGGACACGTTGTATCGACCCGGCACAGCCACAAGGAAGCGTGCTAGAAAATGCTGGAGAGGAGCCAGAGAGCAGCCACTTAAAGGAAAGAGAGGTATTAACCTCGGTGCTATAGAAGCACAGATGATGCAGTGGAGATGGAGTTAATGAAACAGGGATTGGAATGAAACGCTGACCCCGTCTTCAGATAAACTAAACGCGTCTCGAGGGAGCACACGCGTTCAGTGCTAAGTGTCTCACATAGCCAGCGATTTCATACTTAGAGATGTGAAATCACAAAGCTTTCCTGCATTACTATCGAACCACGGTTCTTTATCAGCACCTCATGAGAATTAATACACAAACAAATCCAGTGTTTCCAAAGGGAACAGGAAAAAATGAAATAAACATTCAATTACAGACACACGCCTCACATTTTATCCTCCTTTCTTAATGCCTTCATCTTTCCCAGAGACAGATTGTTCCATTTTCCAGCATTTTGTCTTCATTTGGCAGGTTGAGGCTCCAAACTGCACCGTTTGCATTGTTCATGTTGATCCATGCTGATCATATCAGTCGTCAGGAGGATGCGTGGGCTTCGAAACACCCCAGCCGCCCCCTCCCCATCAATCCTACTCACTGCATATCTGTCGAAGTCGCACTCTCTCTCACTCCTTGCTGTGTGGTAAACAGTACGGCATGTGCGTGAGGTCAAAGGCGAGCTGTCTCACGTTAACTGACGTCAAGAGGTTGATGACTGTCGGCTTTTTATTGGCATTTGGAGTTTTTGCCACGAAGGATGAAAAACAAACATGTCTAATGTAATCATCATTGCAATGATGCTGTATATACTGTATACTTGAACTACTGGTTCATAAGACAGCCGAGACATGGCTTTTTAATATACCATGCAGTAATATATACATTAAAGCTCCACATATCTGTGAACAGAGCGTATCTTTAACTTATTGCTACATAATTAGGGTCGACTGATCATCATCTTCTATTCTGCTTATCTAGGGACGGAGCTTATCCCAGGGAACTTCGGGCATAAGGCGGTGTACACGCTGGACAGGGCGCCAATCCATCTCAGGGCACACACACATACACACACACTCACAACCCTCATTCACACACTACGGGTAATTTGGGAACACCAATTAATGGAGCTTAATGCATGTCTTTGGAGTGTGGGAGGAAACCGGAGAACCCAGAGGAAACCCACCAAGCACACAGTCCCAAGGCGGGAATCGAACCCTTGACCCTGGAGGTGTGAGGCCAATGTGCTAACCACCACAAAGCCTGATGCCGATACTGATTATTAATAACGATAACCGATATGCATTTGCAGCACAAACGATCATCTTGGTGTCAAAATTTTGAATAACACAAACTTCTCCACAAAGCTTCGTTGAAATGCCTTTAAGCAAGTGTTTATTTAGAGGAGAACTTTTTAACATTATCTCAAAATACACGGTGAAGGGTGCTCCCAGTAGCATTTCTTATATAAGCTAATGTTTCAAAAAAATAAATAAACTGAAAATATCCTATTGGATAAAGAAATTACAGATAGCGAAAACTGTAACAATGCGATTAAAAATATCCAATAATCTTAACCAGTTAGTCTTTCGGCTGCTCGCAGCGGACCCTCCGATCTGACCAACAACTTGGCACAGGTTTTACATCGGATGCCCTTCCTGATGCAACCCTCCTATTTTATCCGGGACCGGCACTGCACCTAGTGGCTGGGGTCTGGGAACCGAACCTGGGCCTTACGAATGGCAGGCGAGAAACCTCCCACTGAGCCACCAATGCCCAATATCGTTCATCGTACAAATGCTAAATATTGACCCTGATAATCGCCGGGCCAATAATCGGACGAGCCAAATGCTGTATATTAATCTCTGTAGTGGGCGTGAACAATGTTTCTGTGATCCCTTATTTATTCCGCCTTCATTTTGATATAATGACCACCAGACTAGTCGCTAGATTTTAGAGTCCAGCGGTGAGGATTTGTGTTTTTCAGAGACAACAGCATTAGTGAGGTCAGGCTCTGATGTTAGTATGTCAGTCCCAGGTCATCTTAAAGCTGTTTAGTAGGGCTCTATTTAGGATACTTGAGCTTCAACCTTAACACACCATGTCTTCATGTACATTAGCATGTGGCACTGTCATGCTAGAACTGGTTTAGGCTTGTGAATACAACCCCTGTGACATTTAAATATTTTTTTTTCCCTGAGATATTAGGTGCAGGTTAATTTCTAAAGAAATATTCCATACATACACTGTATATCAACTGTAATTATGAATGCAGATAAGTTTAACTTTGACCTCACATTTTTCCTGTTTGGTGAGATCAGACACTGCAGGCTATAAATAATAACTTCTGCATAAATCAAATGATAAGTTTATGTGTAAATATAATCCCAGTCTAAAAACATTATTTATAACTGTTGTCATGGTTACATTCTAATATTATATAATTATATATTGCATTATATAATACGTTGCATAATATAAGAAGTGATTCAAACTCTCATTTAAGAAAATGTACATTACAGGTGTCTTTATCATGTGTGTGTCTGTGTGTGTCTACATGTGTACATGTTATAACCTAAAGGCAACTATTCTGATTCAGCAGTCGCAGGTTCTGCCTTTAATGGACCACCTTGTCATTTTTTTGGCTGCGGTTCTTCTACTGAAGCTCTCGAGCACAGATTCACACTTACACACAGTTTCACACTCACACTAAGTATATCTCTGTTCAAGAACCGTGTGCAAAAAAAAAAAATGCCAATATAAGTACAAATTGTAATAAGAGTACATTAATGTTCTATTATTTACATATACGTTTTACCTTCTGCCGCTTAATGTATCAAAAGACAAAGACACATGACTCATGCATACAAAAAAGTGATGTATTGGAGTAGCGCATAAATGAGAATTATTTAAAACCGTCATTTTATGAGCTTCATAAGTCCTGCTGTTTCTGCAAATAAGATCAAGCTAATGTCTGTTCCTTTTTATTTTAGGAAATTGAGACCTAGATATGAAGGCTAACAGAAGAACAAAAGTCTGGGGCAATAATTCAGCAACCAAAGGGCAAGTGGGAAGATTATCAGGGACAGGATGGTATGGTGTGGCGCAATGTAAAAGTACTTGTTACGATAATCTTCATATAAAAGTATCTCCTCAAGTGCTTTATTTCACATATACCAGAGCAAACTAAGGATATTTCCATGATTAAAGTAAAAGCATGGCGGTATATACACCAATAACAGCCATAACATAATGTCAAAACATTAAAATTGATTATATATCTGTAAACTGTTGACAAGGGGGGTTAGTGGTTAGGAATGTCACCTTGCACCTCCAGGTCCCGGGTTCAATTCCCACGTTGGGTCTGTGTGCATGGAGTTTGCATGGAGTTCTCCATGTGCTTGGTGGGTTTTCTCCGGGTTCTCCGGTTTCCTCCCACAGTCAAAAGACATACAGATTAGGCGTTCCTAAATTGCCCGTAGTGTGCGAGTGTTGTGTGAGTGTTGACTGAGGTACAAAATGGGAATAAATACAATGGTCACCATTGGCCGCCAATGGGTGTCATTGGCTTCCACGGTCCATAGTTAGACTACAGAGGTTCTTAGAAAGATGGATGGATGGATGGATGGATGGAAACTGGGCACCCAAGGCTCATCCATACTCACAGGGGCCAAAGACCAGCCCATCCAGTCTGATCCAGTGTGTTGTAGTTTGCATGTTCTCCCTGTGCTTAACAAAAAAAAAATATCCAGGCAAATTACCAAAAAAAAAAGGTCAAGGTCGGCCTCGATAGAAAGGCATTAGAATACTCAGTGCACCACAGCCCACCATGCAGAAAGAGGGCCCAAGCCTCCAAACCCCCCAGATCCCAATCTGATCAAGCACGCATCATATGTTCCGGACAAACACGTCTGATCCACAGAGGCCCCAACCCACAACCACAGCATCCAAAGGATCTGCTGCTAGAGTCCTAACTGCCAGACACCACAGGGGCCCTGTGGAGCCACACCTGAAGGGCCAGAACCAACGGGAACCCAAAACCAATGTGGTCATAACGATATGTTTTAATGTTATGGCTGATCAGTGTATTGTAACCATTATTATCGATACACTCAGGTTGTGGATCATCTCTGAAATTAGTTTGTTCCAGTTATTGCTTCTATTATTACAAGAAATTATGTGCTTTTAAAGTTAATAGAACAAAAACAATCCAGGTGTTTATAAACAGCAACTAAAAAAACAACAAACAACATCATTTATCCTTAGACTTTGAAGTACAGAAAACGTAAAGTTACTGCTACACTGTTACAACGTGCTGATGCTGGAGCCTCCTTCTATAAATAATTAATAAAAATGGTCACCATCTGTTTATTATTTGCCTTAGATTACATGAGTATTATGGCCAAACATTTCCCGGTGAATGAGCAATTATAGTGGAATCAATATCATTTTATTACCAGTACATGCATCTAAATTAATAAATTAATTGATCTGCCCTGCCGCCACAACTGCTGTCAGAGCTCCTGTTAAAGAAATCCTCAGACCAATCAGATTTCAGAATCCAACAGCGCTGTGGTATAAATGGTCTTAAAACATGGCGCCATCATGCCTGTGACATTTCACGTAACTTAGCAACAGAGTCTTGAAGAGAGTCAATCAAGTACTGTGATAATGTCAAAATCATGTATAAGATGATGCCCATATTGTATCATAGTGTATCAGAAATAAAACTAACGGCATTTATGGTGCCCGTCTTAGTTGGTGTTTAAAGTAGAATTAAGCTACTAGTATTTCAATTAGAATTCAGCTATGTTGTATTTATGCAGAACTACATGTTTGTGCAGTTTAATAAATCTAAGAGCATATCATGATGAATGTAATTATTTTAATCTGTTAATACAATGTAGCACCAATAATTCATTGGAAACACAGAGCATAAAAAGAACGAATTCATTTAAATTCATTTAAATGTAACCGGAATCTTAATGACATCTTCGTCACTTTTTATATGAAGTGAGAATTGTTCCTCATTTGCAAGCATGAGATCATGATGGAAAGACAGTCATGATTTGAAAACTTTCACAAAACTCTCGCCAAGTGAATCAAATTACAGCGTACCTACGATGACGCTTTTACATTTTCTTTAAAAAAGTTTCTAATGACATCTTGCCTAATGATCCCACATTCCAAATGCATTTTTATCACCCAACATTTCCTTGCAGTGATGGTGACTGCATTTTCAGCCATCCATGATACTATTATGAGTATTGCACACAGTAATAATACTCCAAACCCAATTACCAGCCTGACAAATGCAAATCTGTGCAAGGCGCAAGACTTGTGCAAGGCGCTGAACAAGACTTCAAGCTTTATCCCTCTGAGCGAGTACATGCAAATATGTAACAGCTTACATCCACATACCACACAAAAAGCAGCACCAGAAATGCCTCAAACACAATGGCAACTGCAAAATCTTGCATCTTGTTTTTTTGTTCAAATATACAGGACACGAAAAGCTTCATAATTAAAAAAGAGTACACATTAGTCCAACAAAGTTCCAATAAAGATTAACAGTACCTCCAAAATGAACCTTCTTCCTAATTCTGGGAATCTCATCCATCTGGCCTCCAGTTGCCTTCAGATCGCAGAGCCAATCTCAGAAAATGCTTAATCCCCTCCAAAAAAAAAAAAAAAAAGGGGGAGCAAGCACTCTCTGTCTCTCTCTCAATCTCCCTCTATCTTTCTTTCCTTCTCTTCTCCCCTTCTTTCCCTTCAGCCCGGCACTAGCTCCACATAGCCCCCAAACTTTTTCACCCCCTAAACCTCATCATAAAGGTAGAGAACAGTTGCACTGAAAAATCTCTAATGCAATCTCTGGATCTCTATGCTGTAAAAGAACGAATGTGCATGTGTACGTGTGTGTGTGTGTGAGAGAGAGAGAGAGAAAAAAAATGATACAAAAATGAAAAAAAAAAAAAAAATCTTGCTAAGGCCCACTCCTTAGCAACAGGCTTGTACAGTGTAGAGCATGTTTCCATGGAAATGTATCAATCAGGAATGTGCATGAGTGTTGCACATTCGCAAAGGTTCAAGAGACGTCAACAGACTCGGCACTCACATCTAGAAACCCAGCAGCGTCATCGGCAGCACTAACGCTGCGAAAGTGCAGACGCTTATCCACAACAGCTGTCCAATTCTGCACTGTGATGCTTCGGATGGACAGAGTGACCTTATCATTTCTACACATATGGTTCCGAGCTTTACAAATACGGGCAATAGAGAAGCTATGAGATTATCTAGTCATAACAATGCACAATATAACTAGCATAAGGATTATATACTGTATAGCAAGACTCATTTTCTACCTCCAGCACACATTTTACATATAATACAATCATATAGGGAATATGAATGCAGCTGATTTTAAAAAGCGCTGCTGCCAGCATTTTTGTCACAGTGGAGCACCTCTAAACTAGAAATAACCCAACAATCTGCTTCACTCTGCCTTGCATAAGTGCTCAATCCATACTGAAGGAGAGCATTAGACAGGGAAGCAACATGGAGGCCAGGGGTAAATTTCAGCATGAGGCTGGCATCATCCTCCTCCTCCACTTTTGGTTAAGTCTCCTACTGGCCTGATCAGGATGCCGTATATTCAGATTATGGCTGTCCTGTGAACTGCTTCTTCCATTATACATTAGCTGGGATTCTTTCTCTTGATCTTGTTTTCGTAGTTGCATCTTGGACTAATCTCCAGACTATGGGGCAACCTCTGGTGCTGAAAAATGAGTCCAATGTGGAAGTGGCAAAACGTGCAGATCCTCAAATGACCACTAGGCTCCAAAAGTGAGTCAACCCCCAATACGGCCCCATGTTAAAATGTTCAGCTTTACTGGTACAAAGCCTGGTACAAAAACCATTTTAGCCTTCATAGCTAGATTTCCTATTCATTTTTGGGAGTTTTTCTGCAAGTTATCAGTTAAAAATTGTTTATAGGGATAAAATTCTGCATAAATTGGGGCATGGCTAACTTAAGTGACAGCATTGCATGTGTCAAGCTGCTACAGTAGCTGTCTGCTATGCAACACTGTAGCTAACCAGCTAACTGGAATCATTGCAGATTAACTTGATACGGGACAAGTAAGGTATAAATGACAGAGTTTAAACAAGTGGAAATTAACACTAGCATACTGAACAAAAGCGAAAGCTAACCTAGCTAGCTATGTAGGTAAGTAGGCATGCTCCAACTAACAGCCAGGCTCCGTTTGTTCCACCCATTTGCACGTTTATGGATTAACTTCGGTTTAGGCAGAGTCAATTCCTGCCAAGGTGGAAAGGACAAGAGCTCCCACAATTGAGCTTTAAAACCGCTCTTTAGAAAACCAGCGGGTGACATCACAGAGGGTTGTTTTCAGTTCTTATACAATCCATCCATCTACAAACCTCTGTACGCCAACTAGAGACCATGGAGGCCACTGGTGATCATTGTATTTATTCCCATTTTGTACAGCTGTAGTAGGACCTCCAGTCAAAATTCACACACTACTAGCATTGGAATGACAACCTGCATATCTTTGGACTCCGGAGGAAACACATCAAGAACAGAAAGAACATACGAACTGCATGCACACATACAAACCAAGGCAGAAATCAAACCCAGGACCTGGACATGCAAGGCGACAATGCTAACCACTAAGCCACCGCGCTGCCTCTTATACTGTCAATGCTATTTATTGTCAGACAGCCTCCCTTGGGCAGTTGTATCTTTTTCTTGATACAATTGTTATCAGAGTTTGATAACCAGGACTTAGGAAAAATAACAGGAAAAAGACAGAAACTTTAATTCAAACAGAGATTCCAATTTAGATCCATCTACCTTTCACCTACACTATATTGCCCTCTAATCCAACACAACTTCAAAACTGTACCTACTACTACCCCATATATGATGTATACGGCCAGTCATTAACCCTTTACCCATCTGTCATTTGAAGCAGCGTTGACCAGATATTATTTGGATGGAAGACCATTCTCAGCATAGCAGTGTTATAGTATTATATTAACATTGACAATCAATCATATACCAGCAAACTGGTGAACAGATCATGGGTACCCATGGCTCATCCATTCCTGTGGTGAGCGAAAGCTAGCCTGTCCAGCCCGAACCCACGCAAAAGCAAATGCAGGAAAACTAGCTGAAAAAAGTAAATGCTGGCCTCAATAGAAAGTCACGAAAACACCCAGAGCACCAGAGCCCATCACAGTCAAATCAGCCAATTTGGTTTGCCACCGACTCGGATCAAAACTCCTCAGATCAAAAACACATGGGAAGCACTGGACGAATAAGTCCAATCCACTGAGGCCCCACAACACAATCTACAGCATCCAACGGATTTGCAGCCAAAGCCTGTCCTACATCTACATCTAGGCATTTGGCAGACGCCCTTATCCAGAGCAACTTACATTTTTATCTCATTATACACCTTAGCAGTTGGGGTTAAGGGCCTTGCTCAAGGGCCCAACAGGGACAACTTGGTGGTCGTGGGACTTGAACCTGGGACCTTCCGAACCGTAGTCCAATGCCTTAACCACTGAGCTAACCCTGACCCTGTCCTGGTGCCAGACACCACAGCACACCTCCAGACGTCTTGTGAAATCTTGCCCTTCGTGTCCAGAGCCTGAGCTAGTGTTCCAGGAGAACTCACTCAATATTGGGAATAATATTTTGTGTTGTAATGTTATGGTTTATTAATGTTTTATCCCCCCCCAAAAAAATATCACCCTTTACACATCCTTACACTTGTTTCCTTCCCTTGTGAAACCTAGAGTTCAGTGATTTGTTCAGTCATGTTTACCCTTCATCAGAAGTAATAGGTTTCTGAAACACTTCTCACCTTGCACACTTCTCACCCTTAACAATGGTACTGTATCAGCCTGTGTAGACCTGGACTTCTAGGTTGACTCTGGAGCTAAACATAGTATGTTCATTTTGTTCAGTCCAAGTGCCATTTTGTTCAACCTAAGCTGTTGAGCTTGAGATGTGTATATCAAATGTAGAGTTTAATGCCAGTTCACCAAATCCAAAAATGTGCATGGAAAACAGAGTTCACTGCATAAACAAATCCAAAGAGGCAAGTGTCCAAGACAGTAAGCCAAATTTAAATATAGTCAATATACAGAGTGATAAACAGGAGTGCAACGGCTCAAAATTGCCATATATTAGCGAATAACTAGCAAGGAAGTATGTTTCTAGTACATTCTCAAATAGATAGAGTACATTGTATGGTATGGGACTGGTATGGGATTTTAAATTAATTCTGTGCATATACATGTACTTAATGATATTCATTCATCTTTAGTAACCATGTTATCCTGGCTAGATTGCTGAAGGTTTGAAGGCCTATCTTAATCCAATGCAGAAATACCCCTGGATGAAATGCCATTGCCTTGCAAGGCACCACATATATACTTTAAACTTCCATCCTTCTACTGTATCTAGGACCCACTTTAGTCCAAGTAGGGACTGGGGAGTCCAATGGTGACCATTGTATTTCTTTTTTACGACCATGATAGGAGCTCTGGACTGTGGGATGAAGCCAGAGTAACTGGAGGAAACCCCCCAAGCACGCAAGCAAACTCCATGCCCACAGACCCACAGGCAGGAATCAAATTCGAACCCTGAAGGTGCTAGGTGCCTGTGCTAACCACTAAGCTACCGTGCTGCCTTCTTTACACTTAGGTGAACTCTTACCCAGCCAGTCAGTTTGCCAAAATGTTTTCAGGAGGGGTGTGAAAACCAGAGAACCCAGAGGAAACCCATTCACATCTTTATCAGATCTTAAGATCAAACCTGTGAACCCTGAAACTGGAGGAGACCAACTCTTACTGCTTCCAGATCATGTCTCTTTTATATCAGCTGTTTCATCATGCTCCTTGAAAACTAGTTCATTCAACTATACCACAAACTATATGGATGGGATGACAATATAATTAGCATCACATCTTTTATCAAAAGCCTTTTACAGCATAACAACACCAGGTAGTAGGCTACAAATGGACTTAAGCATAAGAATTTACTTATTGATTATTTAATTGTTATTTGTTGGCGCAACTGGGGTTGCCTATTGTGGCTCATCTACAAGAAGAACAGAGCATTGACTTTGTTCCAGGATGACAGCTGTGGGGTGAATTGTGCCAAATCCAAGCCTGGTGGAACATTGGGACATTTTGCTTGCCCTGCACCAAATTTCACCAAATCTTGGTGCAGACCCTATTAGATTTGCACCCAGTTAATGGGAGAGGGAACTAAATTTGACAGCAACTCAGAATTTACATCAGAATCCTTACTTTAGGACTTGCACTGTTATTAAGGCAAGGAAAAGCATTATGAATTAATAATGCTACAATGGGTAACCTTCTGAATAAGCAAGAAGAGCCTAATAACTACCAATTTTGCATTATGGCATATACTGGCATAAACCGTTAGAAGAAATTTGAAATTTGAAGATTAAAAATTTTTGAGACAGTAAAGCCACCACTCCTTCGAAATAAGAGGAACCAGCTGAGGATGTCGGCGGCATGGTGGTGTAGTGATTAGCACTGTCACCTTGCACCTCCAGGGTCTGGGTTCGTTTTCCATCTCTGTGTGCATGGCGTTTGTATGTTCTCTCCGTGCTTGGTGGGTTTCCTCCGGATCCTCCGGCTTCCTTCCACAGTCCAAAGACATTTAGGTTAGGCTAATTGGCATTCCCAAATTGGCTGGAGTGTGTGAGTATGTGTGTGTGCCCTGCGATGGATTGGCAACATGTCCAGGGTGTACCCTGCCTTGTGCCCTAAGCCTCCTGGGATAGACTCCAGGCCCCCTGTGACCCTGAATACAGGATTAAGSGGTATAGATGATGAGTGAGTGAGCTGAGGATGTTTGGGTAACTTATAAAGATGCCTTCTGGGCATCTTTCTGGAAATTTTATTAAGCATGTACTACATAATGGAGACCTCAGGCCACATCCAGGATTGGCTAGAGATATTATAAAGCTTAGCTGTCTTGGGAACATCCGGGCTAACCATAGCTTGAAACTATCAAATTCAGTATTTTGAACTGAAAGATTCATTGGAAGTGACACAAGACACTGTTCCTTAGTCAAAGAAGACTGCAGTGTTTACAGCTGTATCAATGAACAGCACCAAGAATCTAGAATCTAGGGGTATTCGGAGTAATTTCGGCAACAGGGCTATTTTGGCATATTTGAGCATATTTGAAAGTTATAGTAGTCAGCCTACAGGATGTTTAGTCATTGACTTACTGCCATCTTGTGAATAATGTGTATACAGTACATTGAGATTTTAGTGACTGTATAATCAATACCTCAGTCATAAACTATTAAAAAATGATTTTCAATAAACACAAATCCACTGCTGGAGAGGTAATCTTGCCAATTCTTTTTTACTTTTGAGTTCATATGCATAATTTATGATGTTACTAAGACTTCAGTTTATAGCTCATTTTTATATTATTGTTTTTATATTAACTGTTGGCATTTCTCTTGAGGAGGGTAGGGCGATGTAGAGAAATGTACAGGGGAATTTGCTTAATATTTGACCAATTTCAGTATTATTATCAGTTATGACATCTATTTCCATGTAATAATTGATTCTAAAGCAATAAACAAGTTTATTATTGCAAAAATTATTGAAAATATGTGGAAAATATGTTTTAGAATTTTCAAAAAAAAATTGGCCAAATTTTCTCTGATGATGGGTATGTATCAAAATTCCATGAAGTAGAATAAATATAATCCAAAAGTTTACCTACTACCATAAACACATTATAATATTACAAATATTTTGAACAATTAACCTGGCCGTTTCAAATGTTTCACATTTTATAATTTTTTTTATAATAGGAAAAATGGGTTAAATAATGCCGTCTTCTCATAACTTAAGCAGAAATTCCTAAAGAGTAACTAATAAGTGACCCATACTCAAATGTAAATTTGAACTATCTAAAACACCAAAACCCACCATCCTTTTTCATTGCAGAAAAACATGAGCGGATTGTGGAGCTGAATCAGGCCGCATCACACTGTTCGATCAGCCAATGAGTCACGAAACAAAGCCCTCTCAGCCAATCACAGCTGCTATTTGCCACCGCTCCCGGTCTGTAAACTGCAAGCTGTTATTGTCATGAGCAGCACTTCTGAAACACTACAGTATGTTATGAGCACACATCTAACACACATTGAAACTCTGTACAAGAGGAGCTTTTGAAGTACTACAGGACAAAGAGACTTCAAAACTAAAAAAAAAAAAAGGCGATTACAAATCAACTTTAAATTTGTTCATTATTATGCAACACAGTTATCTAATTTTAAGAAAGAATGCTAACACATGCATCCCAAGCCAATATATTTGAAAGCAGTACAATGAACAAAAAAGTACACATCTAGTGTCCAAAGTTAGCCTCTTTAGTTTAGTACTTGAGCTATAGAGCTAATTTACTAATAAGCAAGAGGGGTCAAGTAGCTAACAATTTTTCAATATGAATACTGCATGACAGTGACCAGTGACTGCATGAATACTGTGTGACTAACTCATCACACACCAGCCTTAAAAGATTCAATGCCTCCAGTTGTGCGTAAATGGTTTCATAAAAACATCAAAACTTTAGGATCCAAGTTTTCTCCAAATGTTTTCTTTTTACATTTTTTACCTGGTAATTTTTATAATAATAATAATAATAATAATAATAATAATAATAATAATAATTATTATATAATTTTCTATACAATGTCTGGAAAAGCAATCAAACTCCTTGAACTTTTCGCATGTTTGCTGTGTCCCTCACACGTCTTGTCGCAAACTGCAAACGGGACTTTTTATGGCAAACAAAGGTTTTTTTCTTGCCACTCTTCCATAAAGGCCAGATTTGTGTAATGCACGACCAGAGGTGGGTAATAACGAATTACATTCACTTGAGTAACTTTTGAAAAAAAAAAATACTTCTATGAGTAGTTTTACTGTGCCATACTTTTTACTTTTACTTGAATAGATTTGCGGAGCTACGGCAGGAGAACGTGACCCTCCGCGAGGCGGCCGCTCGGTCGGCTGTTGCGACGTCCATCGCGGCGGCTGCGCCCTCCGGATTGACCAACGCCTGCTCTCTCATCCGAGGCCATCTTTCTCTCACTCCACGACCCAACCACCAGCTTTCAACACCACCGCCATGGCACCCGCTGAATTTCCACCTCCCACCATGGTTGACATCGAACCCCGGGAACCCATGCAATTAGCACGCGCCTCCTTGAACGCTGCAGAGCGAGAATGACGCTTCAGGGTGGGACTCTGCACCTATTGTGGGTCGGCGGCACATCATAGAGCCATATGCCCTCTTCGCCTGGGAAACGCCCAGGCACGGCTCCCTCCATCTCTTCTCCACAACACCTCCTCTCCTCCTTGGACACCCTTGGCTCCTTCAGCACGACCTGCTCATCTCCTGGACACAAAATCGGATCCTTCAGTGGGGGCCGGCTTGTACCGAACTTTGCCTACGAGCTCCGGCTGGGCCACCGACGTCAACACCAAATCCATCCCGGCCACCTATCGGGACCTGGCTGAAGTGTTCTGTAAGAGGCGCGCCACCCACCTGACTCCTCATTGCCCCTACGACCTGGCGATCAACCTTCAGCCGGGTTCCATCCCTCTACTCACTCTACTCACTCTCAACTCACTTTCCATCACCGAGATGCAGGCGATGGAGGAATATGTCTCCAATGCCCTCGGCCAAGGTACCATTCGGCCCTCCTCTTCGCCTGCCGCCGCGGGATTCTTCTTCGAGAAAAAGGGGGATGGTGATTTACGCCCCTGTGTCGACTATCGAGGGCTTAACAACATCACTGTCAAGAATCGTCACCCACTGCCACTTACCAACTCTGCCCTGGACACCCTGTCTGGTGCCACCATTTTCACAAAGTTGGACCTCCGGAGGAAGGTCAAAGAAACACATTCAGCATGTCAGAGCAGTACTTAAGAGATTGCTCGCCCATCAACTGTACTGTAAGTTGGAGAAGTGCGCTTTTCACGAGCACTCCACCACGTTCCTGGGTTATGTCATCTCGGCCCAGGGTGTGGCCATGGACCCGCAGAAGCTAGAAGTTGTGCGTCATAGGCCCAAGACACTTAAGCAACTTCAAAGGTTTCTCGGGTTTGCGAATTTCTATCGTCGCTGACCGACTATCTTTTCATCACTTGCACCTTAATTCTGCTGCCTTCTCCGCATTTCATGAACTCTGCCACCGATTCACCACTGCTCCGATTCTCCTTCACCCTGACGCCACCAGACCGTTCGTTGTGGAGGTGGACGCTTCGGACGTGGGCGCCGGGACGGGTCTCTCCCAGCGAGGTCCAGATCAGAAGCTACTCCCTTGTAGCTTCTTCTCAAAAAATTTTATCCCACTCAGCAGCGATATGGAGAAGGGGACCACGAGCTGCTGGTCATAAAGTGGGCTTTGGAGGAATGGCGACACTGGCTCCAGGGCACCGGAGAGCCGTTCACCAAAACCTAATCACTATCCGGAGTTTGAAACAACTTAATCCAAGACAGGCACGGTGGGCACTGTTCTTTGAACAGTATAATTTCCATCTGTCTTACCGTCTGGGGTCGAAGAACACCAAGGCCGACGCCCTCTCCCGACAACATGAGGAAGACGCCCCCCCAGGGCGGACCCCGCACCTGTTCTCCCACCATCCAATATCATCGCACCACTCTGTTGGAGTCACGGAGACCAAACCGGCAGGTGTGCCGCCTGGACGACTCTACGTACCCCACGCTCACGCACATTGCCCTTGACTTCATCACGGGCCTGCCGGAAAAAACACCATTCTGACCATCGTAGCTCGGTTCTCCAAAGCCATGCATCTGGTGGCCCTCCCCGGACTCCCGTCAGCTAAAAGGACAGCCAAGCTGATTTTGGAACACGTAGTCCATCTGCATGGGTTCCTCAAGGACATCGTCTCGGACAGGGGGCCCCAGTTCATGGCACGGTTCTGGAAGGCCTTCTGCCATCTGATCAATTCCACCTGCAGTCTGTCATCTGGATACCATCCTCAGACTAATGGTCAGACGGAACGAACCAACCAACAACTGGAGCGCTACCTGAGGTGCTTCGTCGCCGATCGCCAGCGCTCCTGGGCCCGCTATCTTATTTGGGCAGAACTCTCACATAATCTCCACGTCTCCTCCACCACCAACCTAAGCCCATTTGAGATATGCCACAGTTTCAGCCTGCGGCGCTCTGGATCCATCCGGTATTCCACACCTCCCAGCTCAAACCCTTCATCACTTCACCAATGGTTAACTCCCCCTCCCCGAATCATCGAGGGTGGTCCCGCTTATACTGTACGTCAGATCCTCGACTCACGTCCTCAGGGCAGAGGTATGCAGTATCTGGTTGACTGGGAGGGCTATGGCCCTGAGGAACGATCTTGGATTCCGGCCCGGTTCATCCTCGACCCCGAGCTCATCCGGGACTACCGTCGTCGGGTATCCTCCACCTCAGGACCGTCGGGAGTCGGTCCTGGACAGGGGGGACCAGTCATGCGCACTCGCACCGCAACCAGCACTAGGTCCCGGAAGTAATATGGTCCCGTTTCAGGAAGCATAAAAGGAAACAGGATGGCGCTTCATTTCGCTCAGTTATTGAGTTTGCCCATGCCTTATCCGACGCTTCGCCGACTGTTCAGTGAGTACTCACCGATTCGGGTTGCTTCTTTAATTGAGTGTGCGTTGCTAGACCGCGGATTTATTTGTGTAGATCCTAGCTCTTCGCGTAAGAGAGTTCTGAGACTAAACGCGTGGTTATTCTGCCTACTCGCGTTTACCATCCACACTACACGGGCTAACTGCTAAGGCTTCTGTGTTTATCCTCCGGTTGTCCGTGACACATACACTCACTTGTGCATGCGCAAACAAAAGTTTCCACATCTTTCTCTCATTTTTTCGGAACGCCCATGAGTCCATGGGGCTACTAGTGGGATCTTGCGGTTAGCGTTCAATCTTGTGGGGAGTATAGAATGCTTTTTTTCATGTTTGTGTGATATGTTAACTTTAATTGTACATATAATGTTACAGTCTATGAATTTGTAAGTATATTTCAGTAGGGAATTAATCGCCAACACACGTGTTGTGCATTTTTATGCATCCCAAAAAATATGATGTATCCCTGGCATCATATACAAGGCATGTTTCACTTGCAAAAGAACAGCTTCATACTGTGGTGTCTTCTCTATCTGCCAAAACAGACACACACTTCAGCATATATAATACACACACACACACACACACACATACAGCGCATATACACTAATATATAAATATTATAATGAAAAAAACAAAAAACGATTGAAACAGTTACTCAGTACTTGAGTAGTCTTTTCACCAAATAGTTTTTTACTCTTACCTGAGTAATATTTTGGATGACTACTTTTTACTTTTACTAGAGTAAATTATTTGGAAGTACAGCTACTCCTACTTGAGGTACATTTTTTGGCTTCTCTACCCACCTCTGTGCACGACTAATAGTTGTCCTGTGGACAGAATCTCCTGAAGCTCTGCCAGAGTTACCAAGGCCCTCTTGGCTGCTTCTCTTAATAATGCTCTCCTTGCCCGGCCTGCAAGTTTAGGTGGACGGGCCATGTCTTGGTAGGTTTGCATTGGGTCATACTCTTTCCACTTTCAGATGATGGACTGAACATTGAGATTGGACATTGAGTCTGGTGTGTTCCTTGGGCTTCATGACGCTGTTTGTTCAGTAATGTTAAATTACGCACAGGTATTCTCTATTTACTGTGACTTCTCAAGACAATTGGTTTCACTGAATTTTAGTTAGGGGTATCAGAGTATAGGGGGATGAATACAAATGCACACCACACTATTCAGATTTTTATTTGTAAAAAAGAAAAAAATGTAAACCATTTATAATTTTCCTTCCACTTCACGATTATGGCCACTTTGTGTACATTTACGTTTAACGTGACAAAATGTGGGAAAGTTCAAGGGGTATGAATACTTTTGCAAGGCACTGTAGATAACTGTTTAATTTATATATATATATATATATATATATAAAACTGAAAAGAATCCCATAGATTTTTTTCTACACATTTGAGAAATCTTAATATGAAGTGAAAATCCATTTCATTATTCAAATTGGTTCATTTTTTTCAAGTTGTCTTTACAGTATATCACATTATATCCTTCATATGCAGTCAGGTCCATAAGTTGTAAGACAGTGACACAATTTACACAGTTGTGCCTCTGAACACCACCAAAAACAGATTTAAAATTAGGATTAAATCACAATATAATCAACGACTATAATCAACGGACTTTGGTTAATTCAAGTGGTTTGACAAAAACGTTGTATGTTGTAACGTTGGTCTGTCTGGATTCGTATGGTGGCTGGGGATGGTTCCCATTAAGACTGTCCTATCATCGATTGATGCTCTGGGGACCTGTGACTTCAGTTGTCTACCTGAGCCTCAGGATCAAACTGGACTCCTTTTAATTTTAATTTTACACATCTCCTGTTACACTGAACTTCCAGTACACATTATTATGCTGATCAATCTCTGCTATCCGTTGTCACCCAGATGAGGATGGGTTCCCTGTTGAGTCTGGTTCCTCTCAAGGTTTCTTCCTATTACCATCTCAGGGAGTTTTTCCTTGCCACCGTCACTCTCGGCTTGCTCATCAGGGACAATCTTATCATTTTGATTCACACACGTTGCATAAAAACTTACTTCTTTTTATTGTGTAAAGCTGCTTTGCGACAATGTCAATTGTTAAAAGCGCTATATAAATAAAATTGACTTGACTTGACTTGTATTAAATGTTTTGAAATTATAGCCATTTTTTCAAACAGTCTGTATTTTCACAGACTGAAAAGTAACTAAGTAACTGATTAGTTTGATGGCCATTTATGGCCTTTTCCCTCATTACCTATCTCCTTAATGACAAGTTAAAGTCAAGTGGTGTAAATTAGCGTTTGGTACTGTAACTGCTCATGGGTACTCTCAATATGTACGCCAAAGAGGTGATGGTTCAAATGCGCCAAAAACGTGACGGTTCACCATTAGGCGGAACAAATAAAACAGACCAAGCAGACAGAGAGAGAACGAGAGAGAGAGCGAGCAGAAACTTCAGGAGTGACCAAATTAAAATTATTGTGTTGGTATAAGATCATTATCATCATCGTCTAAAGTGGCTGATTGCAGAATTCACTCTGTGAAGAAAAAAAGCCTTTCATAACATCATAAAGTCAAGAGCACTATGGAGTATACAGACATATTGTGGAAGTCTACAATCTTTTGCCAATTAAAGAAAATAACCCTGCCCAGCTCTGGAACAAGATTATTTGAACTGATAAAAGCAAGATTAAGTTGCACCAGAGTGTGGTACAGAAGAGAATATGGACAACGAAAGGAAGGGCTCATGATTCAAATCTAAGCACATCATCATTAAATACGGCTGAAGCAGAAGAGTTATGGCATGGGCATGTATGCCTGCCAAATGATCCAGGACACTGGTGTTTAGTGATGATGTGACGTTTGAGGTGTACAGAGCTCTACTTTCTCCTCAGAATCAGTCAGATGCTGCAAAACTAATTGGACGGCACTTCATAGAATTATACAGTACACATTAATACCTAAAACTTACCATGGAAGCAACCCAAGGCAAAGAAATTTAAAGTTCTTACAAGGTCAAGACAGTTCACTTGACCTCAACACAAGTGAGCACACTTTTCTCTTTTTGAAGGCAAAACTGAAAGTAAAAAAACTCACAAACAGTAAGGATGGTAGAAAGAAGAAAAGACAGCCACATTCAGTTTCATTTTTAAAGCAGCTGATGCCAATCATAAATTAAGGTCAAGTGTTATGGTTTAATGTCTATCTATTATCATTTACACATCTTTTCCAAATGTTTTGATTGTTTTTTCTATGCAAAACTATGATTATATGGTTGAAAATAGGTAATATTGGTAATATTTATGTGTGACTAGAACAGATTATCTGCATTTACACTATTTCTTATGGGAAAATGCGTTTCACAGTACAGAATTTTGCTTCAAGAATGAACCTCCGGGATGGATTCAATTCGTATGCCGAGGTACCTCTGTACAGTAAATCAAACCATTTTGTAAGCCCAGATATTAGATTTTTAAAAAATTCTTTAGTATGTTGGATTTTAATTGAATTTCATTTAATTGGATTCATGCATACAGTACTAACTTATTCATAGTAGTTACTGAATAATCTTAAAAAAAAACAAAACAAAAAAACAGGCAAATTGATTAAACAGTGTCTTCACACTTTTAATGTATTCAGTGGCACAGCAGATGGTCTCCTTTAGCTTCAGGTCGGAACAGTGTGTTTTTGCCTTTTTAATGGATTTCGCCCTAGCGGCCACGTGCACACCAGACCTCGGCCCAATTTCAAGTCAAACTTGGGCTCCTCAGGCCCTCAGCGTATGCAGTTGTCTCACTCACACACACACACACACACACACACACACACACACACACACACACACACACACACACACACACACACACACACACACACACAGAACATGAAAAAGCATAGTGGCCATAGTGGTATGGAATGCACTCTAAGTGGAGTGTTGCCTTCGGCCATTATGGCGAATTGCTCAGAAAATGAAGGCTTCATACACAGCTCTTTTATCACAACAAAGAAGGTATGGCCATTTTTATTCAGTAAAGTCATATCTGAAGTGCCCTTGAGATCAAAATCAATATTTCAGAGATTCTCATGCACATCATGGCATTACGGAAACAAATAATGAAAGAAGAAAGAAAGAAAGAGATAGAGAGTGAGAGAATAAAGGATGCTGTTCTGTTCTTACTCTCATTTTATTCTAGTACTTTTACAGTTATTGTTAATCCGTAGTCCATGATCTAAAATCTGCAGTTAAAAACTACCCCCTTGCTAATATGTTCTTTGTGGATTTAGTAAGCTAATTAGCAACCAACGCAAGTCTTCACTACTGAATAAATTTCAACAAACAGCAATTAATGAAAGTGGGAATCTTAATGTATATTGTACCACAGTTAGTTCTGACAGAGTAATCGAATGAGAGTCATTCCACGAGTGATGATAATAGGTCATAACGGCACTGGGATGTTTAACTGTGTGTATCGCTTCACCTCACAAGTGTTCTAACAATCATTAAATATATTAAGTGATTACACTGGCCAGCATGGGTGAAAAGAGGTCACTAATGAAGGGAGAGCAGCTGCCTGCCAAAACCCATGTTCAAACCCAGTCATGGAATCACTCAGCAAGAAAAAACACATTTGATTACATTATATGATCTTCAACCACACGTTGTGTTCTTATTAATTGCTTCTAAGTTTTTTCAAATTGCCTCTGAACTAGGGATGGGTCGTTCATGAACGATTCATTCTTTTTGAACGAGTCTTTAACGTGACTCAGAAGAACGAGTAGTCTCGGAGAGTTATTCGTTCATCTTCTACTAGGCGCGCATGCGCAACGCATCGCAAGACCTCCGTAGGTTATTTAGGAAACCGAAAACGAGTCGTTACCTCTCGAGTGTTTTGGTCCGAATCGTTTGTTCTTTTGTCACGTGACTCCCATAGACGCTGTGCAGAGCAACAGATTCAAAAGAACGAACGACTCAGACTAGAAGGTATGAGAGGTGAGCTGCTTCGTAAGCAAGCAAGTTTGCACGTTAACATTTATGTTATAGCAGCTATAAACAGAAACTGATGAACTTTCTACAGCAAAAAAAAAAAAAAGTCCAGATTTAATGCTAACTGTTATAATGTTCTGACATATAATAATAATAATAATAATAATAATAATAATAATAATAATAATAATGTTTGTTCATATTAGATATTTATGAAAATATAAAATGATAAATGATGTGGCGTCTACCATACAAATCCCTGGTAATGTAGAGTACAAGTATAAATACTACTGCTACAGAAGAATAGATAAAGAATTCAACAGCATTGTGATGTCCGGACTGAACTGATACTGATAAACTGATAAACACACATATGCACAATCACACTGATTTACAACCACCTTAATTTGTTCATACCCACCTATCTGAACTGCTCTTTGCAATATTTGCACAATATTTCATTTCACTTTGCGATTTGCACAACAATATTTTTGAACACAATGTAAATTGTTTACTTGCAGCTCTCTCCACTACCTCAACCCATACCTTATCACAAATAAGGTATTCTTAGCTGTAACGTGTTACGTTGTTGTGTTGTCATGTACTGTAGTTCTTCGTTTGCACATTTGCACGTGCACTTTGTTGTCTGCTGTCTTTGTTGTCTCTTTTTTGTATAGAAATTGATAGTTTTTTTAGGTTAACTTAAAAATGTAAAAATCTGCGTTGTTAAATTTGTGTTGTTAATTTATGTCGTTGCATGTATGTAGCACCTTGGTCCTGGAGGAACGTTGTTTCGTTTCACAGTGTACTGAACTGTATATGGTTGAAATGACAATAAAAGCCTACTTGACTTGACTTGACTTGACTTGACTTGCTAACCACTACACATATAAACCACTATACATATAATAATATTGTTGGAGTTGGAGTGTATGTACACTGAAATTATTTTGGGGGATGTAAGATGAGCAATAGAACACATCAATATGGTTTTTGTGTTTTATGTGAATTTTAATGGAGTTTTTGCAGGTGTATTTGGCTTGAGGTAACATATAGGCATTGTTTCATCGTAATCTGCCCATGGGAAGAGAAGATATGCTACTCTGAAATTAAAAAGCAAAACATCNAATCATGCAGGTACAGGTCAGGAGCTTCAGGTAACACTCACACAGAGTCAAATGTGACTTTAACCATGGCATATTTATTGGTTCAAGATCAGAAACTGCTGAAAACCTGTGTACAAATTACTCAAATTTGAATCAACATTACCTCTGCATGAAGTTAAGCACTGTGCTGCTGCCATGTGATTGGCTGATTGGATACTTGAACTCATGAATGAGCAGGGAAATAAGTTTTCCTATTAAAGTGAAAATTAATGCCAATTTCTAGGTCATTTGTGCATGCTGTTCTTGACTGGCAAAAGCAAAATCTCAAGGTGTGAGACAAGTATACTCACTGTGGCCCAGTTTGTGCTAATTATTTACTGATTCAACACCCTGCCGTGGTCTGAAAGCTCTTCACGTTATCATGTGGGTTTAGAAGTGTGATAATTTCAGTTTGACAGCATGCATTGAGACAGTCTTCTGAAAGAGATAGCTAAAAAAAATGCTACACTGTTCTGCTATAAATAAAAGCTATTTTAAAACTTTTTTTTCTTACAGGAAATTGTTACTAATTGTAATTATCGTAAAAAAAAAAAAACATTCAGTGATGAAATAACTTCTCACTGTGTTCCAGTGAAAACACAACTGATTTTCATTTGCAAAGTTGTCACACTGTGGGTTATAGATTGGATATGGAACTGGAGGGAAAATGGACTGAAATCAAGAGAAAGAATTAAGTACATTTAACGGACAATAAGAAACAGCTGATTTATACTGTAAGTTGGAGAAATATAATCAGAAGTCAGTGGCGGCCAGTCAATACGGGGCGCAGGGGCGCCGCCCCCCTTAAACTTAGGCAGAGAAGAATACTACTTTAACATGTAATTATTTAGCATAATAATTATTTATGTTAATAATAAAAATAAAGTAATTTAGTCACAATATTCCACTGTATTTCGTTATATAATTTATTTGAAATAAAAAACAAATCTAAACTGTATTACATTAACTTGTGTTCGTGTACGCGGGGCGCCGGACAAACGAGTGTCTGCACGTAAATGTTTGAAAAGCATGTGACCTGAGACTCTGAATGCACTGTGCGCCCTGAACCCTCCCACTTTGGTTCTTAGCGAATCAATATTGTTTTTTATTTGGGCTCATGTGATTGGACCATTCTCAACGAGTCTTTTCCAGCACTTCTTATGGCAAGTGGAGCTGCTGACTGGATGCGATGTGAGTCAGGACTTTATTTTATACTAGTAGTAGTGATGCTTAATCACCTGATAAATGGCTATTTACAGGCGAGTATTAAAAGTTTAATTTTCATTTTGCTTTGCCACCCCAGCCCCCCACCCCCCCAAAATTTTTTTGCACCAGCCGCCACTGTCAGAAGTACAGAAAATGTACCAAAAATACAGACAACGTAAGTATATGGCAAGTAACTTTGAAATGATTTTATTAAATGATTAATGGCAATAGTGATTAATAGAGGGGTAGTTCAGTGGTTGAGGCATTGGACTACGGTTCGGAAGGGTCCAGGTTCAAACCCCACAACCACCAAATTACCACTGTTGGGCCCGTGAGCAAGGCCCTTACATAATGAGGAAAAAAATGTAAGTTGCCCTGGATAAGGGCGTCTGCCAAATGCCTAAATGTAAATCGTGCCCTGTAAACACTCTTCAAAGAAAACATACTTTTTCCACCTTTTTGTCTCTGGTCTCACCAGAGAACACTAAAAAAATAATGAGGCGGTTTTAAGTTATTAAGAAAATGAAAAGGTTGCATTTGTGTGTGTTGACTTACAGGGTCGGTCTTCGTTAGGTTTGCTGGAGATTTCCTCCACACACTCAGAGGGAAACCACCCAACGTTACCTCGCGCGCTGCCCTCCCAGAATCCTCCTTCGCCAACACTTAGCACTGTGGAGAAATAGAAATACAGCAGCGGATCAGAGACAGAGCTTCTAAAACCTTCTAATTCTGTGTTTGTTGTTTAGAGATTTATTTTTCACATTCTAGAACAATACTGGATATAGCAAAACTATAATACAACACATATTAGGTAATTAAGCAACAACAATCAATTGTTATTTTAAGACATGAAAGACAGCTGTTTTGGAACAGTTCTTTCAAGAACAATTTTGTCGAGTGCATTTGCAAAACCCATCAAACAAAATGTTGAAACTGGCTCTCATGAAGACCTTCCCAGGAAAGCAAGACCAAAACTTACCCCTGCTGCAGAGGAGAAGTTCATTTACCGTCACCAGCCTCAGAAATCACCAATTAACAGGCTTTAATGAAGGCTTTACAGAGCACACGTACGTAGCAGACACATCTCAACTGTTCAAAGGAAAAGGTAATCTCTTCACTGATAAAAAGGAATGGACTGTAAGTTTATTATGGCCGACGCTGCATGACTAGCTAGCTTGCTAGTCAAAAGGAAAATATTCTTTCTACTCTATTCTATTTTCTACTTTATTTGCTTTATATATTGTTATACCACATACAGTATAACAAGTTAATATACAAAACATAAACTGTCAGCTAATTTAACAAGGAATTTTACAGACTTTAACTACAGAAGCTATCAAATTTAACAAATTAATAAGTGAAACATAAGTAGATTATTTAGAAAATGTAACAAGCTACAGGTAGCAATTTACTCAACTAGCTAGCAAAATTAGCAAATCATTTTACTAGCTAGCAAATTTAACAAAATAACATACAAAACATAATTAGCTTGCTAATTTAACAAGATAATTAAGGAATTAATTAGATAGTATTTTAAACAAGTTACTAAACAAATATTGTAACTAGCTAATTTAACAAACTAAGTTACATGCTTTAACTTGCGAGCAAATTTAACAAGTTATCATACAAATCACAACTAGCTCGCTAGCTGAAATTAAATAAATAAATAAATAACTTAGTTAACCCTGGTTAGTTTAGAAAAACTAATGTTTACTTCATCTAGCCTCCATGTTTCAAAGTGCTGAAGTAATTTGAGATTTAAAATGAATGAATTTTAAGGTCAGTACGTACATTAAAACGTATCTGAGGAATCGCGCAAGTATTTATGCAAAATACAGATCTTACAGAATATTGCCTCAGGGCAGTGGTATACAGTATACTGTAGTTGTTACACCTGATTAAGTGTTTGCCACAGCAGACCTGACCCACACATAAAGCCTGGCTCATGTTTTGAACCGGATGCCCTTCCTCATGCAACCCTGTTATTGGGACTGGCCCTGGACTGCATCCAGCGGCAGGGTTTGTCCATCGGCTGGGACTCAAACCAGCCAGCAAGCCTACCACTGATCCACCAATACTCCCAAACACTACTGTACTTTAGTGAAAGTAGAAATAATGTTGGTACCACGAGACTGAAGTAAAAGTACAAATCTTCTATATACTGCACATTTCCACTTGAGTAAAAATATACCGGCTTTCAAGTACACTTAAGTGCCAGTAGTAGTTTCTAGACACCTCTATGTGAGCTGGATATGTTGAAAGCTGAAAAACATAGTGAGCATTAAGCAATTCTTTAATTTGACAAGTATAGGATACCAAATGTGCCAGATGGTTTATTGCAAAGTACATCCAAATATTATATTGCTATAACATTCATGTTTCTATTTATTGTGGCTTTTAGGGTATTATTGTTATTTATAATCATAACCCATAAAGAGAAAACCATTAATCTTGTCATGTCATTCTAAAGACATGAACCACTCGACAGTAGCTTTACCATAAATGAAGAGGTTTCTTCTCTGTATTTGCACTTCGTCACTGCATTTAACCTTAAAGTAATAGCAAGTTTTATGTAATAGAAATTAAATGGTGTGCTATATTCGAATTGGTTTGCTTTAATTAGAATGTGTGACACATTCAGACATCTTAGCCAATTGCCAATTTCAGGTCAACCTTCCAGACCAAAGTTTTTGAGTACTTTGAGCTTTCTTACTTAATGATGCCATGTCTGTGTGGTCATGAGATCTACAGTATATACAGTACTTGCATGCTTGTTTTTACAGATGCCCACGGTACGTTTTGTGTTAATTGCTCCTAAGTAGGAACTTTGGATTAGAAGAGCCCTAATTTTTTGAAGGTTTAATTTTTTGGCTTGGATTTTCCCATTGCACCATGGGCAAAAAGGCACTAAAAGTACTACCCCAAGTTAAATAAGGGTTGGGGCACCTGGTGGATCAGTCGTTAACACACTGACCTACTGATTGGGTTGTCATGAGTTCAAATCCTTAATTATGCCAAATGTCCCATCAGCAGCTTTCATTACATCTATTTCTTGGATGAGAAATATATTTCAGAAGAGAATGCCAAATGGGTCTAGGTAAACATTTGATTTAGTGATTTATATGTAAACTTTTGGCCTCAACTGTATAGTCTTTAATAAAACAAAGATATACGTTACTTGAACCAATTCCATAAGTACAGTAATAAATAAAATGCACTTTGTTACTGGATGGACAGTCCTAATCCAAAGACTTGTGTGCACCGCTTTCTGTTTTCACCCCTCTCCTGCTCTCACTCCTCATGCAGCACATCCAGCAATTACCAAGCCCTTCATCAACCGAAACATCAGACCCCACCATGATCATCACCAGCATCCCATTTTATCATCACCATCATCAGCAGCATCAGCAAACTCATCATCACGGCATATAAATACATAAACACATAAACACAACAACCGGCTTTGCAATCATGCAGCTGCAGCCTGGATCCTGAAAAACGAGCAAATGAACAAGTGTGACAGCACAGATGTCCCATAAGAGGAGGCCTGAAAAGTGGCTGATAAGCACGGCACTTTAGAGGAGCAACCAAAATCCACAATCAAGGATATGATGTAAGCTACTCATTGATTCAGCCGTTTGGAAAACATACCTTTGACTCTGTCGTTCTTGTAAAGGGCAATTTCTCCCTCAGCCTGAGGTTGATAAGCCTTTACCACCACGTAGTGTCTCCCAGGCACAGCACTGTAAAGCCGGCGCTTGGACCCCGGAGTCTCTGCCCCAGAGAACCCATCACGACCAGGACGTGGACTACAGAGAAAAGAGAATCACACTTTAGATTTGATGAACCAGTGATTAGTTGGAAACGTAATGCAATCAGCTATTTTGTCAAAGGGGATTGTTCAGTGGTAAAAAAAAAAAAAATGTACACAAGTGAGCCTTTTGGTTTTGCCATTTGTTCAATACACATCTGGGAGAGTTACGGTGTGGAGAAGCCCCAAAGAACATGCGTCCACCCAGACTGGTGCATGCCCAGAGTGAAGCATGGGGGTGGATCAGTGATGGCTTGGGCTTCAATATTATGCCATTCCCTACTGTAGGCCCAATACTTGTGCTAGATGGGTGCGTCACTGTCAAGGACTACCGAATCATTCTGGAGGACCATGTGCACCCAATCGTTCAAACATTGTATCCTGAAGGCGGTGCCGTGTATCAGGATGATAATCCACCAATAGACACAGCAGGACTGGTGACGGAGTGGTTTGATGAACATGAAAGTGAAGTTGAACATCTCCCATGGCCTGCACAGTCACCAGATCTAAATATCATTGAGCCACTTTGGGGTGTTTTGGAGGAGCGAGTCAGGAAACGTTTTCCTCCACCAGCATCACATAGTGACCTGCAACTATTCTGCAAGAAGAACGGCTCAAAATCCCCCTGGCCACTGTTCAGGACTTGTATCTGTCATTCCCAAGACGACTTGACACTGTATTGGCCACAAAAGCAGGCCCTACGCCATACTAATGAATTATTGTGGTCTAAAACCAGGCGTTTCAGTTTCAATGTCCAACCCCTGTACTAGAATAAGAGGGTTAATGTATGGTGCCAGAAAAATGAACTAGGGAACATAGAGCCCTGGGAACATACAGTAGGTTTGCTCCCTTCCTATAGTAACAGGGACGTGAATGCTTGAGTGCATAACTGCTGATATGGTGAAGTTTTTACTTTTCTTCCATTTTTCGAAAGTCTCCAGTGTCAGCACTTTGTAATAGACAGCGGTTAAGCTACTGTGATTTAACATTTTTTTCATCAACCAATATTTTCAGGATGGTTCTCAATAACATGACAAACTGCATTTTTGGTCTTATTGACCTGAAAGTGAGAGAGATAATAAAGGACGATAAGGGATACTGATCATAGCTCCTGTACCATGTACTGTACATGATAACAGGAACCTGTTTAAAAGATGATTATACATTATAAAAACAATACACCCTGCATTTCAATCAGCAATTGTTTGCGAATCAAATAAAAAGGCACAAGTTGCAATGTAACTTTTTTTTTTTTTACAATGTTTTCTAAAGGATCTGTGTTTCCAAATTTGCTATCATGCGTCTGAATTTTCTGTTGTTACTGAATTCGCGGTCATGATTTACAATTAATTGTTGTGTTCCTGAAGTTGCTATCATGTCACTGAAGTTGCTTTGGTTTTTCCGAGCTTGCTTTTTTAAGTTTCTAAATGTGACTTTTGAGTATCTTAACTTGCTGTGGTGTTTTCGGATTTGCTTTCACCATTAAATTTGCACAAATGATTAATTGTTTATTCTGAGTGGAATTCAGCATTTCTTTATTGCTGCTGTGTTTTAAGTGACAGTAAGGTTACCTCATTTTCTATAATTTCTTTGCTTTTTCTTAAAATGTTGTGGACCATAAACGACAGTAATAGTCACAATTAAAACAAACAAATTACAAACAAACAAGCAATCAATCAATGGGCCTTTGGACTCACTTACTCATCGTCTATACCGCTTTATCCTGTATTCAGGGTCGCGGGGGGCCTGGAGCCTATCCTAGGAGACTTAGGGCACGAGACGGGCCACATCCTGGACTGGCACCCTGTCCAGGATATAGCCCAGGGTACCAATCCATCACAGGGCAGTCGAATCAAATACATACACACACTATGAGCAATTTTGGGAACGCGAATTAGCCTAATCTTCATGTCTTTGCACTGTGGGAGGAAACCGGAGTATCCGGAGGAAACCCATCAAGCACGGGGAGAACATGCAAACTCCATGCACACAGAGACGGGAATCGAACCTGGCCAGGAATTGAAACCCGGACCCTGGAGGTGCAAGGCGACAGTGCTAACCTGTACACCATCGTGCCGCGGCCTCCGGAACATACCAGGTAATTGCCCATGTATGTGAAATCCCTGGTGAAGGCCTAGAACTACCTAGTGCTTATAGTGCAACACACTAGTGCTTATACAGACTTTATAAGATGTTTTTCATTTGCAGTAGAAATAGTACTGTACGTACACTGACTGAAGAGAGCAGAGACGGAGAAAGCAGGATCGGCTGTTAAACAGCTCCCTCTGCTGTTCCGAAACAAGCACAAACTTTATATTCAGCGTTTTATTTCATCACTGCGATAACACCGAGGGTTTTGAGTGAATCAATTCTGATCCGCACCAAAATAATTAGACTGTGTGCTAAGGAAATAAGCAGCGGCTCTGGAGATTAGCAGTGAGTCACTGAGAAGCAGCTCGGGACGCACCGTGCAATAGCTAAAAGGAGCACTCTGTGATTATAATCAAATATAAAAAGCCTCGTGGTACAGAAATGCAGGAGAGCACAAAGCGTGAGGCTGGGAACGAGGACGGCAGGGACACGACCTGGATATGAAACGAATGAAAGTGGACTATCTACATACTGTATCTTTCTATGTGGGATGTTTTAAATGCAAGACTAAAATATTAAGCAGCGTATTAATAAAAAACAGGCGGCACGGTGGAATAACGGTTAGCCCTGTCGTCTTGCACGTCTAGGGCTCGAGTCCTGCCTTGAGTGTGTGTGTGTGCGTGGTGTTTGCATGTTCTCCACGTGCTTGGTGGGTTTCCTCCGGGTAATCTGGTTTCCTCGCAGAGACCACAGACATGCAGATTCGGCTAACTGGCGCTCCCAAATGGTCTGCAGTGTGTGACTGAGTGTGTGAGTGCCTACAGTATATAAATGACTTTCTGGAAAGAATTCACTCACTCACTCACTCACTCACTCACTCACTCACTCACTCACTCATCATCTATACCGCTTAATCCTGTATTCAGAGTCACGGGGGGCCTGGAGTCTATCCCAGGAGACTTTAGGGCACAAGGCAGGGTACACCTAACCTACATGTCTTTGGACTGTGGGAGGAAACTGGAGTACCGGGAGGAAACCCACCAAGCATGGGGAGAACATGCAAACTCCATGCACACAGAGACGGGAATCGAGCCTTGCCGGGGATTGAACCCAGACCCTGGCGGTGCAAGGCGACAGTGCAGGAAAGAATTAATTAAAAATTTTTTTTTTATTATTATTATTCATAAGCAAATTATAATATCAGGAAAATACAATACGCTGTAAATTAGTTATGCATACACATATAGGTATAAAAGACGGACGGTGCTACACAATGTGGTTCTAATTTTCTCTGTGTTTCCCTTTTACACAGTTAGAAAAAATAATAATGACATTTTTTTTTTAGCTAATTGCATTTGCACATTCTCCTGGAGGTTGCATGAGTGTTATTTACTCCAATATCTCAAGTGTCCTTGAATATCAGCTCAATATCATCCACGTCTTCCACAGAACCTGTAAAGCCTGATTTCACAAACGACCTCTTTTCCACCTCCAGCGTGACCCGCCCCCGCGTCGTACAGACGAGGCCCCGCCCCACCCCACACCGAGACCGACTCCGGCCTCTATAGGAGCAGGATGAAATTGGGACGAAGCACCTACACCTACCCTTTACGTGACTTTCCCTTTAATAAGCCTCTACTGGGAGACAGTCCAATGTCAACGCCAAAGGCACAGTCACAGCTAACTGCGTGAACTAGCAAAGACAGATTCGCCTGTTACAGCTTGATCGTGTTCAGTGCACTTTTGCTGTAGCTGTTTTAGATTTGGTATATAAAAATGCAAAAAAAAAAAAAAAAAACCCAAGGAGAATGTTTATACATTTTTTGCTTAGATGATTTTTTAAAAAATTATTACCTCCTGGACGCAGTCCTCACAATCTTCTGTGCTACATAAGAGCTTTCCTCCCGAGATTGCCATCGACCTAATACATTTCTCACAAATGAGGGACTGATCTGGGACTATGTTGAGTTCAAGAAACATTGTGTACTGCTCACCATGTGCCTTCGTTTAGAGCTGGGTATAATCAGGATTTAGGACAAAAAGACTTTTAAACATTAAGAAATCAAACTGGTCTGATTTATTTATTTATTTTTAATGTTCCTCTAGATAAGATTTGACGCCGCTCAGGCCAGGTTTGTGGAGTGTCTACATCTACATCTAGGCATTTGGCAGACGCCCTTATTTTTACATTTTTATCTCATTACATCCGAGCAATTGAGGGTTAAGGGCCTTGCTCAAGGGCCCAACAGTGGCAACTTGGTGGTTGTGAGATTTTGAACCTGGGATCTTCTGAACCGTAGTCCAATGCCTTAACCACTGAGCTACAGTGTCCAGGCTGTTATTGAGCAACCTTGATCACCTTTTCCTGTTTGAGCTGGGTCTTTATGGTGCTATTTGTTTAGGTATACTGTATTCTCGAAAAAATTGTAGGATCTTACATCCGTCATTCGTCAACCACATACACCTAATGATCTGACCTCTGGGAACTGGATACATACAGAGTCATTTTGGGATTTCAAACCAATGAGGGTGAATACATGTGTGATCTGAAAATGTAGGTTATTTTGTTTGGACAAAGAAGAAGTAGTGTACAATGGGTGTTCAAGTCAAACCGGGACTTTTGATTGTGCACAATAACAGAACACAGTTATGAGGGTAAAAAGTCCCTTTATTCCTCTATATAATCCTCTGCTACATACACTAATGCACTCATCCCAGTGTTTCTTTCACTAGTGCTTGGATACCATCAAGGTAGAACGTTTTCTCCGTACGCAGGAGTCAGGATCGGACGGCCTGCTTCACGTCTGTACTGCAAGGGTGATCTTGTACAGTAGTAACTCCCAGCTGAGTTCCTGTAACGTGCGAGTGGCATATTCATGAATGATGTGTGTAAAGTCCCGAACAAACAGATGCGTCTTTTCCGCAAGTCGGTGACAAGTTATTCATCGATTTTTTCGTGGTTCAGGCGCTCCACTCGCTGAATGTTAACAGGAACGATTGCAGTGGACTGTGATTTTAGTCTCATCACTGTACTGCGAATGAATTCTTCTGTAATTGTAATTGTACTGTAGATTAGTTTTATTACTTAATGCGCAAGAAAGTCCCGGTTTGGCTCGAACACTGCTTTGTATCTCGATTTTTCCCTGTACAGCAGTGTTTTGTTGATTTATCATGACATATAAGCCAAATTATGTAGATTTAATGCAACATGACAACATGTGAAAGGCACTGTATATATTATTATATGTATATTTGTATATTATTATTATATACTATTGTAGTTTTAGTGAAAATGACTTTTCCCATAGTGTGCAGTCAGACAAAATCTAAGCTAAAAAACCTTGTAATTAACGAGTGTGTTTCTCACCGGTCCTTCACACTTTACGCTGTGCTCTGGAAATCGGTCAGACTCCTCCATCATTAATGCCAGATGAATTGTTTATACAGTATGTGCTCGGAGGAATTAACGACAGAGCGGGCTTTCAGAGGGTGGTGCATCTGCAGTGATGTTCTGATTGATGAATTAAGTTTGGAACGGTGCTTGTGCAGATGTGCTCTTGCCCGCGATTACACAGCTGCACAACACAAATCGTTTAAAATCGATCGATTATTCAGATTTACGTTTAGCAAATACGGGCTGGAATATAGCCTGCTAGAACACGATCTTAGATCTACCAGACCCTTTTCAAGGCAAGCACATGTACTGATATTCACAGGTTATAAAGCATTAAGATTTTAATAACCATTAGAAATAAAGATAAAAGCGAACGGGATTTATTATTTTTTTCATTTATTATTATTTATTATTATTATTATTTGTTCCAGCTGGATTTTTCTAAAAAGACATAATGATGTTTTTATTTGATAGTAATTTCCACTCAAAAACCTATTACAACCTGACCTGAGTCAGCATTTTTTTTTTTTTTTACACCCCACCCCCGCCCCTTGACATACTCTCGTTAATTTATTTCAGTATTATGCCATTAGGGTGTCTAATGATGCAAAACAGTCAACATGTACTTGTTAAGTGTTATTTAAAGCAGTTCGCAGTGAGGCGGTCATGTTAAAAAGGCAATTATGGATCAGGAAAAAAAAAGCTTTCACGAACCGCAAACAGAAAATATTGACTTTTCAGAAACATGGAGAAAGGGTGAAAGGTGTCAAGATGGTCAGGGGGAGCATCACGAACAGTAAAGACCACGAAATAGTAAATAAAATCAATGAATGAATGAATGACTTAAAACATTTTGTTTCACAATTAAAAAAAAAATTCTGTTTAATATATCCCGCATAATTCAATTAAAACAATACTATATTCTAATGCGATGAAATGGTGGGAATTCCACTGGGTCGTTTACCAAAAGGCATAACAGAAATTAGAGCAAATAATTTTAAACATAAGTAATCTTAAGCAAAATCTGAAGCAGACCGTACACACCCATGATTTCTACTGTATATAGTGAATATATTCTGTAAGACATTCATGTGTAATTTATTGCTAATCAAGATGCCTTTTTAAATCAATCAACAACAATGATGACAGGAGACACAGACTTTATGTCGAACGAGACTAAAAATGTGCATCATGTCACTGAAATTACATAAATTTAAACTGAACCATTCATCAAAACGCTGACATGATTTAATTAAATATAATATTAAATAAATATGGAGATGAGGTCAGGTTTGCATGTTCTCCCCATGCTTGGTGCTTGGTCCAAATACATGCAGATTAGGTCAAATTTGCTTCCCAGATTGCTCGCTGTGTTAACGTGCATGTGATTGCGGACACATTGCGGACCGGATGTCCTACCACGGTCGTAGAATGGGAATAAATACGATGGTCACGATTGATCTCCACTGTCTCTAGTTGGACTACAGAGGTTCCTAGAGGTACAGTATGGATTTAATCTGTAACAGGATTGTACTATCAAAGTGACGTTATCAGTTGATATTATCAAAAACGAAATAACGGATTTGTCATTTAAGACCTGTCAACCACGTCAAACCTTTGATTGTGCAGAATAACAAACTCACTTTATTCCTCTATATAATCCTCTGCTACACTAATGCACTCATCTCAGTGTTTCTTTCACAAGTGCTTGGATACCATCAAGGTACGTAGAAAGTTTTCTCAGTACTCCAGAGCCATGATCAGACTGCCTGCTTTACAGTAAGTCTGAAACCCTGGCCTCCCAGGAACTCCTTGTGGAAATGGCTAGGAGCAATAATGTGGCAATAATTCGTAGCGGAGTTCCTGTAATGTGCAAATGGTGTTGTTGAATGATTGTGTGTACAGTCCCCACAGACAGACGCGTCTCTTCCGCAAGTTATCTGTTGATTTTCAAGGATCAGTGTTGATGAAGTGTTGATAAGTCCTCTGTAAAAGTCAATCGGTTTTACAGCAGAAATTCCATCAGTCCCAGTTTGGCTTGTAGTGTTTAAAACACCTTTCACCGCTTTTTTTTTTTCACTACATAATGTTTTGTAAATGTAACGTGAGTTGGACCGAAATGGCATCACGAACATGAAATTACCCTCCTCTTTTCATTTCAGCACTACACTCCAAAATGTCCTCCAGGCATAATCTGTAATAACTGAGATATTTGAGGCGAGACATGAGCCACGTTCTCCATCTTCATTGAAGGCAGCAAAACAGCCTTTGAGAGACTGAGAGTCTTACTTCCACAAAGTCAGCGGGGACCCTAATATTGCTGGAGCAATCGAGCTGCCAGTGCTCTTAACACAGCTGTCAAAGCAGCACGGAGATTTCCCATTCCAGGATACGTTGCATAAGAGCACGTGAGTTGATTTTTTTTCTCTGGCCGAAAAAAAAGCCAATGTGGGCTAAGCTAATTATGCAAAACAGGTGATTGAGAAATAAGGCCACTTTGTATTGGAAAATCGGTGTTTGAATAGTCTCGCCCACGGAGCTATTTATAGCGTGCCACTGCAAAAGAAAACGATATCCTGAAGACAATAAAAAAAAGAAAATATTTACATTCAGAAAATGCAAGAATATTTAACCTGCCATCTTTTGAAAAGTTAACCTGTTTAGTCTGTGTTTCAGGATTTAAGATCATTTTATATCAATCTCCAGCTCTGTGAAAAGCCGAGGTGGGCAAAATAGACGAATCCTAGTTTAGATACACAATTTATAATATTACACAAGTAAAATTCATTTACAATTACAGTATACTTTTGTAAAAGCACCTTGAAATTGAATTAAAATCTCACAAGTACTGAGCCTGTATTAGACACTCTGTTTCACCGCTATCTGCAACTGTCTCCACTTCTGATTTCAAACACCTGCTACGTACGCGATCAGGGAAGGCAAATCATGCAATTATGCATAATGGCCAGCAGGTGGCTCTTCAAATACTACATACAGTCCTACGCACCACTCTGCTTATGTAACGCAACGACATACAGAAATGTAGTAGAGTGGAAAGGACAAATATTTGTTTAGGCTGTAATGGAATAAAAGGAAATCTGATCCATTGATAAAACTAGTCAAGAAAACTACAAAAGACTAAAATATGGATTTTAGTGCTGTAACAAAGTACATGTACTGTATTTAATTACCTCATACAGAAAGGCTACATTCACTAGTCACGTTGTTCAATTTAAAGGGTTTGCATGTCATGACAGTTCACATTCATATGCAAGTGCGCGTGACTTTTATCTGACTCTAATGTGGACGCCGTCCTGTGAAATAGCGCTCATGCACAGAACAATACGTCTTTGCTCATGTTATCTTGGTTAAAACGCGTCTTTATGCAAGCAAAAAAGGCAAACCGGTTTAAAAGACAAAAGTTGCATGAATTCTGATTTGCCGGTTCTGATTGAAGTCACATGATCGTGTATCAGATATGCATCCAATCTAGGATCACATATGAAAGTGACTCAAATCAGACCGGAAAAACTAAATTATGCAGTCCGACGGTCTTAAACAAAAATATGATCTGTGTCACAGAAAATCAGTGTTGGCTCACTCGAGACTTGGTCACCTGAGACAGGGTGCTTTCCGACCTTGCACTCAGTGTTCACGGGATAGTCTCCATATCCACCGTAATTCTCGCCAGGGTAAAGGATTTAGGCAGGAAAGGTCATAGAAAAGCTGTTTTCCCTTTCTGACCAGTGCCCATTGACATTGTTATTTTAAGCCCTTAGAGACAGCGATGAGTCACACCTAAATAAACTGACTACAGCATGACAATGAGGTTGCAAATTGTAAGCTTGATACTGAAAATAACAGCTGCAGAGAAGATTTAGGTCATGTTTTTAATGAGTTTTTGAATTGAAAACCAACAAGAATTGTGAACAATGGAGACTGAATGGCGAGAGAGAGAGAGAGAGAGAAAATCCGGCAACAATCAGAGAAGCCGTGCTATCTGGCAATTCAAGCACGAGTTCTAGACAAAATAATATCGATGCACAGAGCATTCTCATTACAGCAGAATCGGAAAGACGTTGCAATCACCGAATAGAACGCGTAAGTTTATACAGGCATGAATGAAGATAAACAAAAGGTGAATGCAGCACAGTTGCGTAGTGGCGTGGTTAGCACTATCAACTTGCACCTCCAGGTTTTAGGGTTCGATTCCCCCCCTCTGGTCTGTGTGCATGGAGTTGCATGGTTTTCTATCACAGTCCAAAGACACAGCTGAGGCTAATTGGCCTTCCTAAATTCCCCCTTACATTGTTTGTGTGTGTGTATGTGTGTATACAGTATATATATATATATATATATATATATTCACACCAATCTTTTTTTGGAGTCAGCTGTCCATTCTCCATCTTTTTCAAATATCTTCAAATATCCAATTAGCCTAATCTGCATGTCTTTGGACTGTGGGAGGAAACCATAGTACCCAGAGGAAACCCACGAGGAGACCATGAAAGCTCCATGCATACAGACACCCGGACCCTGAAGGTGCAAGGCGACGGTGCTAACCACTAAGCCACCATGCTGCCTTTATCACCAGTTATATCATTTTAAACCTGTCCATCAAGCCTACTGTACTTACAGTATGTGTCAATTTTGGGAAAGGTTGGAATGCAACTAACCACGAGTGATTTATGCACATACTGGATAAAGTTTGACAAATGAGGGCGAATTAACATTTTCTTATAAAAGAATAATAATAATTGTGTGCGAATATTAGCTGCCAAATAAACATAAAGAAAAGATATGAAGTTAAACTTGCCGCTAGGTGCCAGGAGCTCCCAGGCAAATTATGGCAACCAAGACTAAACTCAAGCGTGGAATCCTATTAGTAATGAGCATGAGGCGGAGAGAAGAAAAAACCTGGCATGTCTCATATGACATTAAATATTGACGTGTATTAAAAATGTGTCACTGTAAGCAGATGCGATGTAAGCAGTGCACGTAAAACGCTCCAGGAATATAACGTTATGTAATATTGTTCTGGCCCCAGCCACAAACAAGCTCACAGGTTACCTAATCCTGACTACATCTAATACTGCACATCGACACGCGGTGCTTGACACGGCGGAGAAGAAAAGCACGTTCCTCTGTTCCTTCTTTCTCCAGCCATCACAGCCATCCTCCAAACCTGCAATTACCCGATGACATCAGAACTGACTGCAGCTGCCTCACTTTCCCTCTGAGTCTCTGAGGAGCAGGCACATTATCTAATACACCACAGAGCGCACACACACACACACACACACCATACAGTCATGGCCATAGCAACTGCTGCTGTAACTAGGGACAGATCCCCATCAAGCAGCACACATAGCTATGGAGGCCAAAACCATATTCACAATGTTTTTTTTTTTTTCTTTCTACATGGATGCCAGACTTAGCACAAAATGTGTCAAAAGTCACACTTTTTTTACGCTCATCTGAGAGCAGCTTGGAGGATTCTCTATCATATGGGTGCCAGATGTCATAGAATATGCAAGCAGAACCTTTTTATTTAGTTTTATTTCCAAGAACCATTGTCTACAGGTGGGGTAAGAGAACAGGCAGTCCAGGTTAGCACAAGAAAGTGTATAAAGAAAACTGCACGGGAAGCAGGACACATAAATAATAATAATAATAATAATAATAATAATAATAATAATAAGATAGACGTTATTACTGAATTATTCATTCCGGTTAATTTTGTAAAACAGCAGTTTTGAGAGTAGACGAGGAAAATCACAGGTTTAGTTTAGTTACATCTTACGTAGTGTTTGTAGACATTAAGTCAAATAATTTGACATTAAAAAGTGAGCAAGTTATTGTCTCCCTCACTTGCTCACAGTACCACTTTATCCTGTATGCAGGGTTTGTCGCGGCGGCCTGGAGTATGTAGCCCTGGAAACTTGGGTGCAGGGACATCCTGGACAAGGTGCCAATCCATCACAAGGCACACACACATTCACACTCTCATTGGGAACGCCAGTTAGCCTAATCTGCATGTCTTTGAACTGTGGGAGGAAACCCACCAAGCAAGGACTCGAATCGAACCCAGACCCTGGATTTGCAGTGGTAACCACTAAGCCCTTTGGCTGGAAGAAAATCATGTTGGTGTTGTTTGCACTGTCAATTTTTACTTTCTACTGGCTGTTATACTGGCATAATAAATGATAAGAACATAAAGGATAGCTAAATGAGTTAACATCAATTAATAACTGGCTGGCGGCATGGTGGCAGAGTGGACTTGCACTTCCACGATCGAGGGTTCGATTCCCACCTCGGGTCTGTGTGCGTGGAGCTTGGTGTTCTCCGCGTATTTAATGGGTTTCCTCCAGGTGACCAGGTTTCCTCCCACAGTCCAAAGACATGCACATTAGACTAATTGGTGTCTAAAGTGTGTGCTTGTGTGCTCTGTGACGGATGGGCACAGTGTCCAGGGTGTAACCCCGTACACAGGATAAGTGGTATAGAAGACGAATAAATGAATAATCACTTGCTTGATTTCAATATTTCCTCGTTTCCTGACAGCGGGTCTTAATGATCACCTGATGTTCTATGTTCTACCAGATTTACAAAAGTTTCTGAAAATGTTAATTTTTCCTAATGCGCATGTGTATGTACAATGTGTATTGTACTGTATATTGAATTCCAATCACATGTGAATTACATTATATGACACAGCTCATTAGCATTTGATGAAAAACTCTATACAAGATAAAACGCACAGCCCTGAAATACTAAGTGAAAGTTTAAAAAAAATAAATAATTTTTTATACACTGCCTGGCCAAGAAAATCCTGTTGCCATTTCAAAAAGGGCAAAACGTTGGCTTGCATCAAGAACAGAAAACATTAAAATGATTGGAATTGGGTTAAGAGCCGTCTAACACAACCTTGACGAATAGTGTTGAACCATCAAGTTCACGGAATAAATGTGGCCAGTAAAAATGTATGAATGAGGGATCATTTAGATGCCTGGTGAAGTTACATCATCAAAAACAACGACAGTAGAAACCAGAGCTATGTTTAATAGTAAAAGTAAGAGCACTTCCATACGTACATAATGTGATAAAGACCGAAAGCTCTGGGACTAAACAGCCGTGTGTTCATAAGAAAACCACTTAAAGAGCATAAATATAGGACTTTGGAGGTCATGTGACCTGATGAGTCCAGATTGACCCTATACCAGAGCGATGGGCGTGGCAGGGTAAGAAGGGAAGCGAATGAAGCGATTCACCCATCATGCGTAGTGTCCACTGTACAAGCCCCTGGAGGCGGGGTTATGATCCGGGGCTGCTTCAGTCGCTCAGGTCTAGACTCAGCAACGTTATGTGGCAATACAATTAAGTCAGCTGATGACCTGAATGTACTGAATGACCAGGTTATCACATCTAAGCGTTTTTTTTCTTCCCTGATGGCACGGCCATATTCTAGCACTCAATCTGTGAAGGCTGGTCTAAGAGCATGAGGAATCATTTTCACACACAAATTGGCCACCACATTATTTGGCCAGGTGGTGTTTATTATTTAACAACATAATGTCATCTGAAACGCCAAAATCTGGAGCCAAATTAGAGAAAAGGTGTATTAGATGTTAATGAAATGGTTTGGGTGTATATTGTATACTGTAATATGTTGTAGCTTGCGATACACTGGATCAGTCATGGTGTTAAAGGACGTCTACACCACTTAAGCCTGTTATTAGCCATCCATTATTGAATGACTGGGGTTCGTTTGTGTGAACACAAGAGCATTATGTGTATGAAAGAGTGCAGTAATTCTACAGTGTTTGATGTGAAGCCAATCAATCAATCAGGTGTTACATTCGTTAGATTTCTCAAGTGTACTGCAATGATGAGTGGGATAAGAACAGTTTCCATGCATTTTTTTCAATACCAAATTCCTTGTGTAAATCATTAAACCTCATGAAAATCAAGTACTATGAAAATCAACATTTCAAGACTTTTTTTTCCAAAAAAACAAACAAACAAAGAAAGCCAAAGGTCACTGAAGTTGTCATATATGATTCTTGTCTAAGTCAATATAATTTTCCAAAAAATGTATAAAAATCTACATAAAACACAGATAAAGTTTAAGGGACATTTATTTAAAACTAAATTGTGCAAAAGCAAGCAAACAAACAACAACAAAAAAATATTTTTTACAAATGTGTTTTTTTCTGGGGGAACTGATCCTGGCACCAGTTCTGGTCCACCTTTACCACGTTCATCTGCCCAACATATTACATGGAACGACGGCCCATGAGTGGTGCATTAACAGCTGTCAAATGCCAAAGGCATCTTCTATACTCACTCATTTTCTATAGCTCTTTATCCTGTATACAGGGTCACAGGGGGCCGAGACTCACGGCATGCCAAGCCTTCACAAGACACACACATATACACACTCACTCACATGCTCGTTCACACACTACGGGTAATTTGGGAACGCCAATTAGCCTAATCTGCATGTCTTTGGATGGTGGGAGGAAAGCGGAGAACCCGGAGGAAACCCAACATGCACGAGGAGAACATGCAAACTTCATTCACCTAGACCAGAGGTGGGAATCGAACCCGAACCCTGAAGGTGCAAAGTCACAGTCTTAACCAATAAAGCCACCGTTCACCACAACAACTGTTGCATATTTATACAGAAAAAATTGTAAACATCACTTCATAACACTTCATTTATTAAACACATGGGCTACTGAACTTTTGTTGGAAAAAAGAATATTGAAAAAAAAATTCAAAGCACGCATGTCTTTAAACCTGTCCAAAATTAGTAATCTTTTAAATGTTATTATTATTATTATTATTATTATTATTTATTTTATAAGTGGCCCTTATCCAGGTGCTATCTGGGATATAAATTTATTTAAAATAAGGGCCTTAATTAATTAAGTGTTATACCAATAATTTACTAATTAAATAATTTGTATTCAGCTTGATTAGTGAGACTGATTGTTTTGTATGAATTAAACCGTATTATATGATTGTACTGTAACAGACAAATGTACAAGCATATGCAAGGCACCAGATGTTGTAGCACGATATGGTTAAAGGCTTATTGCTGGATTCTCGGTGTATAATCTGACATGAAGCCAAGATTTCATTGGGCGACAAGTAATAATCTTAAACGACCTGTGCAGCGTAAAACACCATGTCGACTGAGATTCAAGCGTTTTGGGACACAGTTACCGGCATGGATGGCAGCGTGCTAAAAGCTAGTCCCAGACAGACTCCACTAAAACAGAAGAGAAAAGCCGTATTGGAGCTCAGAGAGCGGTGAACCGACGAGAGTGTGAGGAGAACAGGGTCAAATACCAGAGGAGTTCATTCTTCCCTTTTAAAACTACATCTAATTAGTTGGGTTTTTTTGCCATGGCAGTGAGTAATTGGCATGGCCCACTTACAGTAGGCCGCTCGCTCATCCCGAACTGCCGACGAGTGACAAGATTCGCACACCCCCAGGCACACTTCCATACAAACGCATGCACACACTCGCTCACACAAGCACGTACACACGCATACAAGCATGCTGTCAAGCAGGCTTTTGCTGTCACACATGCACAAATACACACACTTCTTCCTCCCTCGCTTTTCCTCTCATACACACGAACACACACACACACATCGAACCAGACATTCGCTGTCACGCAGTCAACCATGCTGATCCACACACACACACACACAGGCTCTGATGCTCCTATCTACCTCGCTATGACCAGCTTCATCTTCCAGCTATGTGTTAAATGCTGGCACTCTCTGTGCGTTTTTTTTTTAATGTTTCTCTGTATCCAAACTCATTGAGTCTCTGGGATTCTGCCGAGCACATCAGGTGGGTCTGCCCACTCCAATTTCCACCGCTGATCCATTTAACGGGCAAGTTCTCAAATCCATGTCACCATTTTATGGCCTGGAAGGATACTACGGAGGGCGATATTTTCTCTGCACATAGAGGTGTTACAGGAAAATCTGACATTGAAACATCGCCATGATCTGCAGAAATGATCTCAATGTTTTGTTTTTCTTGAATGGTTCAGCAGGAAAAAGTTGCCAGGAGAAAGTCATCTAATATAAAATGATCACAGTAAAACTGACATAAAAATTACTTGTCCAAATCCGTTCTAATTGTATTCATTTATATCATTTGTGATTTGTTCTTATGCCACATGGCTGTTAAATTCTCAATTCTGATTGGTCAAAAGACTGCAAGGCACATCAAATATTATCTAAATGTTTTAAATTGTCATGACAAGTCAATCACATCATATCACATCACATCTTTGTCATGAGATACAAGATCCTAGCATAACTAGCGGCTTCGCATGAGTCTAATAAATGAGTTCAGTGGATTTTTTTTTGTTTGGAGAATGTTAAGCTAAACGTTAAGAAAAAAAGACAACATGTTTAAACATGGTATTATTTCTATAGGAAGAGCTTTCAGAGGGACTTGAGACGTTCCACATGAGCAACAAAACAAAACTTTTATTATTGTTGATATTTTAATATAGTTCTTTACATAAGATTTGAGGAAGGAGTCTCCAGTGTCAGTAAGGTTCCTCCCCCACTTAATTATATTGTAAATGGATATAAATCACAACACAATTTACTCAATCACTTATCGGCTATACCGCTTTATCCTGTACGCAGGGTTGCAGGAGGGCACGAGGCACAGTACACATTCACACACTACAGGCAATTTGGGAACACCAATTAGCCTAATCTGCATGTCTTTGTGCTGTGGGAGGAAACCCACCAAGCATGGGCAGAACACGCAAACTCCATGCACACAACACGCAAATTACAACACGCAAACTGCTACTAACTGCTACGCCACCGTGCCCCCCAATGCAATTTATTTCCCACTTAACACAAGCTGTGTTCAATGTTGCATGTCGGTTTCCCTTAACACAAAGCTATCTCCAAATGCTGCTGTGCAAAATATGCCGAATAAAGTTTATTGGCAAATCAGTCACCACCAGAAAGAGTCAAGGCAGAAGAATAAACAGCAAAGACAGTGCGGGTGAGTCATGTCTGGATCGTGAAGCTTCTCCGCGCCACAAATCAGATAAAAATCCATAACGTTACTCAGTGTCTAAGGGATTTCCTATGACTAATTTATAAACAAGACTGTTGTATAAATCTCTGGCCACAATGAAAGCATGAATTCGTAAACGTGACTTGAACGCATCGTTAGCTACGTTTACACGGACGATGTTTCTTCGATCCGATTGAAATCATTCTGATTAGAGATTACTTGCCCTACTTAACTGTTTACATGGGCGATAATCTGATAAGATATGTGTTGCCATGATCAAAGCAATTGATCAAAACATACAGTATGATTTGTTTACATTTGCAATGAGGTTCTGATTGCTGTGAAGTGTTTAATCTGACAGAAATATAAAAGAATCCCACTTTCTGCATTATAATTGATTACAAGAATTTAGTCTCATCTGTGATTGGTTAGGGCGGCACGTCCCAAAGAATTGGTGATCCCCAATTGCCCGTAGTGTGTGAATGAAAATTGGGTGTCAAGCTGGCAACCCGACCTCTTAAGCAACTGCCACAGAAATGATGGATATATCTCCAGGGTGTGGAGTATCCAGCTGGCATATGGATGGAAAAAATGATTGGTTAAACACTTTAGAAGACATGAAATGGTGAGCCTCAGTTGATGAAAGTAAAAACTAGTGGGAGAGAGTTGTTCTCACTGAGCACTGAAATACTGAGCTTTTGTGCTAGGAATAAAAGCTGCAGAGTCCTGAACTGAAATGCTTTTCTCCTGTAGGCAGCTCTGTGGTCGTCATGTTGGTTTATCCTTTTTAACAACAAATGCAGTCATCACAGGTGAAACCCAGGGCTCAAACCAAGAGCGGACGTTTAAAACTATTAATTGGTTTAACAATCAGCCTAACCTGGGCAACAAGAATCACCTGTCAATCACATGTTTTTTTTTTTTTTTGTGGGTCACTCATGGTCCCTTTTTTTGGTGAATCGTCTTTCCCGCAGGACTTTCACAGGGCACAGTATCTTCCTCTTTTGAAAAAATCTCTATCACAAGTAAGGTTCCAGTATATAAGATTCCAGTTAACCTCCCCAAAGGGCAAAAGAGAGAGTTTTGATTTGATTCCAACTGCGGTGTACTGAAGAATCATCATAATCATTTGGATAGTCAGTCACTGATTAAAAACTAAATCGAATCAGTTTTTAATTAGCAGATTTATATCTGCTTCCTTAAGGCATTTATCTAGCCAATAACTTCCACTGTGTGTTGAAATTTCATTTAATTAGCTTTTAACCCCGCGTTTGTAAAAGCGCCTCCTTATGGACAGTTTGACAGTAACACAAAATAAACACCATTTTCAGACTTTTTCCTCATTTGGGCAAAATATTCTTCTCTGACCCGTAAGCAGTCTATAACAAAATGTTTAATTCCCCATGACAAGCCAATGACATCACATTTTTCTGTCACGTGATCCAAGTAGCATAACTAACAACTTTGCAGATATAAAGTGCAATGAATAAAATAAATGAGTTCAGACGATTTTCAGAGAATGTTCAGGCCAAGAAAAAAAGACATTAATACTTTGTTACTGCCATTGATACTCCATCAAATTATTGGTTCTAAATTACATACTAAAATAACTAAAACACAACTGCAAGCTGATTTATCAGTTCTGACAAAAAACTACTCTTACTCCGCTACATTGGGCTCCACTAGAACCGGTACTTTTCTAACCATTTATTCTACACTTTAGGTATTCTTTATGTTTGCCAGAGAAATGCAGCCGGTGGATCTACCATGTGACTGTGTTCCACCAATCAGACGTAGCAATAATAATCACCTGACTCCGTTTGACCAATCAGCCGCAATAACAATAACCACATGGAGTCACATGACCACAACGGGGGAGGGTTGTCTTCAGTAGTGCTAGACAGTGAAGCAAACATGTTGTTTCATGTTAGTTTAGCTGTTTTATTTAATGTTGTAGTCTTAACAAATATAATTAGCAAATAAACTAGAGGCTAAAAAATATATAATTTTCTTACATTCATTCTGTTGGACACAGTTTATGGTTGAGTGAGAGTCTTGTACACATGTTCTAACTTCATTTTCAGGGCGACTGAATATACAGTGTATCTTACACAGGAAATAGTTACACTGTTCAAACATACATATGTCACCTACAGTAGGGATTTATTTCAAAAGCGTTATGTTGTGAATAAGTGCGATTAGGAAATTTGTGTTTCTTATTTTATAATTTGCTATTTTGTAAATATATTTAGTTTTATTAATTTTTTTCATTACCTTAATTTCATTTATTTTTTTATTTGGAAATGTTGCAATTTGTTCATTATTTTATCATTTTGTCTGACTGCTTATATAATTTCTAAAAAATAAATATACCGAACATTATGATGAAACAGTTACTCAGTACTTGAGTATCTTTTCACCGAATACTTTTTTACTCTTACTTTAGTAATATTTTGGGTGACTACTTTTTACTTCTACTTCAGTAATATTATTTTGCAGTACAGCTACTCTTACTTGAGTACATTTTTTGGCTACTCTACCCACATCAATCTCATTTTTCAGTCAAACATGATTTTTGCAGAAAAAAAGTGAAAGGGTCGACCTACTGTGCATTAAAGGCAAGAATAAAATGATTATTGCTATTTTTTAAAAATCTTTTTTTTATTATTATCATTTTTTGCTTGTTTGTGGAATTTAGCTCAGTGGTCATGATTACCTGAGGAATCTACTCACCATAAGGTCACAGGTTCAAACCCAAATATCATCAAGCTGCTAATGTTGAACCCTTGACCAAAGCCCTTAACCATCAACTGCTCAGATGTACGTATAATGGGGCAAATGTCAAATATCATACTGTACATGTAAATGGTTTTACCTGGAACACATAAATGCTCTCTTTAAACAACACAGATTATTTTGACCACTTCACGAAAAAAAAGCATTATTGTCAGTGTCAATTATGTGATGAACCAATTTTAATTTGCTTATACAAACAAACAAACCAACAACAATGGTATTTCTATTCTTATACTGTAGGTCTTCTTATAAGACTTTGTGAAATTGCATCACTGCACACACTACCACTTTAACACGATTTCACCGTCCTGTTTCCTTTCACAAGTAGAACAAGGCCAGTGATATGTGAAACGCTGACTATGGCACTTCCTGTAGTCTCTGCCACATGCTGTCCTCTATCAGTCCAGCCAGAGCGGTGTCACACTGAACATCCTGGAGCATGCCAATGTGCTACTTTTCCATCAGCAGTGAAATTTTGCTAAAGCCAAACTAAGCTTTATAATGTATGGGTAAGGAACAACTAACAAAAATAGCTCCTGAAAATAAAAGATCTTAAGAACGATGTTTAAACGCAAGATTTGTGCTTATCAAGAATTGAACCATTTGGCCTGAAAATGACTTGTGAAAACCTAGAACAAATAAAGGCTGAATTAAACTGGAAGTACTAATATCCAGTTTAGAAACAAGAGACAGTCTCTTTAACTCCATTCACGAAGTAGCACTTCTTATGTTTAATAAATTACCCTGAATGTTTAGATCAGTCAACTTATAGAAATGTTCGCTGGGACTAAAAAAATCAATCAATCATCAGCTAGCTTGTTGCTAACAATAGACTAACACGTACTGTTAATGTTTTTTTCTCCCAATCTTATAGCTCGGATGCACAGAATCCCAAAGTAGGAAAACTTCTAGGATGCTAAAATCATAGAACAGCTATAATTATACAGCAGTAATAGTGATGATAATACAGTATGTAAAATGAAATATTAAACAAACATCTTTAATACTTATACCAAGCTATCTGCACCAGCCCAAAAGAAGCAGAATGTACAGGAGTTACGTGCCTTATTTAAACTGACGCTCTATCGTTCATAGCATGATCTGATATTCATTATCTCAGAGTGTGATACAAAATTCATGTTTCATAATATATTCTCATATCTCATACAGCGTTTTGCAAGAGTATTTGTACCACATGTTGTCACGCTACAATCAAAAATATTGAATACATGTATTTTATTGGGATTTAAGGTGATAGACCGGCACGGAGTGGCACATAATTGTAAAGTGGAAGGAAAATGATACATGGTTTTTTAAAACTGAAGGCAATTGTTTACATTTTATTTTAGTTAGAGGTATCAGATTTAAGGGGACTGAAGACAAATGCACCCCACACTATTCTATATTTTAATTGTAAGTACTTTTAAAAAACATTTCTAATTTGGCCGCAAAGATGTGCCACAAGTGGAAGGAAATTATAAATGGTTTTTAAAAGTATTTACAATTAAACCGTGCAAAAGTATTCACACCCCCTTTTCTTACATTTGAAAAAAGCACATTTTGTCATGTTACTTTTGCACGTCCCTGTATAGTGTGAACGAGGTTGCTGAAAGTGCAAAGGCTTTATTTCAAATCAGGATTATAACAGGCATATTGTTGCAAACCTACATGTATAATTCTGCAGCTGATGATTGATACACTGTAAAAAATAAATCGTAAATTTTACGGTAAGAAACTGGCAGCTGTGGTTGCCAGAATTTTACTGTAAAAATACGGTAACACCGTTATTGCACTTAAAAAAATTTAACCCGTGAATTTTTTTTACGGTAAAAAACTGGCAGCTGTGGTTGCCAGAATTTTACTGTAAAAATACGGTAGCAATGTTTTTGGTTTTACGGGATTGCATTCATTATACTGTATATTATACGGATTTAATTGTTTATTTTTATGGTTTATAACTGTATAATTAACATGTTTATGTTGTTATAAAAACAGTTTATACCCGTCAAAATTCAGGGTTTCCATTATAACAAATACTGATCATAACCATGTTTTTTACAGCTCAGAACTGTCTAATTTAAAGATTTATGTTGTAATAATAATGGTTTATTTCCATCTTTTTACAGCTCAGAACTCACTCACTATCTACTGTATATAGCTTTATCCTGTATTCAGGGTTGCGGGGGGAGGGGGGGTGGAGCCTATCCCAGGAGCACAAGGTGGGGTACACACTGTTCCAATCCATCACAGGGCACACACACATTAAGGGTAATTTGGGAACACCAATTAGCCTAATCTGCAGGTATTTGGACTGTGAGAGGAAACCAGAGTACCTAGAGGAGCCCACCAAGCACAGGGAGAACATGAGAAGACAGGGACAAACACAATGCACACTGAGACAGGAATCAGGCCTGGCCGGCAATCGAACCCACACCCCGGGGGTGAAAGGCAACAGCGCTAACCACTACACTACTGTGCTTGCTATGCGATTATTGAATTGACGTGAAAGGAAAGGTGTGCACGTGCAGGTCTGGTGGGCAGCGCTCAGGCTGGTGAGAGATCGTGGCAATGAGAAGGGTGGAATACCATTCACAACTTTGAAGTCCTTGGTGTGTCGTTCCATTGCCCCGCTTGCATGCCACTCTTTCTCGGTTTCCCCGCATCCCCTGCACAACTTGCACGCTGTGTTTTATAGTGCAGGGAGTGTAGTAGTGTAGTAGTGCATATACACTAGTTTTCTAATAATAAAAAAAAAAAGTCTACACAGATATAATTCAGATTTTTAAACTCTATCAACAAGAGTTTAATAAAATATAAACTGATGCTTCAGTATATTAGTAACAAATACCTTCTCTGAGAGTTTATATGTTACATCCATGAGGCATAACGTCATATTCATAATGCTTATGGAAAACTGTTGAAGACAAAATAATGTTTTCCTTTTTATAAATACAGTATATCGTAAAACTATCGTAAAACTAATTACAGTTTTTAACTGTAAATTCTACAGTCATCGCAAGTTTTGTGAAATACCGTTTTATCCTGTAGCATTTATACGGTATTTTACTGTTAAATTTACAGACATTTTTTACAGTGTACGGTTCAGCATTTGTTGGAAAGCACGTAACAGTCCGCACATATGAGACAAATCAACATCCAGCACTGAATCATACATTTCACGCTACGACGAGTTTGATCAATACTGGATAACGACTCGTGCTATTAGAGACGCGTGGCTCTGCGACAGCGATCTGCTGTTTGAATCAAAACCGGCTTTGCTGTTGCTTTAACGCGAAGTTCTCAGGGAAATCTCTGTGGCAGGAAAATGCAATCTAACAAAGAGAAAGCAACTCATTTGTACGCCTTCATACGGAGGTGGGAATAACACTTGTGTGTTTCTGTTTTCAGACCTTTTGAAGCCTTTAAAAGCTATCCAGGTGGTATAATTCAGAATACAATAATAGCGCAACTGTAAAAAAAAAAAAGAATGTCCAAGACATCATGATCTGAGATACATCAACACAAAGATTGCTAATTTGAGCTCTTGATCTAACTGCACTACTTCACAGTTACAGTCATGTGGCTCCACAATGATGATGATGCACAGCATGAACTTTACTCAACTCTAACATCCCATGGCTCACCTCATCAGCTACCTGCTGAGCCTTTCATGAGCTGAATCGAGTGTTTAAGTGGGAAGAAATTACTGTACTTGTATCTAAAGAGTGCTGTATTTATCCTAATCAAAACGTTCGCCGTCCTCTCGACAATACGACTGGAACAGAAGCTGCGATGACACTGACCTGCTGTGACGCTGGGGCGGGTGTCTCCGGGCGTCGCCGTCTCCCAGGCGGCCCAGCGAGGGCGAGCGGCTGCGCGGGGGGTGCCTGGCCCCCCGGCCCATGCTCTTTACAGTGCCATTGGAGCTGTTCTGCATCTGCTGGGGCCTGCGGGGTGACAGGCTGCGCAGGGGCAAAGGCAACGGCGAGCGCGAGGGTGAGGGCGAGCGCGAGGGCGTGTGCGGCGCCGAGAGCTTGTTAACGTTCAGGTTGTTATCACTGTTGGAGCGCAGGAGCACACGAGGTGCGGACAGAGTACTCCTGCCTGGCTGTGCCTGCTGAGGTTTGCTCCTGCCTGAGCTCACCACCGCCGCTGCCGGAGCCTCTCGGAAAGGCACTGAGAAAAGAGGAATAGAGAGGAGTTTGTTATTAATGACAGTAGAATGGACAGTATGTGATACCTTCAAATCTATTCCATATATACTGTATATATACTGCGCCACCCCTCATTTCTTCATATTTTACTTCCAAAGAGCCAGACATTCTCATATTTTAATGTAGTCTTAAGGGATGAATCTTTTCAATCCAGTTTCTGTTCCTGACCAGAGCAATAGTGTTTGTCACACAGTGACCTATGAATCATTCAAGCATAAAAAAACCCCCAAAACATCCAATTTTAGGAATGAACCAGTGAGAAAAAAGTGCAGCTGATGACAGATTATTATACTGGTGATGCTGAATGCTGAGCGTTGGAACAGACGAGAGGGGAAATGATGTTGCTGCTGAGGTTGTAACATAAACAACCAATTACATGTACAGTACATTGTATCTTTGAACAATAACATATGAACATGAGTAACATCCAATTCCTAATCCATAGGGTTTAATATGATGTTGGCCCCGCCCCCTTTACACCTACAATAGCTTCAAGTCTTCTGTGAAGGATTAGAAGTGTGCCCATTCTTTCAGAAGTGCATTTGTGAGGTCAGACACTGATGTTGGACGAGACGTTCTGGATCGCAGTCTCCGCATCGGGCTGAGGTCAAGTTTTTTCACACCAAACTCGCTCATCCATGTTTTATGGACGTTGCTTTGTGCACTGGTGTGGGGTTGTTTTACAGGAGTTGGGCTCGGCTCCTTACTTCCAGTGAAAGGAACTCTTCATGACATTTTGGACAATATCATGCTCCCAACTTTGTGGGAACAGTTTAGGGATGGCCCCTTTCTGTTCCACCATGACTGCGCATGTTGGGTGTGGTCATCATCATGTTAAACCCTATGGAGTATAAATCGGATTGCTCAATGTCATTTGCATTTGAAGGCAGGCGAGCAAATACTTTTGGTGTTTTAGCTTAGTTTAGTTTTTAGTTTAGTTAGTGTTTTATAGGAATTATAGGAAAGTAATCTACAACATAGTGGTGTGTAACCAAGAGGGGTTACTTTTACTACCCAAAGATGTTTAATTTTACATTACCAGTGTGGGATTGCTCTCATATGACAATGATTTGCCAATGAATTTAATAATAAAAAAGAATCCATTTGTTGATGAACAATATATTCCGGTTTTAATCATTTTAATGTTACATTTATCATTCTGGGACGTCCACAAAACAAGTTATTTCCTACTATCACTTATATTATAACATCTACAGTATAATCAGCTGTTCCCTCTGGTCTGAAGTTAATGAGACAAAAACGCAAAACCTTTGAACTTTTTTAACCATAACATGGAAAGTACAAAGTGACCATTACAAGTCACTGTTAACGGAGGCTCATTCCATAAATGATAAATATACTGAAAATGCTAGCATGTCAGCAACTACAGTATGTCTTTTTGTTACATCAGAACATTCGCTTAGTACAGAACGCAAAAGTTTTTTTGAATAAGTGGATTCATACAAACATATGATTTGCCCTACAGCTGGATTTGTCAGCTCTGATCGATATGCACGAGAAAGACTCCATATTTTCTACTCAAACAATCTTTCTTACGTTTGGCCGGATGGCTGTGATATGATTTGATGTCATATGGCCCTGCCACTTTCTAATGATAAGGTAAGATCTCAGAAGACTCAGGAGACTCGTCTTGTACTTGACAAGTAAGTCTAGCACTGTCACAAACCCCATCAAGTCGCAGTCCTCCTCCTCGCAGGTAACCAGGTAAATCCAGTCGAGATGTTCTCAGTGCCTCGGTCTACGGCTCGTTGAGAAATCCCGCGTGAATGCCTGATTAGCAGCTATATTTATGTCTCCGTCGCGACACCGAAGCAGGCCGTGAAAGAACTTACAACGCTTCTCAAGAACATTCGGCTATTTGAGGTCCCGGTGCACAAACAACTGCAGTTCCACGGGAACAGCGAGGTACTGTATACGGATATACCACTGAGATACGACTCCATAATGATAATGGCGGTAATAAGCAATGGCTTCATGTGTGCGCGGTCGACGTGATGCCGCCATTACCAGGCTGATGTTGCTGCATCTCACCAGGTTTCGTCATGACACTTTCATCCAACGACTCTCCGAATGACGAGATCCAACCTGAAGGAGTGTAACCTCTCTTTCAACCGTGTAGATGCTGTCAGAGATGAGGAAACCCACAGGCTTGGAAAACAGCTTGAGAACCCACATATCCCACTGCTAATGCCATGGTGGAATTCAGCATCGCGACTGACTCGTAATGATATTGACGCTAAAACTCTGTAATCAAGAGTAAATACCGGGTGTTTTGTCATTATATGTGATGTTTCCAGAACATTGTGTGTTTGTTCCCATGGACACAAGGAGCTCTGGAGTGAACACTGGCGTGAAAAAACGGCGACATTCCCAATAACAAATAGGTCACCGCTGAACGCGCTTGAACTCGTGAAGCTGAGGATGCTGTGGCTTCACATTGGCTTATAATTACGGTCATTACAAAATGACAGCTTGGAGATTTTACTCGGAGCGGTTTAAGCGCTTGGATGTGGAAATTAGCTGCTGCTACGGTGAGGCACCAAGCTCCAAACCATACTGTATACCGTGATACTGTAGTTAAAAGCACTAGCAGTTACAGAAGCTAAAACTTTTTTTTTTTTTGCAGATTAGCTACTCTAAACCGGACATTCTTGATTTGTTTAAACTGTAAAATAAATTCTATACACAATTATTTATAGTACTGTGCAAAAGTCTTGAGCCGCCCCTTTCATCAGATTAAGTGAAAAATTATGTAGGTTCAATTAAAGCAAAGGGAAAAATGTTTTACTGAAAAGTGCCTAAATATACGATTTAAAAACCAGTTGTTTATGTAACAACCTCAGCAGCAACATGGTTCCTCCTCTTGTCTGTTCCAACCACTGAGCATTCAGCATCACCGGCATACAATACTAATCACAGTATACGTTCTCACTGGTTCATTCCTTGGTAATGCTTGAATAATTTATAGCTCAATGTGTGGCTTAACCAACAAAAACATTCCTCTAAAATTAAACGATGGCCAAAAAAGTCCTCCTGGAGAACTATTCCTCAGGACTACATTCAAATACAAGGAGGTCTGGCTCTTTGGAAGCAAAATATGAAGAAACGAGGGGTGGCTCAAGACTTTTGCGTCTGTTTGTTTTGGTCTGTCCACGTGCCGTCCGGCGCATCAGGCGATGGATATTCCCCGCCTTGGAGATACAGCCATTGTTTCTACAGTATGGCGATTACTTACGGGGGCGGGTTTGCCAGCTTGACAGCCGATTATCATTCCTACACTACGGACAATCTGCATGTCTTGGTACCGTAGGAGGAAACCGGAGTACCCGGAGGAAACACGAGGAGAACATGCAAACTCCACGCACACACACCTGAGACGGGAATCAAACCCCAACCTTGGAGGTGCAAGGTGACAGCGCTGTAAATTAGGCGAATTTAATCAATTATTTTGCTTCTGCATGAATTGGTCATTGCATGAACAGGTGACATAAGGTCTGACATGACATTATTTATAAGATACTTCGTTTTGAGGTTTCGATTTAAGGAAGGTTTAAGAACCTTAAGTTTGCTTAAAACAAAAAAGTTAAATTTTGTGGTTTGCAATTCTTAAAAAAATATTCTAATTAATAAAAGTTTGACTCATGAGTCATGAATTGTTTTTAGAAATAAAATTTAAAAGAAAAAAAAAAACGAACTCATGAAAGTCCATTATAGAAGAGTATGTAAGCGTTTGACGTATTTCTCTCAATCCAGTTTTAGTCCTGTGAATGTTTGTGCCATTGATTCATATGGTGTTGATTCATTTTCTTTTTAAGCAAATCCAACCTGAACTTAGACCTCATCATTAGTTCCATTTGAAGCGTGTAATTAGCTGAAAGGAAATAACAGCGTATTAGTCGATCTTGCCGAAGCGCCTTTGAAACGGCTTTTCATTTTATTTTTTATTTTTAGATGTGTCTGAGAATATATAAAATAGTCTGAGCTCTGGAAATAACAATATTTAAAAAAAGAGAGGATTTTTGGCATTTGCATAACGGAGATCATTAAAAAAATTGTGGATTATTTTGAACTGAGAAGATCACTCCGAAAGCAACCTGACACCAGGAAAGGAGGTCAGGGTGTAAACGACACTTGTCACGTCAACTGCCGAATAATTCCTTTGTATCTCCTTGAGGCTCTAATTAAACACCCGTTACAATTAGGTACAACGCAGTTAACGGTACAACCAGAAGAAAAACCTTATCACAGCAACACGCTCACACACACTCACACGCACACACACACTCACAACCCCCTGCTCAGAACAAAGTGTCGATCTGTCAAGTTCGAAATCCGTATCATGACCTCCATCAAAACTCGAGAAAAACTAAAGTTCTGGCATGAATCGTGAATCTTCAGCAAACGTCCGGTCGTCCTCTCACCTTCTTTCTTCAGAGCGTTCAGGATGGACTTCATGTCTCCTGCTGCTTTATCAAACTGACTGAGGAAAAGAGTTCCAAGCCGGAGGTTCTCGAGGTGAACGAGGAATGAACGAGGGATGATGGAGCGATGGAGGGAGCGGGAGATCAGTGCACACGCTCGGCCCTCCACACATCCTGCCTTGTGTGACTCTCAGAGAGGAAGGAGCCGAGCGCATAAGCATCACACGTTCACTTCGAGCTCCCTCCCTCCCTCCTCACACTCACTTTCTCCCTCCCTTCCTCCCTATTTCTCTCTCTCTCTCTCTCTCTATTACACTCTTTCTCCCTCCCTCCTGTCCTCTTTCTGTTCCATCTCTCCTCCTTCTCTTCCCTCTTTCTCGCCGTCTCCTTTATCCTCTTCACCTTTGCTTCCACATCTCTCTTCTGCATTTCTTGTCTTTCCACTTCACCTTTTACGTCTTCATTTCCGCTCCGCTTCCACTCTCCTTATATTCTGTCTATATGACCTCTTCTCGTTCTTCTTTTTCCATCCCTCCAACTCGGCTTCTCCTCTCTTCACTTCCCTTTTCTCCTTTTCTTTCTTTTATTTTCGAACCTTCTCACTTTCTTCCCCCCCCCTCATTCCTTCATCCACTTCTTTTCACACTTTCTACCTCACCTTCACCTTTCTCCTTCCTTCATCACCTCTCTCATCTCTTCTTCTCTCACCATCGCTCCTACCATTTCTCTCTTATTTTTAACCACTTCCTTTACCTTTCCTCATTCTTTCCATCTTTTCCACCTCCCTCTTGCTTTTTCCCTCTCCATCACTTTGTCATCGTCCTCCTTTCCCCCTTTCCTCTCATTTCTCTCCACTTCTCGCTCCCCCTTTCCCCTCTGGTGTCCACCTCCCCCTGCTTTCTCACTCATTTCTTCTTCCTTTCTCTTTCTCTCCATCTGCCTTTCACTCCACATTCTCACGTCTTCTTCCATCATTTCTTTTCTCACCCCAATCTTCCAGTCTCTTTAACATATTCTCTCTTTTAACTCGTTCTCTTCTCTCTCATTCGATCCTTCTATTTCTTTACTGCCTTCTGCAGTTCTTCTTCCCTCTTTCACAATCCGGCTCTCTTTCGTTCTCACCTTTCAATTTCTCCTTCTGTTTTGCTCCTTCTGTTAACTTCCTTTCCCTTTCTCACTATTTAACATGTTCTTTCTTTCCCTCCTTTACTTACCCCTTCATCTTTTTTCCTTCCTTTCAAGTCTGTCTTTTCCCCTCAATTACTCATATTATTTTTCTTTTTATCAACCCCATTCTCTTAATCATTTTAACTTCAGTTTCAAGCTTCCATTCACCTTTCATACTCTCCTCTCTCTTCCCATCCCAACATGCTCCTTTTCCCTTTTTTTCATTTTCATTCATCTCTCTATCCCGGTCTCTCTCTTTATATATATCATTTTTACCCTTTACTTTCCCTCTCAACCTTTCTGATCTTGACCTTTTCCTATCAACTTTACATATTATCCTCCCTTTCTCTCCATTCTTCCATCTCTATTTCTCCTTTACACATTCCTTCACTCTTGCAGTTTTCTTCCACCATTGCATCTTTCATTCAATTTCTCATTTTCTCATTGCTATCCTTTTCTCTCTTTTATCCATCAATTCTCCAGCGGTGGCCATGTGAGCCGTGTTTCTGGGTCATCCATAAGAACTTTATATATTTCCGCTCAATCTAGAAGAAAGCGGAAATACGCTAACGTGCACCAGAAGTTCAGAAGAGAAGTTCACTAAAGTTCACCCCATCTCAGCTTCACGCGACGGCATGAGGAGAAGTCGATTGCACACTGATGCAATCAGCTGAGGAACAACGCAAGGCGGCGTAACAAGCAAATGAACGTGTGCTGGAATGAAAAGGTCTCGGGAATGATTTAACCCTCTCTCCTCCTTCACACAGCTGTACATGCACAAATTAAAAGAGAGAGAGAGAGAGAGAGAGAGAGAGAGAGAGAGAGAGAGAGAGAGAGAGAGAGAGACAAACCCCAAGTGTTGCTAGGCAACCCATGGATGGATGTCTAAATTAGTCAGTGCAAGTTGCCTGGTTGTGAATTCTCCATGTATGTGGGCTGTCCTTTCACGCTAGCAATTCACAACCTCTCTCTCTCTCTCTCTCTCTCCCTTCCCTATTTCTTTCTCTCTCTCTCTCTACCTCCCCCTCTCTCTAGCTCCTTTTTTAACAAGAGAAGAAAAAAAGCATGGTGGTAAAGAAAGGCCTTCTTCCTTTTTAAAATCTGTGCCAGGCTGTGATGTCACATGGGCAACCTATTTTTATTTAGTGATTAATGCGCAGTAGCTAATTTCGACTGAATGTTACAGACAGTGTGAACAGTAACTGCAAAACCATGACAACTTAAACAAGCAGTGCAGCTACAAATACTGTGTATGCAGCTACATGCTATACATACTGGTGCAAAACGTGTGATTAAAATGAAAGGAAATACAAAGTAAATATTAAAATGTTTGCACAATATCCAAGTTCATTCTTGCATGCAAAAAATAAATAAATAAAAAATCTCACTCATTGTCTATACCGCATTGTCTATAAGCCGATCCCAGGGCATAAGATGGGGTACACCCTGGATGGGGTGCCAATCATTCGCAGGGCACACAAATGCATGCGCTCATATGCACACTGCGGGCAATTAGGGAACACCAGTTAACCTAATCTGCATGTTTTTGGACTGTCAGAGGAAACCAGAATACCCGGAGGAAATCCACCAAGCACGGGGAGAACATGGAAACTTCATGCATTTTTTGTGAAACAAAAATTTAAATTTTTGAAACTTTATTCATGTCCCATCATACTTCCTGATTTGGTTCACTACTGATCTAGCTCCACCCTGAACTACGGTGGCAAAGAAGTGAGAAACAAAACCGAAAATAAAATAACAAAACTGAAAACAAAAATCAAAAAACAAAATAACAAAACTGAAAACAAAATAACAAAACTGAAAACAAAATAACAATCCAAAAACAAAATAACAAAACTGAAAACAAAATAACAAAACTGAAAAAATAAAAATAAAAAATAAAAAAAAATAACAAAACTGAAAACAAAATAACAAAACTGAAAAAATAAAAATAAAAAATAAAAAAAAATAACAAAACTGAAAACAAAATAACAAACTGAAAACAAAATAACAAACCTGAAAACAAAATAACAATCCAAAAACAAAATAACAAAACTGAAAACAAAATAACAATCCAAAAACAAAATAACAGATTTAAAAACAAAATAACATAACTCGAAAAAAATAATATTTCAAAAACAAAAAACAAAATAAATCCAAAAACAAAACAACAAAACCGAAAAACAAAATAACAAAACTAGAAAAATAAAAGAACAAATCAGAAAACACAACGACAATTCAGTAAAACCAGAAAAGATAGGTAGGTCTTACCACAACCCTTGTGCACAACCTTATCACAAGAGGCAGGATTTGTCAAAAAAAAATCAATCCTTTTAAATGTCATTTTAGAGAATGTATGCTTTACTATGTTTAGTAGGTTTTAATTTACATTTCTTAAAACATGAAGCCTAAAAGTATAAATTGTGTCATTACACATTTTTTTTAAGTTTATAAGTGTGAGGTTTTAAAAATAATCACAAATTCAAATCCACTTTTTCAGAATTTGACAGTTTATTTTTGTAGATGCTATAAACCTATAATCAGACTAGTCAGAATAGACAACTAGATAATAAGATTTTGTAAAATGTAACATTTTGTTAGGAAATGTGAAACTGTCATAAAATAGAATTAGAACTGTTGTAATGTATCATGCTATAATATTTTTGTCACTCTACAAGATCCTGGTTATACCGTATATCACAATATTCTACAGTAGAAGAAAGAAAGAAAGAAAGAAAGAAAGAAAGAAAGAAAGAAAGAAAGAAAGAAAGAAAGAAAGAATCAATCAACCAATCAATCAAACAATAAATGGACACAAGGAAAAAATTAACACTTTTACTCTGAGCACTCACATAAAACTATCATTAAGTAAATGATCTCTATATACATTATTGAATATGATACTGTTATATCATCTAGCCCTTAATGTGCGTATTATTAGCCATTATGGATAAAGTAATAGTATTTGTTTTAAAAAGCAGCAAGAGTTCATATTACAGGAAAAAAAAAACATAGCATGCATAAAGAACTGCATAATTTACCTTATAATCATAACCCTCACTGTTTATGTTCATTGCATTTCTTTTCCTTCTGGAATCACAGCCAAACAGTATGTGATATGTTTTACCCATCTTAACTTGCATTGTAATCTGTCCAGGTTCTTAGTCTCAGTGTACAGTATTTACCCAATTATACAGGACAAGCTACGCACACACGCACACACACAATATCCACACTTTATCTACTGTGGTTAATCCTTCCTCTGATAGAGAGTAAACTCTAACCCCTGATCATGTTCACACTCGTTTTCACCCAATTAAAAGCTTTTCATCTATACAGAGCGGAACCACGCTGGCTTAAAGTAACACAGCAGGCGCCTTTGCTCTTGTTACATCAATAGTCATTAAAGCAAAACTGGATAGCAGCGACAACAACAACAGCAAAATAATAATGGGTTAAACAGTAAATAAAGGTTTAAATTGCATTAGTGGCCATTACATTACTCAGCACAGAACTGAGGAGCAGGTATGCTAATGTCTTTTTTTTTTTTTTAATGGATAGGGCTGTCAAAATTTTTCATTGAATGAAAATGCAATATAGTGCATTATTGCACAAGAGTGTTATATAAGGAATGCCTTTAAGGAATACACATGCACCCTTCTAGCAGTTGTTATTCAAGGTGGAGTACATTAAGATAGTACTATACATATGCGTCTATGTACTGAGTCTAGAAGACACGTCACTCTGATACCAGATTCCTTTAGCGGGTTATCACATGGAGCTGGGAACTATGGCAACCACACAGGGGCACTAAAGAGGCTTCATATACAATATAACGCAAATCTGCTGAGATTTCCTTATATAGGAAGTGAGAGGTTAATATTATGCTGTGTTGTATTATTTGCACAGCATTGGGACAGAGCCTTGGACTCAAAAATGTGATTTCTAAATAGCGGATTCAGTCGATTCTGTTATTTAGCCAAATTGTATAAGACAGCAGAAAGGGAAGAAACCTCATGAGGAACCCATTCAAAAAGGAAACGCATCCACTCCTGGAGGACAATGGATAGTGGATTATAAATCATTCCAATTTACAGGCATACAAGAGTAAAGATACATACAGTAGATAGTGTGTTGAAGTGTTGGATGTTAGAATCATCACAGGATATGAATAAGAGTCTTGGGATGAGCACAAGACAATCTTTTGTTCTTAGATACAACTCTGCAGTATACAGGTGAGATTATCGTCTGAAGAATTAACTGTCATGCATGGGCATCTGATAACACAGACCCAACACATACTGTACTGGATCGTCTTGTAAACACCCTCCTGACACTTGGGAAAACTTCAAGGGTGGGAATTGAGGCACCTTTTTCTTTTATCTGTGTTCTGGTGAATTGAGAACAGGTTCTGAAAGTGCTTGGCTTACGCTTGTTATCTGTTAACAATCTGTCTTTAACAGCTAGTTCGACCTTCTTTGAACAGAACCACTGGTTTGGAACTGTAGGGTCTACTTTCTCTATCTCACTCCTGTCTAAAAGAAAACAAATTTGATTTTGTTAGCTTCTCTACTGGTGTTTGACTTTGCTACAGTTTTGTAAATTGTTTAAGCTGTGAGACACTGAGCTTCACCTATATCGCCTGCTTTCTTGATTGATTTGTAGGAAGGTAAAGGTTGTCCTGCCCTAAAGCCTGATTTATGCCTCTAGCAAAGTCAAATCGGAAACACCATGGTGTCGTGAGAATTTATTCCTAGGTATTGGTGCGTTTGTCATTGTGCAATCACACTGCCAAACTGCTAGCTGGTGGTGGGGTTTTAATATCACTCCACCAAGTCTCTTCGTCGCTCACTGGTGAGTTTTTTTCTTTCTTTCATATTTTTTTGTTGTTGTTGTTGTACTACAAGTGACAGGTGAAACGAGTGAGCAGATCTTGTTGGAGTTGGAGCAAATAGATGTTGAACAACATTTACTTTAACCAAAAATTACTGCATCTCAGAAACGAGAGAAAACATCAGAGAAAAGGTCAGCATGACTTTCAACTCAATTCAAAAATGTAAGCTTGGAAATAGAATCTAAAAATGTGATGCTACCTGGTGGGCCAATCACAGGTTCTGTAGACTGCAGCACCGTGAGGTGTAGTTACATTTCTGGGGAGCTTCATGTCAGGCTATGCTGTAGGGTATGCTGTAATCTAATACCTACAATGTAGACCTGACGCAGAAGCATAAATCAGGCCTAACATTCCTGTGATAGGCTCCAGGCACCCCGACAACCCAACAGAGGATAAGCGCTATAGATAATGAGTGGGTGAATGAGTGGATGGATGGATGAATGGTTAGGGTTATGGTCTTCCCTGCAGGGTAGATGAGGGGCACTCAAATGAAGAACGTAAAACATTTACATCATCTGTCTTACTAAAGCACTGAAACTAGCCACCGGGAATGTGAATGCTAATATGGTCAATCCATTTCCCACTGAAATACCAGATCGAACCAGAGGTCTTAATATGTGGTTGGTTTATCTGTTGTTATTCTTCAATAATTTATGTCAACTACACGCCAGGATCACTTTCTGTTCCTCACTGGCAAATGGATTGTTAATTGTGCTTAACTTAATTGCATACTACACTGAGACATCCCAAATCCCTCCCCTCATTTCTCCATTAGCTTAATATTGTTTGTGCAAAGAAAATGACTCTGTACACACCTGCGCTTGCTTGCCTATTAAGCTTAGCGTAGCATTTCTGTCCATCATGCAAGAGTCCTAACTACGTCAGTCATGTGAGCTCCTGCAAGAATGACAGTTTGCTTGAATCATGAAAAATGATAGTCCAAATAATGGTCTGTTCATCTGTAATATCGGATGTTTAGGGGTAAAAAAAAACAAAAAAAACCCCACATGGAATTATTTATCTAAGTATTAAGACACGAAGATTAGCTGTTCTGGAACGGTTTTTGCACGAATAGTATTGTCAAGAGCATTTGCAAAACCCATCAAGCACCATGATGAAACTGGCTCTCATAAAGACCTCTCACTCACTCACTTACCATCTATACCGCTTTATCCTGTATCCCAGGAGACTAAGGGAATGAGGTGTATAGGGTGCCAATACATCACACACATACACACTCACATGCTCATTCACACACTACAGGCAATTTGGGAACGCCAATGAACCTAATGTACATGGCTATGGACTGTGGGAGTCCATACCAGAGTACACCAGAAATCATGCGCACAGACCCGAAGTGGGAAGGTGACAGCGCTAATCACTGAGCCAACTCCCCCAATGAAGACCATCCCAGGAAAGCAAGACCAAAACGTACCACTGCTGCAAAGAATTTCATTTAGAGTTACCAGCCTCATAAATCATTAATTAATAAACAGCACCTCAGATTAGAGCCATTATGAAGGCTTTATAGCGCATACAGTAAGTAGCAGATACATCTCAATATCAACTGTTCAAAGGAGATCATTGCATATTTTGGATGCCTTCAGCATTGTGTTATAATGTAGTGACAAATAAAAATCAGGAAAGACCAAGAAGGTGTGTTCAAACTTTTGAATGATAGTGTACATTAATAATAATAATAATAATAATAATAATAATAATAATAATAATAATAATAATAATAAAATAAATAAATAATAAAGTTTGAGGGTGAGAGTGAGCGGTAACGCTGGTGTTATTGTTGATGTTAGCAGGTTTTTCTGTTGAAGGTGTAAATCCCGTGGTGGCGGGCAAAACGGGGCAGCTGAAGAAAAGTGATGAAACAAAATAACACCCAGTTTTCAACACCTCATATTTCAGACCAACACTCTAAAGGACAAAGTATAGCACAATCAACACAGCCTTTCTAATGTAAAGTAAAAAAAAACGAACAAAAAAAAATGTCCCTGTAAACAACCTGACTTTCTCCCTGATGCTGTAGTTTTGAAGAGAAGCCATATATCTAGATTGTTTTAAATGCAAAGCCACACACACACACACACACACACACACACACACACACACACTACTGTTTTCAAAAACAGCAATAACTAAATTACTTCTTAAAAAGTGACAATTGTTCACACTTAGCAACACATAGCAATTTATACTAAAGCATCACATCCAATGCTAGCTAGCTAAGCATACTGTAGCTGCCTAGCTCATACTGAATTTATTCTCTCTCTCTCTCTCTCTCTCTCTGTTCAGGCAAATATAATGTTTTGTTTTAAAAATAAATGTGACTTTCTGTGTTCTATTGTTAAAGGAACTAGTGATTATCACACATACTTTATCAATCCTCATCAGTTGGACTAAAATAACATTAGCAGGACAGGTTGGGAAGAGAAATGGGATGTACGTATACACCTAAAAATACTTCCCAAGCGTACCATAGTCTATTTTTTAACATAATTTCTTGTCAATCCAAGCTACACTTAAAATAATTATTATTTCCTGTTTAAGGTAACTCATTAAATATATTACAAAATTATTGTGATAGCAAATGTTAGCTAGCTGGCTATTAGCCATTAGTATAATGTTTACAACAATAATATTTTTTTTTTATTATTATATTTCCACCACAGTATGGTTGAATTCTCAAATCTGTTCAGACAGAAAATGTTTTTTTTTAAATTTATTGTTGTATAAATGTCATTTTGTCTGTTACAGATACAGGTTTATATACTGTAGGTTTATAGGAGGTGGAATCAAAAAGTTTCAAGACTAGTTTTGTATCACGCCACCAGATGGCAGCAAAAGGCTGCATGCACATACAGGGAGCACTGGCCTTCATCAGTCAGGGTGCAAAAAGACACCTTCCTGTGTACATCAGGAGCTGTGCAACTGGCGCTATTCTGACCCGCTGCATTACCACACATCTGCGATTTCATCATGGACAGCAAGTTAGAACAAGGTGGAATTCTGTGTGAAAAAATGGGCAAATCTGTCACAGAAATGTTTGACATTAGTTTACGGTGATGCTGCAATGACTTGTTCGAGGTGTTTTGAGTGACACGTGCGCTTCATAACCGGCATAAGATCACTGGAAGACAACAAGCGATCAGAACGACCTTCGACGAACTCAGCCCCAGAAAATGTTGTAACTATTCGGCAACTTGTGCATGTTGATCGTTGGAGAACAATCCACGACACTGCTGCTGCTGTTGGAGTGTCATATGGTATAGACTAGGCAATCCTCACGTGTGATTTGAACATGCACCGCGTTGCTGCCAAGTGCGTCCAAAGGCTGCTCAGCCAGAAGCAGAAGGAATATTATGACGAAGTCTCCCAAGAACTCCGTCAATGTGCCGCGAGTGACCTGTCCTACATATCAAGAATCATTACCGGTGACAAAACTTGGGTGTATGAATACGACCCTGAGACAAATCAACAGTCTTGTCTTTTTCCGACATTCGCTGCATTGTGCTTTGAGAATTCGTCTCCAGAGGCCAAACTGTCAATAGTGTATGCTACTGCCAGGTTTTAAGGTGTCTGAGGGAGGACATACTGAGAAAGCGACCGGATCTGTGGCTTGCAAATCTGGAAAACTTTTCGATGCTCCCTCGTACAAATGTGCTCATCCTAATATCTTATTGTTTCTATAGTAACAGCTCATATATACATGGACCTGTATTGCAGACAAGCCACATAATCATAATAAGTGTAATAATAAACAGAATTAAAATCAAATGTGTTGCTGTTCCATAACATCCCACAACATCCAAACAAAAATGGAATTAGAGACATTCCACTCTGGTAGAAAAGGAATCAGATACTTCAGACTATGATGATATACAAAAATAATTACCTTTGTGTACCAACAGCAAATCTGCTTCATGTCAGGCCACCTTACACCACACCGATGTAGATTATTTTCACCCACATTTTTGTTATTTGGTCATTCTCATATAGTTTATATGAATTTATATTAAGATGAAAAATGATATGGATAATAAAGTTTCCACATTTTGTAGTGTCACAGTGTAGGAACTTGGGATTTTCCTGTCATGATTTTGCACAAAATAGCCCAAGCTACTGAAGCGGTCGGTATATACAGTATATACAGTAGTACAAGTATCCACCCCATTAAAGTGATTTAATTAGGCATTGTACATTACAAAATGTTGAAAAGTGTTCCACTATTCCTTATGCAAGGCACTGTATGTACTTATACAGCCATAGCTAACTTTGAAGAAAACTAGTTTGTTTTCCCAAAGGCAACAAAATTAAGGCAGGAAAGTGACCAGTGATGCCATTTATAAATCAGGTTATGCAAGCAAACTGCAAGCTCAAGTGTTACATGTGAGAAGGATAGTGAGAAGGATAGTGAGAAAAACCAGGACAGCCAACTGACAAAAGGGAAAAAAAACATGTCAGGCACGTGACCCTTTTCGAACATATCCCAATCCCAAATCGACTCCAGGTCAGAAATCGAGTGCTGATTTTGCCCTAAATATGAGTGATTAAAAACGTAGGAATAATGTTCATGTCGAGTGTGTGAGTGCCTTCTTCTCAAATGGTCTATATCGTAAGTAGGTCAGATCCAGTGAGTTCTTCTCTCTCTCACTCTCATTAGATGTGTGCCCACACTCAGCTATATGATCATACAGAACCATCTATATGGGCAGAACCATGACAAAACACATCATGTTAACAAAAACAAAGGTGGGAACAGTACTGCAGTTACTCAGGTAAACATGAATTATGAAATATATTAAGAAATGCTTTGATAAAAGTTGTAGTGCGACTTCAAATTATGAGAGGCGTTCAAGTCAAACCGGGACATGTGATGAAATTTCTCTTGAATGAAGGTAAAACCGATTTACAAGCGGTGCTTGTGACTCAAGCACAGTACCATTATTCACCAACGGGTGAACCCGATCCTGCATAAAATCACTGCATAATTTGTCGCCAGCTTACGGAAGAGACGAATTCTGTGGGAATTACACAATAATTCACCAACACCACTTGCACATGACAGGAACTCAGCTAGGAGTTCTGGCCACATCCTCTGTATAGTCCTGACCTTGCCCCAAGTCATTTCCACATATTTGGGCCATTAAAGGAGTTCCCGGGAGGCCAGCGTTTCAGACGTGAAGCAGACAGTTTGATCATGACTATGGTGCACTGACTATTTCTTTCTACCTTGATGGTATCCAAGTACTATTAAAACGCTGGGGATAAGTGTAGAAATGTAGCAGGGGATCATATACCGAAATAAAGGGGGTTTTAATTCTGTTATTCAACACAAGTACAAATCCTAGTTTGACTTGAACGCCCCTCAAATAAGTATTAAACATAAGTACAAGTAAAGACGTCCTTACAATTAGTGGTTAACCAAAAACGTCTGTTAAATACTAGCAACCATGATATCTTAAACTATTATAGCTTTTGAATAGCGGAGGTTGGCAATGGCCTCACATTAGCCGTCATTGTTATAAGAGGAAGTTATGTTGCTGAGGGCCTGAACCTGCAGGCAGACACACAATAAAAAACAGCTCATACACTGTGGGCAATTTGGAAAGAAATCAGCCTACAGTACAATGCATGTCTTTATACCGTCTCCCCACAAGCGTGCAAACACCATGCAGACAGACCAGAGGCGAGACTTGAACCCACAACCCTGAAGCAGCTGTGCCACCATGCCACCAACTCTAATGGCTGGATGATAATTACTAGCTGTAACAATACCATCTGCCTTGATAAATAACAGCAGATAAATTACAGTGATAGGTGTTTGTTTCTTTACATATTTAGAGTATAGATTTGATAGAGATTTAAGTTGTATGATTTCTACGTCGCCCATTTACAAGTAAACTATTAAACAAATAAGTGCATTAGTTACAGGCTTTTCTATTTCTCAACTTTCCACTTGTTAAAATTGTCATTAGCTGCCTGTTAGGATTAACTGTAGGCACCATAACTTTGAAAATCGTGGGTCGTGATTGCCACAAGCATAAACAACAAGGCTAAAACCCGGAGCACGAGACGAGCTCATGATAAACATATTTACAAACAGCACGAGCGACTGGATGACGTTCTTTAGGAGCTGTTCATCCAGTGCCGTCTCATTTCTCCAATTCCAGATTGCCTAATGATCTCTAATGATTAATTCAATTTGTTACACTTCCTCTAGAAATAATAAGCGAGTTGATTATGCATGTCATTAACTGAAATGAACACGTTCGCTCTGGGATAAATTCCTAAGCACACATCTTCGGCCATCACAGGAGAAAACGGGGGGAAATGACACAGATGACTTTTATTTGTAATGAAATCTACACTGACATCTGCTGCACGTGGGTTAGGGGAACATAACGTGGCGTCCAGGGGTAATTATTCATCATCTCGTTGAAACATAAACATTTAGCTAATTACACATGCCAATGCAAATGTTCACTGGAGCTCAGAGCGTGATAAACTGGATGTCGGATTAGCGGGAAATATAATTGGCGAATGAACAACTTCACAAGCAATAACTGAATGATAAATAGAGATGAAACTATGCAGTATGGTATCTAAAGCGAGATATGCTTTCATGAGCTTATGTGCAGCAATATACTGTAAAAAAAAAAAGAAAAAAAAAAAGTTCTGAACCCTGGTCTGGAGAACCCTTTACCACGCACATTTTAGATCTTCCAGCTCCAAGCACACCTGATTGAACTAATCAGCTCTTTATAACCCTTTTCTAAATTGAACGTGGTGTGATAGAGTAGGGGAAAACACTAAAATACTTCCTATGCTACACATTTCTAAGACATCAGTGATCCTGATACATTCTACCCTCTGGACCTGTCTGATTCATTCGGATGCCCTACTTCTGGTTTGTAGTTCTCACCACATGGAGACCACTCAGTGCTGATGAGGATGGCACCATGTGGTCTGCTTGAATATTTAATAACTGAAGATGGTTCCACTTAATATTCATGAAGATGGCTATGGATTGCATGGACGCAAACAGTTTTTTTTTTTGTGGTGGCTTGAAAAGTTTTATGACAGAAATGGACATGAACATTTTTGGACCCAAGCCTTCATTAACCTCAACAAAGTGGACTTTATGTGAACACATTACCTGTTACACAGTTGCATTTTTCAACCTCAGAGCACACAGTTATTCAAGGGATTTGTTTATGGTCATGTTATCTGGTATCACCTGAAAGAGAATGGGTTCTCATGGAGTTTTTCCCTGCCACTGTTGATTTTTTTTTTTCAATTCCTGTACAGAATTTTGATTTCTGTAAAATTGCCTTGGTACAAGACCCAGTGCAGGTTTTCCTCTATAGCCACTTTTGAAAAAACTTTAAAGGCATGAGTTATACAGGAAATGTTAATAATCAAAATCCTGAGCTCAGGAAATCAATTTAAGTATGCACAGAAAGCAACTCTAAGTACAGGGAATATTCCTAGATTAAAATTTTCATATCATTTTGATTAAGCCATTGATTTAATTTAATACAGTTCAAAGAGATGTCAGAATTCTAAGAAATTACATCATCAGATTCAAGTTTGTTCAATTGTTCACGCTATGAACCGTAACCTGACCCCCATCCATTACATGAATTTGCAAGTGTATAACCATGCTGAAGTTGGTCTACTCACTTTTTGCACTAGTTCGTAATTAACTTTAAAGTTTCTGAGGTATAACTAAATTCTGTACCACATGGGCTCTAAACAAGCTATTGTGAATGTATTTTTTAGGGAATTGTTTACTTTATTTGCCATCCACACTAAGTTCAGCTTGTGCCACTGGCTACAGGAAAATCAGTGTCATTACTCAAACAGGAAAGAGCTTCATTTTAAATTTCATTTCTTGGGGTTGAGACTCTTATATGAAATGCCAGGCAGAGGTTATAAGGGTGAGCGACAGTTTTCATTAAAGAAAACCAGCTGCTCAGACTTACCAATGCTTTCGTCTTTGTGGTTCTTTATGAACTCTGCCAGCTCAAAGTTCCCCGCAATGATGGCCACCTTTAGAAAAGAAAAGAAGGGGGGAAAAAAAGATCAGTTCATTCATCGTCATTATCGTACACAATGGTTTTGATGGATATTTAACACTAGGGCTCAATATAATGGTACCTTGTCTGTACTGTATTTCACAAACTATATTTTTTGGTTTCAGTGAAAATCTTTATGAATTTTGGAGTATTTTAAGATGCGTAGTTGTTGTTGTCTTCATGCTTACATTTTTCTCTTGGGTTTTGTTCCTTTTATCTTAGAGGTCACCACGTCAGATCATTTGATCCACAGCCTCTGGCACAGGTTTTTACTCTGGATGCCCTTCCTGTCATGCATCATATGGGGTGTAGGGTTAAGGGCCTTGCTCAATTACCCAACGGTGGGACCCGTGGCAGGGCTTAAACCCCTCAACCCTCTAATCAGCAATCCAAAGCCTCAACTGCCCCAGCCACCACTGCCCCTACCTTCATACAACATAATATTTGGTGAATCAACACTACAGCATCTACAGTACTGTACATTTGCAGTAACATACTCTACTAGACATCTTAAATACAAAAAAAAATATATAATACATCATGCATTACCCTAAACAACGAGAAACAAAAATGTCCTAGTATATGAGTGGAACCTGAAGGAGGTTTAAGATCCATATGCAGGTTGGTATTGAAGTAATAAATCAAGAGAATTGAGATGCACAAATATTCCGAACCCATAGTAACTGGGAGGACTTCACAATGAACTACTGGAAAATGTAAGCTTACAATACAAGTAATGAGGATGTAAGCCGAAAATTGGGGTCAGAGGTCAGACTAGATCTCAGGAAAGTGTAACATCTGCTGGCAGGAATGAAATGCATCCTGGGGTTCTAAATATCTGTGAGAATAGGAAAAGCAAATCCACATCCTGAGACCTGGGCTCATACTGTGGTGTAGCTTTATTCTCACTGGTTCTGTTTGCTACAGTAACATTTGATAACTATGAAATTGTGATAACTATGAAGCAGTGCATTTAAAAAGGAAGAAGTTTGGTAAAATTATGACATCCAGTGGTCCTCATATGAGGATCTTACAAGGATATGAGAACATTAATATAAAATAAAATTTGAGATACAGATCTAATGTCAGTAAACAGCAGATGTTGTCAAAAAGAAATTCTGGACAGTCTGAACTTATAATTCAACAATTTTGTGAAATAATGATGTGTATGAACTTTCTCACTCTAAAAAGCCATTCTGACCTCTGACCTTTATTTCGACCTTTCTTTCTTTTTTCTTCTTTTTTTTAAACTTATTTTCACTATAATATTGTTTACTACAGCATTACTTCATATAATTTTTTAAATTATACAAAAATACTTAATCTGCCAGATATTGCGCTTACCAAATACTTTTAGGCTTTTATGGTTGACGATGTGTTTGTGTATCTGTGGTTAAAATTCAGTTAACGTAATCCCACATCAAAGCTCGTTAAAAATAGCTGCTGCCAGTTTGGGATTCATTCTTACATAATCCATCCAGGGATAGCTTGCAAGGGAAAATATGTCATGTTGCAAAGGAGTTTTTTAGTGTTGTTGTAGTAAGTGTTCTAGTAAAGTGAAATAAGAGATTGTCCTCTGCTTTGGAATGATACGTTCCAAACGCTCTCACCATTTCCTGGTGTGGAGCAGCTATGAACAGTTTGCCGTTCAGAAGGTTAAAGAGGGAGTTATTCATCCATGTTGACATGATTTCCTGATTTGGATGAAGATATTGGGGTCACAGCGTGCAGCTACTTCTGGCTGCAGGAAGTCTTGTTTAACCAGGCAGAATGCAGTGTATCCGTTTGGAGGCCTGGCACTTTGTCCTCAAATGAGCTGTAATCAAGCTGCAATTGAGGCGTGAAATATAATTTTAGCAGCGTGAGATGAATAATACAGGGCGTTAAACTATACAGCAGCGGCGGAGTTGAGCAACGGAGAATAACTTGGCTTATACTGAAGAAGACAAGAAGACTCAATAAATATTCACAGCCATGATGATGATGATGATCTATGAGACAGGACTGAATCGAAAGGAATGAATGCATTATATAAACTATGAGCTGAGATGTTTAATTATGGACGTATTTATTCAAGTGTAAGGCTGTAGAGTCTGAACACACTCAGCTTCTGTTTATTACTATAATTTATTTTGTTAAAATGTCTCTGGGTAAAATGATCAGAATTCCTGTCTCTCTCATGCTTCTGTCAGTTCCTTCCAATCATAGTCCAAGAAGTCTTGCCTCTGTGCCTGTTAGGTACAATAACAGAGGTGCCTGTAAGGTACAATAAAGGAGGTGTGGCCTCTGTGCCTGTAAGGTACAAT
>QMIH01000049.1:476628-500902 GCA_003987875.1 Clarias batrachus
AAGGAGGTGTGGCCTCTGTGCCTGTAAGGTACAATGAAAGATTTGTGGCCTCTTTGCCTGTAAGGTACAGTGAATTAGGTGTAGCTTCTCCACCTGTAAAGTACATTAACGAGGTGTGGTGTGAAGGAGGTGTATCCTTTGTGTCTGTAAGGTTCGATAAGGGAGGTCTAGCCTCTGTTTCTATAAGGTAAATTGAAGGGCATTTGGCATTTGCATCTGTAAGGTTCAATAAGAGAGGGATGGTATTTGTAGCTGTAAGGTACAATGAAGGAGGTTTGGCCTCTGAGCCTGAAAGGTACAATGAAGGAAATGTGACCTCTGTGCCTCATGGGTACAGTACAGGAGGTGTGGTCTACGTACGTGCCTGTCTATCAGAGGGAAGGAGCTCTTTTGTTGTCTCTCAGAGGTAAGGTGGCAAGGTATACTGTATGTGCCTGTCAGTCCTAGAGAAGGAGGTGTGGCCTTTGTGGAGACATGGCCCATGAGCCTGCCAGTCAGAGCAAAGGATGAAATGTGCCTGTCAATCAGAATAGAGTGACATGGCCAATGTGCCAAATCAGTCCGACAGGAGAGGACATACAGTAGCCATGTCAGAGAGAAGGAGACATGGACCATGTGCCTATAAGTCAGAAAAGAGGCATTGTTATGCCCTTGCCAGCAAGTCAAGTCAACAGTAATGGAGATGAAGCTATGTGCTTATTAGTAAAAATGAGGGAGATGTGGCTCATGTGCCTGTCAGTCAGAATAAAGAAGAATTTTCTTCTGTAATCAGGAAGTGTGTCATTACTGATGGACTGTGTGTTGTAGCTGTTTTAATATCAGTTATTCTTTGACTACTCAGCTCTGAATAACAGATAATAAAATCCTGTATCTGACCTTGGCCCAGGAATTCTTTCACGAAAATATATTTAAAACAATGATTCAGGGATTCAGCAGCTTGTATTCATTGTGCATTCTGAGATTCTTACTCTTCTTTATTTTTTAATTAATTATTACATTACATTATATTATTATATCTTTATTATTAAATGAATCAGGTCAAAATTCAGATTAGACTACATCTGAGTGTACACTTAGTATTCACTTTATTAGCAACACCTGCAAATTCATGCAGTTTTCTAAACTCTAGTAATTTAAACCCATCTGGTACCAACATCCATGATAGCAGAATGTGTGCGTGCCTTTCTAATAAAGTTCTTCCTTCTGTGGGATATGAAAGCTGTATTATTTAGAATGATTTGCAGCACATAACTGCAAAGATTTGCCAAAAGAAGAAGAAGAAAAAAAAGAAAAACCACAATTTGATTTGAAAAAATATTACAATATGGCAATTGTTGTTTACAAAAATAACTGGAAATCAGGAACAACACGGGAAATTTGGCGGTTGAATTTAATGAGCTGATTGGAATAATAATTATGTGCTAGACAGCAATCCAATTTCAATCAGGATAGTTAGAGACTCATTTGGGTGCAAATGTTAATGTGTGTGGTTAAAATCAGCACAATCCAAACACGAGACACGTGGAGCAAGCAGAATCTTATTATACAAAGAATTATGAATAGAGATGATAACTCTTTCTTTTAGGGATGAACAGATTAGACAAGAAAGCAGAGGTTTTAGAAATAAATATTGATTTGTTCTATAATACACCATAATTTTCATAATTTTCACCCAGACATCATTATATCTGAGCAGCAGTAATATGGCTTACCACCTTATTTGAATTGTAGCTACTGTATGAGTCATCATATCACTTTTATATACATTCCATAGTTGTTTTATAAAAGAATATTGTATGATTTTCAGTGGGGTCCAAAAGTCTGACACAACATAAAAAAAATTAATATCAGAAAAAAAACAGACAGTTTAAAACTATTGAAATATTTAAAGCAAGTGTTCAATAATTTGTTCTATAGAGGTTCAATAAAATGATCAATAAAAGCTCATGAACTATTCATTTTTAAATGTAACACAATGTGTGATAGTGACCATGTCAAAAGTTTGACAGCAAAATGAGACATCTCCTTTTTTCAAAAGAAGCAAGAAGTATTACAAGCTGTTAGAAATATTTTGTTCATTATTCAATTTGAGTCACACGGTGTTAAACAGTACAAATGGGAAAAATCGATGTCAAAATACGTTTAGTTATATCATGGTGATTTTTTTTATGATTTTGCAATACACTAAAGTTCCACCTGCCAGTTTCTGGCAATTCTGCCGATTCTGGCTCTCACAGAAAGATTACGTGAAGGTTCTCCTAACAACAACTTGTTATGTACATAAAAGGCACCTTTTATCACCATGGGCAAGACCAAAGATCTGTCAAAGGACATCAGGCACGAGAATGTAGACCTGCACAAGGTTGCAATGGGATACAAGACCATCAGCCTTCAAGACCATACAAGTCTTCCATTTACGAATAATGGCTCCAACAGTTGTCTCCTTCTCACCAAGCTTCTAGATGAGAAGGAGACAACTGTTGGAGCCATTATTCGCCAATGGAAGGCTTCCTGTACAAAGTAACCATCAATTACCCTCGGTCTGGGTCTCTATGCAAGGTAAGGATAATCATATGAAAAGTCAAGAATCAGTCCAGAACTACAAAGAATAATCTTATGAATGATTTCAAGGCTGTTGGGACCACAGTCACTAAACAAACCATTGGTAACACAACACACCACCATGGATTGAAATCCGTCATCGCCGCAAGATCCTCCTCCTGAAGAAGGTACATGTACAGGCCTGTCTGAAGTTGCCAATGAACAGACAATGATTGGGAGAAAGTGCTGTGGTCAGATGAGACCAAAGTGTAGCTGTTTGGCATCAATTCGCTGTTTTTGGAGGAAGAAAAATGCTGACTATGTCCCTAAGAACCCCGTCACTACAGTCAAGCTGGGGCTGTTTTTCTGCTAAAGGTGCAGGCTGACTTTGCCACATTGAGGGGCCAATGGACGGGGCCACGTACTATAAAATTTTGGACAAGAACCTCCTGAAGATTGGTCGTGAATGGATCTTCCAGCATGACAAAGCCCAAAACATACTGCCAAGGCAACAAAGGAGTGGCTCAAGAAGAAGCACATAAGTGGCCTAGCCAGTCTCCAGACCTGAATTCTATAGAAAATTTATGAAGGGAGCTGAAACTTCGAGCTGCCAAGCGATGGGCAAGACACCTTAAGAGTTTAGAGAAGATCTGTGAGGAATAGTGGACCAAAATGCCTCCTGAGACGTGTGCAAGAAACATCTTGCATTTGCTTGCCACCATGGGTTTCTCCACCAGGTACTAAGTCACGTTTTGCTTGAGGATTAAATGCTTATTTAAATGCAAATCAATTTATAACACTTGTATCATGTGCTTTTTTCTGGATTTTTAGTTGATACTCTGTCTGATCCTTGATCCTTCACAATAAACCCATGATAAAAATTATAGACCCTTCATTTCTTTGTACTGTACGTGGGAAAACTTACAAAATCATCGAGTTCAGGAATCCTGATTGGAGAGCAGAACATACTGTAGCAGACATAACCAGGTGTACCAAACGCAATAGCTTTTGTATTTCAAGTCTTTTGTATACAAAGTGAGTCTTGTATAAGTGTTGTAGCATTATCTCGCTGCTTAATTTCTTTCTACTTTGCTTTGAACAAGAGGTGAGATTTGTCTCATGTCTAATCTCATTAACTGATGCATGGAATCAGACAGCACCCTGATGCATTAGATCTAAAATGGACCCTAAATTTTTAATGCAAACATGTAGACTCCATGCCAGCTCAAGTGCATGTTGTCATTTAAGCAAAAGCTGGGACATACTCACTCATTCACTCACTCGCTTAATCCTGTATTCAGGGTCACGGGGAGCCTGGAGCCTATCCCAGGAGACTTAGGGCACATGGCAGGGTACACCCTGGACAGGGTGCCAATCCATCGCATCGCAGAGCACAGACACACACACACACATACACTCACTCGTTCACACACTACGGGCAATTTGGGAACACCAATTAGCCTAACCTACATGTCTTTGGACTGTGGGAGGAAACCCACTAAGCACAGGGAGAACATGCAAATTCCATGCACAAAGACGCGAATCGAGCCTGGCTGAGGATCGAACCCGGACGGTGCAAGGCGACAGCGCTAACCACTACACCACCGTGCCGCCTCTGGGACATACTATGAAACTCAATTAATTAAACTTTATGAAAAAACTCTACATTTTTCCTCATGTTGTTGTCAATAATATAACTATATGTAATTAAAAAAATAAAATAATATTTAATTGTATATATACTGTATATAATTATATATAAGCTTATAGTTTAATATTTTCTATTGAATATAAAAAAAAGCAAAATAGAAGCTAGTTTTTACCAGACTAGACATTACTGTAAATAAAACTCAATAAATTATGACATAACATAAAATGTCTTATATTGTTTGTCATTATACGGGAAGGGCGCGGTGGTAACTGGGCAGTTGAGGATCTAGGTTGCTAAGCAGAGGTTTTCAACCTTGCCACGGCCGGGCCACCACTACTGGGTCCTTGGGCAATGCGCTTATCCCTACGCCCCTTACAACCCATGAAATACATTTTATTATTACATTTTAAATAAAGTGCAAAACAGGAATATTAATAAAACCCTTCCACTGTCACGAGTCTTAACATTTCTATGGTGCCTATTTGATCTTAATTAACCTGAGTAGAGAAGTCAAATAAAGGTCACCAGATTTGACTAATAACATTTTGATAACAAATCTTCTCATCATTATTGTTTTGATTCATTTATATACGCATGATTTACAGTAGAAATATTATTTTATGAAAATATTGTTTCAGTAATGCTAGCATAAGATTGTGAGGGCGGAAGAAACCATGATATCAGGTCTGGTTGCTATTAATATAGAATCTACTGAGAATCTACTCAGTGTACCATACACCCAAACGCAGTCAGTGTAGTCATACCAATGAAACCACAGAAACCACACCCCGCTTCCTGAAATCCTACTTATTCAGAGATTTGTTAATAAACTTTTTAAAAATCATATATTACACAAAGGAATATCATTAAATTTAGGCTCATTTAAATGAAAGGATTTAATTATGAAGTAAACTCTAATAGAGAAGTAGCGAAAGTAATGGTCAAAACGGTCAATTAACTTATTGCAGTAATAATTATGTAATTACTCTTCACTACTACTACTACTACAAGTGCCGTTCAAGCCAAACCGGGACTTTTGATTGTGCAGTATAACAGTTATGAGAGTAAAAACTGCCTTTATTTCCGTATATAATCCCCTGCTACACTAATGCACTTATCCCAGTGTTTCCCTAGTGCTTGGATCCCATCAAGGTAGAAAGTTTTCTCAGTACACCAGAGCCATGATCAGAGTGCCTGCTTCTCGTCTGAAACCCTCGCCTCCTAGGAACTCCTTTAATGGCTTGAACTAAGGCCAGGACTGTACAGGAGGTGTGGCAATAATTAGCAGCTAAGTTCCTATAATGTGCAAGTGGTGTTGGTGAATGTCTGTGTGCACAGTTCCCACAGACGGATGCACCTCTTCAACAAGTTAGCACCAAATTATCAGTCGATTTTTATGGATCAGGCGTTCCACTCGCTGAATGTTCACGGGGACATAAATGCCTCTCATAATAATAATAATAATATAATAATAATAATAATAGTCATAATAATATTTATTATTATTATTATTGGCAGGACATTTAATGCCATTGTTTCGAAATTGCATTGAATTGTGATTTATTTAGTTACCTAATTATTTATTTAGTTTTCCTTTTACAATCATAAAAACAAACAAAAGTTACTGACTCACTCATCATCTATACCGCTTTATCCTGTATACAGGGTCATGGGGGGGGGGGTTCCTGGAGGGCAGGAGGCGGGGTACACCCTGGACAGGGTGCCAATCCATCACAGGGCTCACACACGAGAACGCCAATTAGCCTAAACTGCACGTCTTTATGCTGTGGGAGGAAACCGAGGACCAGGAGGAAACCCACCAAGCACAGGGAGAACATGTAAACTTCATAGAGATCCACACAGAGGCGGGAATCGAACTTGGCCGAGAATCGAACCCGGACCCTGGAGGTGCAAGGCGACAGTACTAACCACTAANGAAACTAGGAGAAATATGAGCCGTGAAACAAGGAAAGAAATTCGAAGAAATTCCGGGATGTAATCACTCACCTGTGTTAAAAAGCCTGAGAGACTTGAGCTCTCTGCAAGGGTAGAGCTTTATAAAAAAAAAAAATAAAAAAAAGTCAACACCCTAAATCAGTATCACACTGAGGAGAGGTTTATGTGTTTGTGTTGGTGAGAGAGAGAGAGAGAGAGAGAGAGAGAGCTTTGTAGCACTCCAACCCACTCCATCCAGCTGGATTCAGGAGCCCACCCACGGGATAACTCACCACAAAAGACACACACACACACACACACACGCACACACATACACACACACACACCTACCTACAGTGCACTTTCCTACCTTCCTTCTAATCCAGTTTTCACTGAGCCAAATGCTCTCACATGAACAATAATCATATGTGCAGTTATTTTATTCCTCCGCGCGAAGAAATAATCAAATAAATCATCGCATCATATTTGGCACTTTCCTTCTTGTTGACATGGAGACAAAGCTGTGATTATTTTTAGTGTAAACAGAGCAATAAATGTCCACTTACTGATGAAACTGACAAACTGAAGAAAGCGAGAACAGTATCACATACGGAGGTCAAACGGCAGCCAGTCTTTTTCGAATTTTTGGTGACTTTATTTAGAGATGTGAGAGGTCAGAGGTGATCCATGGCCTCGGCACCTCGCCAGGGCTCATTGACCGTCTTGCTTGCAAAGAAAATATTTCTGCTGTAGCTTTGATCACACTTTCAAGTTTCAGCTCAGGTCAAGTTGTCATTACAACGATACGCAGATTCTATGTACACAGCCAATCGAAACCGCACTGTGCTACACCACAGAAATAATTGAGACTACACTAAGTCCCCTACATATGAACACTTGAGTTCCGACCTTTCGAAGATACGAACACGCTTTCCTGCATGTTCAGTCGCGGAAGTTAGATCACATGTCCGGCGTACATTGTCATGTGCGCTCAGCGTGCATCCCAGGATGTCTGGAAGCGAGCTAAAAAGAAGCGATGATGAAGCTGGTACTGCTGAGAAGCGGAAAGCAATAACAACGGAGTGAAAATAAAAGTGAAAATAATTGAGAGAATGGAGCGAGTTGAAAAAATGGCAGACGTTGGCTTTTTAACATGAATCGTTCAACCATTGGCACAATTTTCAAGAACAAGATGAAGGAACATACATGGTATAGTTTTATAGCATGTATAGCCAATTGTGCTAGTGTCCCTGTACCTACAGTAGAAAATGTTTGTTTGTTAGACATACACAAGCACGGGAAGAACATGCAAACTCCAAGCGCACAGACCTAAAGTGGAAATCGAACCCCAACCCTGAAGGTGAGAGGCCATAGTGCTAAACACTGTGCCACGGTGCCACCTTGAGTAGAAATTACAACATAAAATAAGAATAAAAACAATGATTCCTATAGAAGAAAACATACTTAAAATATGAAATCTGCTGAAAAATAAGATTCAGGTAAAAAAAAACTAAGTAAAAATTTACCAAAAAACTAATAAACAATTTTTTCCCCTAATATGGCAGTATGTTTGCATTTATATCAAATGTTCCTGAATTTGTAAAAACATCAAAGGAATAAAAGGACATAAATTAAATTTAATGCAAACATTTCCATATTCATGATATATCTGACAAAAATACATATACAGTGGAACCTTGGATTGCGAGTAACGTGGTTTATGAGTGTTCCGCAAACCGAGCAAAGATTTTTAATAATTTTATCGGAAACCGAGCAAGTATTAGTTCATGAGCGCCAAGTACCATGTATCACGCATGCGACTCTTATTTTGACACTGAGCGTCAATCTCTCACCTTTTCACACCTTCGCCACAGCTTCGCAAACACACAGAAACTCTGCTCGTCTCACACACACACACGCACAGACGCTTTCTCGTCTTTTCACCCCCTCCCCGGCTTCACAAACACACAGAAACAATTATTTTCAAAGGTAAGGTGCTGGTTCATTTGTTTTGTTTTTGTTCTTTGTTTTACTTTACAGTAGTGATTCCGTTAGTATGCGCTCATGCCAGTGTCAGAGAGATTTATTTTTTTCCTGTTAAAACGGTGTTTGTTGTTTGTGTGTTTGTTGCGAAACTTAAAAAGCGAGGTGGGGAGAGGGAGGAGGAGTGTTACTGTGCAAAACGAGGCAAGGGAAGGGGCTAATTCCACACACACACACACACACACACACACACACACACACACACACACACACACACATACACACGGCCTGCGTGCACCAACGGAAACACTTATCTGTCTGAATTTATTTGAGGTAAAGTGCAGATTCATTCGTTTTATTTTCATTTTATATATTGTATTAATTATTTTGATGTATTTATATTTTGGGGCTGTGGAACGAATAATTTGAGTTTTCATTATTTCTTATGGGAAATGATGATTTGGTTTAAGAGTGTTTTGGAATACGAGCCCACTTCCAGAACGAATTATGCTCGTAATCCAAGGTTCCACTGTACCTATGTTTTTTGAATAGTATTTATTTATTTATTTGTTTAATTGTTTGAGTTCTCTTATATGTGTTATTCTTAAATCTATTTTTATAGTTTTAACTTTCTCCAGCAATGCCAGGAATAAATGCAAGGTTGTATACAGTACATATCAAATTATTTTGGTCGTCCATCAAGATGAGGACATTCAAAGACAAATTTGAAATCTAAAGATAGAGTTTTCTGCTGACCTGCGAGTCTGGTGCTGAATACATTTAGAAATAAATAACAAATATAATACCATTAAATCCCATCATGACCTTTAAAAAAGGGGGAAAAAAACTAAAACAAAGCCTGGAACATCTGGCAATTTCCCAGGACTTTAACTCGAAAATGTGCAGATTTGTATTTTGTCATGAAGGGTGCCAACACTTCTGAAGTCAGTATAGGGTGAACGGACAGAGTGTGGATTCTGGTGTATGGCAGGACACAGCTGAGCTTTAGGGTTCGAATAAAGCCTAGGAGAAATATCCTTAGTGTTAATCTAGTGGTTTAGAGAGCATAAGTCATGCTGAATCCCCTGTAGAGGAAGCAGAAGGGCGACACTCTGCCCGGCTGCTTTTAAACTGCGAGTGTTAACGTCTTGCTGCCAGTTACACCAACATTGCCAGTGCTAATGCTAACACTTTTTCTACTACTACAGCCAGTGCAGTTTTATAAGGGAGCTAAGCTAAGAGACTGTAACTGCACAATTCCATTCGGAAGGGGGTTAATTACTCAGACCATGGGGAGAAAAGGTAGGCTTCATTTATAGATTTATTAATTTATAAACCAAACCGTACTGATTCACTAAAACATACAGTATGCTTACTCTCACTCTCTTACACACTCATCGTCTATACCACTTTATCCTGTATGCAGGCTCACGGGAGACCTGGAGCCTATCCCAGTAGACTTAGGGCACGAGGCGGAGTACACCCTGGACAGGTTGCCAATTCATCACAGGACACACACATGAACTCACTCACACACTCCGGACAATTTGGGAACACCAATCAGCCTAATCGGCACCTCTGTGGACTGTGGGAGAACCCGGAGGAAACCCATCAAGCACAGGGAGAACATGCAAACTCTATGCACACAGAGACGGGACTCGAGCTTGGCCAGGAATCAAACTCGGACCCTGGAGGTGCAAGGCAACAGTGCTGACCACTACACCACATGGTTACTCTATACAGTATAATAATAATAATAATAATAATAATAATAATAATAATAATAATAGTAAATTAAAGAGTAAAGTCCAAGGCTGGGCATCGAAAAACCATAAAGAGACACAAAAATTCTTTTGCAAAGAAGAAGAGTGGAAAAGAATGAGAGATGAAAGGAGCACAAGAAAAAAAAAGTCAGTAATAATTACAATGTTACAGGCAATAATTGCTGATTTAAATAATTAGTTTTAATATATATATTTTTTTCATAATTACTATTTCAAATGTTTCATGTTAAAATTCACTATTTAAAAATGTCCTGTATATGGTTGGTATAGAACTGATTTAGACATGTCACATCCTTACCATGAAAACATCACATCCGTTACACCAGTTCATCCAAAATCATTTGTACCAAAATGATGATTTTTTTTTTAATCTACACTTTTCGTGTCACTTACATGGTGTAATGCTTTCTGCTGTTGTCTTTAAAACTCACAGAGGTTGTTGAAGGCCGCATGGCGGCTTAGTGGTTAACCACGTCGCCTTGCACCTCCAGGGTCCGGACTCGATTTGTGTGCATGGAGGTTGCATGTTCTCCTCATTCTCCGTTTGTTTCCTCCCACAGTCCAGACATACAGATTAGGCTAATGGGCGTTCCCAAATTGCCCATAGTATGTTTGTCCTGCGATGTATTGGCACCCAGTTCAGGGTTTACCAATGTATACAGTAACCTGTATACAGGATCAAGCTGTGTAGTTGATAAGTGAGGGAATGAGGGAGTTTGTTGAATATTCAGGACGTAAATGATGATATGAATTTTGAGCATTTGTTTGTTTTTGGCTGCGAATATTACATTAAACATTATTTAAATTGATTCACTGACAAAGCTTGTCCAGGCTCTGAGGCTTTTAGTTTACCAATCTGAGTCTAAATGTCACATCCATGAAGCTGGAACTGCTCTATTTATGAAATCAATCCATGAAGCAAAGGGAAAATAAAAAATCAGTCTGCATACGGTACAGAGTTTTCTATACTACTGTATAAATCAGCCCAGATGTATTGCATGCGTCCAGCTATAAAGCTAATCACCAATTTATAAATGAGCTCGGCTATAAAGATTACAATTCAGGAGCAATACAGCAAACATACACACCATTATACATCCTATAACCTCTCCAATATGTTACTAAGTCTTTAATAATGTTCAGAGATATTGCTACTGTTACTGTTTAAAATGAATTCAAGGCTTGCAGGTTATCAGATTTTTTTTTTTTTTTTGATAAACAAAGAGCATGATATACTATTGCTATTACAGTTTAAACTAGACAATGCAGTTTTTTTTCAGTAAAGTAAGATGACTTCTGGGTTCAATGTGGAGTAAGAGGTTGTGTGTACAAACCAAATTTGAATCACACTCTACCTATTTAGCTTTGCTGCATATTTGACATAATTATTTAATCAACATTGGGGACACTTGGCAACAAATGGCAAATAAAATGTAACTCCAAAATAAAATGAGGGAAAGCTGATGAGGCCTCGAACAAGTAGAACTAAAGTCATGACTGCAGCGTGATCAGCCTGAACTTCCAGAGGAACCTGAGAGGCTTCGTCACTGACATGATGAAAACAATACATCAAACTATAAAAGGAGAACTTAAACACACTTTATCTGCAGTGAACACAATTGCAGAGAAAGAGAAATCCTTTTACCAATCACATGATGAATGCATCTGTGAGGTTGAAGATAAATGACCTAAACTCCAATAGCGACCGACTGGTGAGCGCCGAAGCCACCATACTGCAGCAACGTTACATGGTGAAAACATGTTTTGTAAAAAGGAAAATAGTGGACCTTGAGATGGCGATCCAACCTAAGAGTAATCAGTAGAAGGTTCGGTGGAGAGGTTTAAAACCTTCTGAAAGCCAATCAAGTAAGATCAATCGAGCTTCGAGATAAGCACCGTATCATCAAGCAGCAGAGGCTGGAGCTCAATGGTTTCTCATTTAACTTCAGTTCCGAGCTCAGGTGAAAACAAGCAGATTTTAACAAGGTAGAATCCATGCTCTGTGCGAAAGGGGTCAGGTTTGACTTTCCATATCCTGCCAGACTCCAGGTCAAAGGTTAAAAAACATTATTTTGATACACCAGAGGCAGCTAAGGAGCATTTACCACTCACATTGGGGAGAAGATCATAAACCGCCATGACGTTCGTTTTATGCAGCATTTCCCATGAAGGTTAACTTTTTTAGCCCACATCGCTATTCATTTTCCAGTCTAATCTGTAGAATTTGATTGGACTGACTTGTCATTTTCTTTAATCTGATATAATAATATTTCATCAGCGATACGTACATTTCCTGGATTTTCAACAAACTGGGACATAAATAAATAAATAAATAAAAACAAAAAAGTTTCAGAAGGTTCTGTGTCAAGCAAAGAAAACATTAAAACTGCTGGAATTGGGTTTATTGGAATTGGGAACTGTCCAACAAAGTTAGTGCTGAACCATCAACTTTTTTGGAAAAAATGGGATCAGAAAAACATAGCATAAATTGAGATCAATTAAACGCTTGGTGAAGTTTCATTATTAAAAAAAAGTCAACAGCAAAAATTTGAGCTTTGCAGAACTATGTTTAATAGTGAAAGTAAGAGCATTTTCACACAAACAATATGATACAAACTCACAGAATTGGGACTAAACAGCTGTCTGATTGTAAGAAAGCCACTTTTTACTGAGACTAATCAGAAAACAGACGTCAGTTTGCAAGGGAGCATAAAAACTTTACTTTGGGACAATGGAAAAGGGTCATATGGTCTGGTGAATCCAGACTGATCCTATTCCAGAGCGATAGAAGATAAGCACATGAAGTGATGCACTCATCATTCATAGTAGCCACTGGTCAAGCCTCTGGAGGAAGTGTTACCAAGTGTTGGGGTCGCTTCAGTTGGTCAGGTCTAGAAATAAAATGAAGTCATCTGTGGACAGCCCTATTTTAGGATTTAAATTGTGAAAGAGTGGTTCTGGAATCATTTCCCACACCATACCAAACCTACAGTAAGAAGATTGAAAGAAATATTAAAGTGTGCGATACTTTTGGATGAGCCAGTCAGTGTACTAGCTTGGATTGCAATTTCTGACTGCAACATGAGTTCATTCAAATTTTATGACATCACAGAAATGACCTTCTGCTGCATTCACTTCAGATGGGAATTACAATGCATCATCATTGGGAGCTTTCAGACAGTCCTGATTTTTTATAACTGGAATTCGCTACATAAACGTGCTTCGAGTTGTAGAAAATAAGAAACGTATTCAGTTTTGAAGAATTACTGTGGATGCAATATACCACCCTTTCAGTTTAAATAAAAAGATGAGGAAGACATGTGAAGTAGTGTGTAAAAAGCCGTGGGATTCACTGGGGCTGAATTCTGCAAATCGGAGAAGAATGGTCTAAAATTCAGGTTTTCTGCCAGTAATATATTTCGACATCTCTGCATAACATTAATCATATTTATGTTTAAGAAAACATAAATATATTTTACCAACACAACATGGAGATGTTTTTTTGTTATTTAGAAGACTCAACGTCATATTGCACATTGATTGTGGTATGTATTTCAGATTGTGGCCAGATACCAGATGTAATGTGTAAAAAATGTCTGCGATGTTCCTGTTCTGTCATCTTGCACCTCCAGGGTCCGGGTTCGATTCCCGTCTCTGTGTGCATGGAGTTTGCATGTTCTCCCCATGCTTGGTTGGTTTCCTCTCACAGTCCATAGACATGCAGATAAGGCACATTAGTGTTCTCAAATTGCCTGTAGTGTGTGAATGAATGTGTGTGTGTGTTTGTGTGTGTGTGTGTGTATGTGCCTTGTGATGGATTGGCAACCTGTCCTGGGTGCCCTGCCTCATGCCCTGGGATAGGCTTCAGGCCCGCAGTGACCCTGAATACAAGATTAAGCGGTATAGATGATGAGTGAGTGAGTGAGATGATGAGTGAGTGAGTGAGATGATGGGTGAGGGAGTGTTCCTGCTTCATCACATCATCATCATCATCATCATCATCATCATCATCAAAACAGAAAAGAGCCCTTACACATACTGAAAAAAGTATGTACAGTGTATATATAGAGTATCTATACTGTATATATTTGACCTTCATATCACTCAAAACTGTGGGATCACTTTCTAACTCCATGGTCGTTCCTGAGTTTTATGTCTTTCTACAATGCTGACGGCGTCCAAAATACACAATAATCTCCTTTGAACAGTTGATATTGAGATGTATCTGCTACTTCTGATCTGTAAAGCTTCATAACGGCTCTAATCTGAGGTGCTGGTTGTTAATTGGTGATTTCTGAGGCTGGTAACTCTAAACTCTGCAGCAGAGGTAAGTTTTGGTCTTGCTTTCCTGGGTGCATGATGGGTTTTGCAAACGCTCTTGAAAATACTGTTCTTTCAAGAACTGCTCCAGAACAGCTGACATTCATGTCTTAAATAACGACTGACCTTTGTTGTTGTTGTTGTTGTTACATAATTAACTATTTTCATACAGCATGTGTTATTTTATAGTTTTGAAATCCCCAGTATTGTTGTAGAATGTATAAAATAAGTCACTGAACAAAAATCTGATCCCAAAACTGATCCCAAACTTTTGAGCCATACTGTATATAATACACACTGAGGCCAAGTTGGAAACACCAGTTAGCCTAACATGCCTTTGGACCAGACTAGCATATGCACCAGTGGTGAAATTCGAACCCCCAACTCTAAAGGTACGAGGTGACCATGATAACCTCTAAGCAAAGTACCTCATTTATTTATTTGCTTGTTCCTTCATTCATTCATTCATTCATTCCTTTCCTTTCAAGCTATTTTTACGGACAAACCATTGGCTAAAATAGCAGCCTTGTTTATTTAACAGCACAGGAACTTAACAGCACAGGACTTAACCGCTTGGACCTAATAAATGTGCCGCGAGGAGGTTTGAGACAGGTCCCATCTCCCTTTGCCCTCAACCCAGTGCGCTGCCAGGAGACAGAGCTATTAAGCAGTAGAACTCCTGTGCCAATAGTCTGAAGCACTCAACTGTAATGAAGCAGCCACCCTCTACTTCAGCCCTCAGCCCTCAGGGGTCACTGATGAATCTCCCCAAACCGTAATGGAGACATGCAAAGCAATCACACAGCATCTTATCATTACTGCCCAAACGAACGCCATCCGGCTGGAGGAAATGACTCTGACACTCACACACCCACAGGCTCAAGCGGTGATTTAAAGACCTTAAATGGTTCCATTAAAAAGTAAAAGGTGTTACTATGAGTTGTCTGCATGTGTGTGTGTGTTTGTGTTCACAGTGAAAATAGTGTGTTTACCTGTTTATAGAGGGCACAGATATGGAGTGCTGTGTTCCCAGAGGCGTTCTGGACACGCATGTCAGCTCCGTAAAACAGGAGGTGCTCCAAGTGCTGGACATGACCGTATCTACAAGCCTGGAACACACACACACACACACACACACACGTACGCACGGACGCACGCACGCACACACGCACACACACACACACACACACACACACACACACACACACACACACACACACACACACACACACACTCTGTTTGTACCTTTTGAAACCAGATAGACAAGAATGACTTTAGCATTACTTATAGATCTGAGAGCGTAAGTTTGCATCCCCCATGCTTTTTGAACAGGAATAAATACACACAATGTACACAGAAGAAAACAGAATTCCAAGAAATTACAAAGAACGTGTGGGTGCATCCTGGAACGATACAACGAGACATAACACAAGGCGAAATCAGCAGAAAAATAGTATGAAACTATATTTTGCTCTGACCCTTGTGGTCTGATTTGCAGCAGGCAGTGTGTGACATGTGGCAGAGTTCCAACAGAGATATGAAAGGACGTTGTGAGAAATATGGCCAAATGGATCCAAAAGGTGATGAGAGGATGTGAAGGAGGCTGGATGCAGTTATATAGGCGAGATATTTGAGAATATTTATATTACATGCAAAAAAAAAAAAAAAACACACAAAAAGATATTCAATAGCAATATTTTACACTACATTCTATGGTAATTTTTGCTAGTTGTTATCACCACAACTGTTTTGTTGATCTGTATTTAAATTATGTGTCTCTTAAGTATTAAGAAAAGGTCTCTTAATTTTGCAATCAGCTGTACTAAACTAAATGTAGATATGATTCAACTATTTGGCACATATACAGTCTTATGCAAAAGTTCTGTCTTATGCAAAAGTTTAGGCAACCCTTGATAAATAACAGATTTTTGCTGATTTTTTACTTGAAAAGATATTAACATGGTCTCTGTTGGAAATGAAAAAAAGCACAATATTTTCAGCAAACATCTTTTCAGTTACAAAAATCATCAAAATCTGTTATTTATCAAGGGGTGCCTAAACTTGTACTGTACCTTACTATATAACACAATGACATGTGTTGTTCCTCATATCCCAGTTAGGAATCTGGGATCAGAGTGTAGGTTCAGCCAGGATATACAGTAGCACCCCTAGAGCAGGTGGGGTTTAGGGCCTTGCTCAAAGGCTTAACAGTGGCACCTTGGTGGTACTTGGTGCTTAAACCCCGACCTTCCTATCTGTAACCCAGAGGCTTTTTTTGCCTTTGCATTTTTTTTGATTGTTTAAGGACGACAAAAGACACAGACCGCAACATGGACATACTGTACAGTATGTGCTAATCAAGCGTTATCATCCTTGGTTGCTACAAGACCTCTGGTGAGGACCCCTGACAATTTCAGTTCCCTCCATCCACCAGAGACCCTCATCACCAGAATACCACACTTCTTGAACCATCTCAAGTTCTCTGATCTCACATTCTTTTTTTTTTTTTATCTTTTGCACTGTTGCCGCTGGATTATTTACTGATACTATATGATATTAGTTCCACATCGATTTTGTTTTAAATGCTGATTGTTTGTTGGGTTTGGACCCTTTATTATAACATCCAGCTAAAATGAATGGTACTTTTTTTTTTAAATTAAAAAATGTTTTAGTGTTCCTAAAACCCTGGCTGGTTCATGAAAACCAAATGTCTATCTAGTCTAGTCTCAAAAAATTAGGTAGACTGTTTTTGTTTCTTGTTTCCCTAAGAATGATTTATCTGACACATCGGGCAACTGTCCAACTCCACACCTGACCACAAGATGTCAGTGTGTAACAGCAGCGGTCCGGATCGCTAATGACGCTTGTCTCCTCAAACCACAGCTTATAAAACACATCAGCAAATGATTGACAGAGGACAAAAAACTAAAAACACCATAACATGATTTAGCATAATGTCAGACCAGAACATCACTTATGCTCCTTGGCATTGTGTCTGGAATTGTACTTAAGCAATGAAGACTTTTGTTGGTGCTTTGATGATGTTGGTTCATCATCTAGCTTTCATCATGGTCGCTCTTAATAAATGACACATACAGTACCATGATTTTATTTTTCGTTAAGGCAATTCTGTCCGTTACCTGGTGGATTTCGTACCAGCCGTTCTCATCGTGGCAGGTCAAAGAGGCTTTTGAACGTAGTAACATCTCACAGCAGCTCGGATCGCCCCCTACTGTCACCGTGTGGTAGAGCGGAGTCAGACCCTGACCGTCCTTGTAATCCGGAGACGCTCCTAATTCCAACATGGCCTACAGGATCACAAGATGGATATTCACAACCGCAGCTAAAGCCTATCAAACAATTTTTTAAACTGTAATTCCTTTTGTTTTACTTTATAATCAAAGGCTTATAAGAAAATAAGGCTTAAATAAGGCCCTTTCAAATTTTCCAGATTTTGTAATTTTGCACACTCATGTTAAATTTAATAAAAAATACTCCATGATGTCAAAGACAAAAAAAAAAAAACGTGTATGGAGTGTTTTGCTAATTTATTAAAAAATAAAACCTGACATATCTCACTTACATAAATATTTAGACCCATCACTTTGTACTTGGTTAAATAGTTCAAGCTCAACCAGGTTGGATGAGTGCAGCCATTTTCAGGTCTCTCCAGATAAGGGTCAGCTCTGGGCTCTGGCTGGGAGTCACTCCTGTGCTTTTTGTTGGTCATATGGATCATGGTCTTCTGGAAATGTGAATGGTTGCCCCAACCTAAAATCCTGAGCACTCTGGAGAGGGTTTTTAAGTGCTTAAATGTTTTAAGTGCATTTTGGCAAACTCCAAGTAGTCCGTCATGCGCCTTTTAGCGAGGAACGGCTTCTGTTTGTCCATTCGATCATAGATGTTTAATTGGTGGAGCGCTGCAGCGATGGTTGTCCTTGTGTAAGGCTCTCTCGTCTACAACTCATTTACTGTAGAGTGACCCTTTGGTTCTTCGTTACCTGTCTGAGTAAGGTCTTTCATCCCGATTACGCAGTTTGGTTGGGTGCCCAGATCTGGAAAGACTGATGATTGTTTCAAATCTTTTCCATTTGAGAATGGAGGATACCGTGCTGTTGGGCACTTTCAGCACTGCAAATATTTTCTTGTACCCTTCCCCACAGGTAATTCTTTTGACTTCATGGCTTTGTCTTCACACACCTTATAGACAGGAGCTTCCCTTTCCTAATCATGTCCAGTGAATACAGGTGGACTCCGATTCTGTTATAGAAGTATTTCAAGGACCAATTATTGGACCAAAGCTCAATTGCAAGTGTCATAACAAAGAGTCGGGATACTCATGTAAATGAGATATTTCATAATTTTTTAAAAATACATTAACAAAACTCCTGTTTTTGTCGATGTGGAGTAATGTTTGTAGAACGGCGTCGTACATTTCCCGCCAGTACCGTATACACTATATACACTAGCACTAGCTGATAAAATGCTAAAACATTAAGTAGAAGGAAAACGCTGCAACCTTAAGAGTGATCTGGTTCTTGGCCCGGACGGCTTTATGCAGCGCAGTCATGCCGTCCCGAGAACGGAAATCTAAATGAGCTCCTCCGTTCTTCAGTGCCGTGATCATCTCCACCATGTTGTCCAGATGCGCTGCCAGCGTCAAAGGAGTCTCTGACAGAGAAAGCAAGGATAAGATCAATGGATGGTTCATGAAATTATGATACGACTTTGTGGATTTTAAGATCTAGCCAAATGTACATCATTTCCAAATGTAGTTGGTTCTAAAATAGATGAAACAAAACATTCTTGCATGCTTCTGAATAGTTTCATAATGCGATTCAAAATATAATCGTAAGGGCTGTAAGAGTCTTTCCATGAAGGGTAATGGATGGAAGTGATGATAAGTAATAAGTGTCATCTGCCGCTACAAACACTATAACCAGACACTGTATCAGAAACTATAAACACAAAACTATTGAAAATATTAAGATAACAGAAATAATGCTATATGTTAAATAGAAAAGGCGAGCAAAGCCAGACACTTTATCGCTTTAGCTGTTTCAGCAGCTATTGCTAGCAGTGCTATGAAAACCCCGCGCTGCTGGTGATAACTGATGTTGCATGCCGGTGCTGACGGAGTGACTGACTGATGCATGTGAGGCAAAAAGTCGGCTGAGTATCAATCCTGTCTAGGCCCACATGCGACAGTGCCTCAGATTCGATTAGAAAAACATGAGATTTGTCTGGATTTGATATGTGCACGTTACTTTGTTGTATATACAGAGAACGAGTGATACAGTAGAAAAGCCGCCAAAACAACAAAGTCCTGCCTGAAAGCTTCGTGCCCCTGAGTCAGCTGTTAATGAGCCTGGATTCACGCATATTATCGCTGACCCCATACAAAGCAGAGAATAACCTGTTTGAAGGTTATATAATGGCCCGGCTGTGAAAAGCACCTTGTTTTGAAAGGAAAGTGACAGGTCTAATGGAGCATTAAATGAATCCATCATAATCCCACCTGAGATTGGTATCAGGGGAATGAACCGAAATCAGTCAGGGATGAGAAAGGGGAAAGAACCTGCGTGGTTTTCACAGTACAGCTAAGAAAAACAGGTGTATTCAAAGTCATTTAAATTGAATACGTTAGAAACTACTTTTAAAGCTTTTTAATGTGAATTGAATGTAATTCTATTTTTAGGGTGTGAACAGAGAAACATGATCATAGCCCTGCTTCTTTTGTTACATGTCACAGTGTTGCAAGTCAGCCGTGTCTGACTTTAAGGTTGCATCATTCATAGCTTTCTAGACTGCTGTGTGCAGCACACACTTAGGTTTAGCTATGCGTATGTGTGTGTCCTTCATCTGGCTGTCTTTTTTTTTTTGTGAATGACACAAAGAAACCCTTAAGGAGACATTTTACACAGTTAAATGCAATTTATGTTAATAATTAACTGTTTTATATCCAAGAACAATCTCCTTGCTTGTTTACAGAAATACAGTATAAGGTTACCGTATACGACTTACAGTCGATGAAACCCAATGCATAACCTTTGTACAAAAAAACGCGACACATCTGAGAAAATGTGACCATCATAATAATAGGTCAAGTTATGTCTTGAGTTCACATAAACTAGTCGCTGTAGAAAACTAGCTTGCTAGGTAATTTGGCTAGCCTTTGCCATGTGAACACATGTGCTGGGATTAAGGATGTAAGTTTGGATTCCCACGATCATCTTTTTAGCGGTGTATTTAGTGGCAGGTACAGAAAACATATCAACTTGAAAACTGCCGCGATATAAGAGGGAAAAAAAACGTTTTGTGATGTTATAGGAAAAATAATGAGGATGGTAAGAGTAACTCCGCTTTGTATTGCGCCACATCATGCTCACTCACTCACTCGCTCGCTCACTCATGGTCTATACCGCTTCATCCTGTGTACAGGGTCGTGACCAATGGGATGTGAAGTACATCCATTCACCTCGGCCACATCATACTAATTTTGTATTATTTATTTGATCATTAATGGCGGCACGATGTTGTAGTGGTTAGCACTGTTGCCTTGCACCACCAGGGTCTGGGTTCGATCCCCGGCCAGGCTTAATTCCCGTCTCTGTGTGCATGGAGTTTGCATGTTCTCCCTGTGCTTGGTGGGTTTCCTCCGGGTACTCCGGTTTCCTCCCACAGTCCAAAGACATGTAGGTTAGGCTAATTGACGTTCCCAAATTGCCCGTAGTGTGTGAATAAGTGAGTGTATGTGTGTGTGCCCTGTGATGGATTGGCACCCTGTCCAGGGTGTATCCTGCCTTGTGCCCTAAAGTCTCCTGGGATAGGCTCCAGGCCCCCCGTGACTCTGAATACAGGATTAAGGGGTATAGATGATGAGTGAGTGAGTTTATTTGATCATTATATACACACGTGGACAAAATTGTTGGTACCCTTAAGGTCAATGAAAGAAAAACTCACAATGGTCAGAGAAATAACTTTAATCTGACAAAAGTAATAATAAATAAGAATTCTTTGAATGTTAACCAATGAAAGTCAGACATTGCTTTTCAACCATGCTTCAACGGAATTATTTAAAAAAAAGAACTCATGGAACAGGCCTGGACAAAAATGATGGTACCCCTAACTTAATAGTTTGTTGCACAACCTTTTGAGGCAATCACTGCAATCAAACGATTCCTGTAACTGTCAATGAGACTTCTGCACCTCTCTGCAGGTATTTTGGCCTCCTCACTCCTCATGAGCAAGCTGCTCCAGTTGTTTCCGGTTTGAAGAGTGCCTTTTCCAGACAGCATGTTTCAGCTCCTTCCAAAGATGCTCAATAGGATTGAGGTCAGGGCTCATAGAAGGCCACTTTAGAATAGTCCAATGTTTTCCTCTTAGCAATTCTTGGGTGTTTTTAGCTGTGTGTTTTGGGTCATTGTCCTGTTGCAAGACCCATGACCTGCGACTGAGACCCAGCTTTCTGACACTGGCCAACACATTTATCTCTAGAATCCCTTGATAGTCTTGAGATTTCATTGTACCCTGCACAGATTCAAGACACCCTGTGCCAGATGCAGCAAAGCAGCCCCAGAACATAACAGAGCCTCCTCCATGTTTCACAGTAGGGACAGTGTTCTTTTCTTCATATGCTTCATTTTTCCGTCTGTGAACATAGAGCTGATGTGCCTTGGCAAAACGTTCCATTTTTGTCTCATCTGTCTATAGGACATTCTGCCAGAAGCTTTGTGGCTTGTCAACATGTAGTTTGGCATATTCCAGTCTAGATTTTTTATGATTTGTTTTCAACAATGGTGTCCTCCTTGGTTGTCTCCCATGTAGTCCACTTTGGCTCAAACAACGACGGATGGTGCGATCTGACACTGATGTTCCTTGAGCATGAAGTTCACCTTGGATCTCTTTAGAAGTCTTTCTGGGCTCTTTTGTTAACATTCGGATTATCCGTCTCTTTGATTTSTCATGAATTTTCCTCCTGCGGCCACGTCCAGGGAGGTTGGCTACAGTCCCATGGATCTTAAATTTCTGAATAATATGTGCAACTGTAGTCACAGGAACATCTAGCTGCTTGGAAATCGTCTTATAGCCTTTATCTTTAACATGCTTGTCTATAATTTTCTTTCGAATCTCCTGAGACAACTCTTTCCTTCACTTCCTCTGGTCCATGTTGAGTGTGGTACATACCATGTCACCAAACAACACAGTGACTACCTGGAGCTCTATATATAGGCCCACTGACTGATTACAAGATTGTAGACACCTGTGATGCTAATTAGTGGACACACCTTGAATTAACATGTCCCTTTGGTCACATTATTTTCAGTATTTTCTAGGGGTACCATCATTTTTGTCCAGCCCTGTTCCATGAGTTTATGTTTTTAAATAATTCTGTTGAAGCATGGTTGAAAAGCAATGTCTGACTTTCATTGGTTAACATTCATAGAATTTTTTAAAATTATTACTTTTGTCAGATTAAAGTTATTTATGTAACCATTGTGAGTTTTTCTTTCATTGACCGAAGGGAACCAACAATTTTGACCATGTGTGTATTATTAGAACAACTCAACTTATGTTCCTTGTTCAACTCAAGTCAAGTTCTTGTTTGTCGTCCAGCAGTGCATGCAGTGGTTTGGTTGTATGTGAAGTAAGGTTAAACGTCTTAACAAGGACTCAATGCTGGTGATCCGGCAGTGGTGGGGCTCAAACCCCTGACATCTGATATTAAATACAGCAAGTAATCTCATAAATACCCTGCCCTTAACACACTGCGGTTATTAATTATAGAGACATTGTGAAAAACATCTTTTGTTTACGTCTCAGCTGATTGTTCAGTTGTTCATCGTAAAACACATTACTCAGTAATTACAATGAAACTAAATAGAAATTGTCATAATTGCAGGCCTAAGACCGATAAAGACTTACTATTTTATTTCCTATTGTGTAACTAATTACCTTTGGACACACTGGAGTCATATGAGCAATGTTTTGAGGCATCATTAGGTGCTAGTTAAATTAGAACTAATAAGATATAAAGTGGCAGTCTGAAGGGTTCGAAAAGCTTATGCAACCCTAGTGGCCATCTCCTACCAAGTTACATAGAACAGTAGAGATCCGAGATGAACATAACAGACTTCTCAGCACTATTCATCATACTGTACAGTATACTACAGTAGAAGCACTAGAAATGGTTGTGCAGCCTGTACTGCATCTCCAAACTGGTGTAAAACCCATGAGCAGTATTATTCTCACAGATGAATGATGTACCTCCGGTGTCTGAGTCATGGTAGTTGGGGTCGAGACCTCGTTCCAGCAGCTTCGTCACTTTGTCCACCTGATGTTGCTGGATGTGTTCTAGAAACTTCTTCAGGTTGGCCTGAGACAGAGAGAAAGCGAGAGAGACAGAGAGAGAGAACAATGTGTGCTGTATGAGGTCAGTTAAGGGGATTTTAAAGGTGACATTATTCTTCTTACACATTTTAACAAGTTGTTAACTTACTACTCCAGCCAAAAAACCACTCAGACCATGCATACTTTAATTCCCGTAATTTTATTACAGGTTCAGACACACTGTTTTAGAGCCTGTAGTTGTAAATGCTAAACAGCTACTGCCCCATGACCATTTGTCAAAGTGGATTTTCTTAATTAATCAGGATGCAGGATGCGAGCGGAGGAGGGCTACGCAAATGTCTGCCTTTTTATGAGCTTGCCTGGAATGATGTCATACCAGGTGGCAAATTTAATTGATGGACAAAAATGTTAAAAAACATTTATTTTTTTTTCTATGGTGGCCATGAAGTGCAAAACAACTTAACAAAACAGAAAACAAAATAACATTCAAAAACAAAATGAAAAATTCAAAACCAAATTAATAAAACCCAAAACAAAATAACAAATTCAAATTAACAAATCCGAAAACAAAATAACAAAACCCGAAACTAATTGTTAATTTGGTTTTGAATTTGTTATTTTGTTTTCGGATTTGTTATTTTGTTTTGGGATTTGTTATTTTGTTTTGGGTTTTGTTAATTTGTATTGCACTTCTCGGCCAGTCAGATAC
>QMIH01000049.1:501527-534185 GCA_003987875.1 Clarias batrachus
TTTTTGAATGTTTTATTTTGTTTTGGGTTTTGTTATTGTGGTTTTTAATTTGTTATTTTGTTAAGTTGTTTTGCACGTCTCGGCCACCGTATATTTCTCCTATAACAAGCTTTTCTAAATATTACCACAACAGTCATTTTGTTAAAAAAAAAAAAAAAAAAAAAACTTTATAGGTGCCCTTTAATGTCAAGTGCTACACATTTTATTAACCACTTATTAATTATTTCGAGTTTTTAAGTCGTGGTTACTGGGCAGTCATGGCAGTTAATTTGATTGAGAGACACAAAGGATGAGAGAGACAGTTAGAGACAGTTAGAGAGAGCCGGGAACGAGGGCCGTTTAATGAGTCAAACCGATTGAAGTGGCATGAAAGGGCTGGATGCTGGATTAAGCGAGCGAGTGAGTGATTGACTGAGTGACTGAGACGCAGTGTGTGTAGTGACTGAATGAGTGACTGGGTGAGAGTCACTCTTTTTACCCACCAGCCTCGAGAGCCTAGGGACATATGTGCCGTTTTTCCAAACCCAGTTAAAAATAGATAGCGGGTAGACAGCTCCCAGTATAGAGAGAGAGAGAGAGAGAGAGAGAGAGAGAGAGATAGACAGGGACCACTGGAGACCGCACCCTCTGATCATTTTGCTGCCAAACACACACAGATGCCCACACAAGCATACACATACACAAACCTCCCCGAAGAACGATCTCGACACCTTGCCAAACAAGACAGCGGGTCAGAAAGATCTCTGCATTCTGTACATAAGAAGAAAGAAAATCTAAAGGCCTATTAATAATTAACAAATTTCATCTCACAGAACAGTGAACAAACAAAACCTACAAATTCCCCACTTAAACAAATCGATAAGAACTAAATAAATAAATAAATAAATAATCAGCAGACACAGACAAAAACATACCTTCAGGCTGATATTCAAAGACAAACGCCTCCATAAGACACATTTATAGGATATACAGTATTTATACTGTAATATTTGTCACTTGCTTAGAGATCATGGTGCTAATTTGCCGCTTGCTTGGTCTTGATTTTCTTTGTTCCTGTGGAACTATGCGCCATGCCAGATGTCACAGGGGGCACTGCTATTGCTAGCGCAGTTTAAATGGTGTTTAACGGGGTGAAAAAAAAAATTCAATGAGTTCAAACAATGTGACTGTAGTGCTCAGTTACTGTAGAATAATCTAATCTAATCATTCAACAACAACAAAAATACTTCTGCATTCTGGTCCATGCCTGATTAGATTAGATTAGATTAGATTAGATTAGATTAGATTAGATTAGATTCAACTTTATTGTCATTGTTCAAAGTACATGTACAGAGCCAATGAAATACACTAAGCATCTAACCAGAAGTGCACAAGTGGGGTATTGATGGTAAATAACAGATGTAGTAAATGTGAGTATGGGTCCATGTGTACAGGAATGAGAGTGACTTACTGGATGTACAGAAAGTGTAGTAGGTTACTATTGATGTTCAATAATTCACACTCCACACTTTCGGTGCTGATAATAACCAGACAAGATCAACAACAACTCTGTCAATAACAACCAAAAACACACCACTACAAACATACAGATCGAACAAACTAATCATTTCATAATATCTGTGGAAATAGGTGTGTTTTCGATAATCCCCCCTTCAGAGTGTAGCTTACAGACCACTACAGTAGACAATAATTCATCTTTTAGCCACATCGATAAGAACTAAAAACACAACAACCTTTTCTAAGCCACCATGAGCGGTGTCTCCGTACATCACATCCCAAATCTACTAAAAGTGTCTATTTATTTCCGTTCAGGCTATGCGAGTACGGCGGCTAAGTGGTTAGCACTGTTGCCTTACACCTCCAGGGTCCGGGGTCGGTTCTTGCCTCGCGGTCTGTGCTCATGGACTTTGCATGTTCTCCCCATGCTTGGTGGGTTTCCTTCAGGTACTCCGGTTTCCTCCCACTGTCCAAAGACATGCATATTGGGCTAAGTAGCCTTCCCCAATTGCCCATAGAGTGTGAATGTACAGTATGAGTGAATGTTTACCAGAGGTCCTACCACGATCATAAAAATGGGAATAAATACTGTACATGGTCAACAAAGGCTGGACTGCAGAGGTTCTTAGATGGATGGATGGATGGATGGATTTTTCAGACTGCAACTGCAAACAAGGTCTGAAATAGTGTTGTTTATTCAGGATAGGATATGATAAACATAAAAAAAGCCATTTACAGCATATAGCAGATACCCTTATCTTTTTGATTTACTGAGGTGCTTTAAAGGCTCTATCAATAAATATATCCTCATACTAGTTTATTAGGTTATTGACTTTGAGTATTATCAGTCAAAAACCTTGTTGAGGAGTTGTTGTTTTTTAACCCAAGTATTTGAGGAAAAACCTGTGCTATAGATGTTTGCAGATTCGTGTGCGGTCCGCTGGTGACCCCTTGACGGGAGCAGCCGAAGGACGAACAAGGACGAGTCATTGGGTGAAGACCGGCTGTGACTCAGCTGTTTGGACATCTCGAGGAAGTTTATTCCACCACCAAGGTGCCAGAATAGAATAGAGTCTTCATGCATGCGTGCCTAATTTGTACCCGGAAAGGTGGTAGGACCATCAGAGTGTGTGTGTGGTGTACTGTAGTACGGCATGTGAGGTAAGGGGGGGAATTTTAGACTTTGTAGGCAGGCATCAGTCAGTTTGTTTAAATAAAGTCATGTACTGTAAGTCCAACTGGATACAACTTCCTTTTCGCTGCTCGCATCAAGTGGTCACCACAGTGGACCATCCGCTCTGATACTTTGACACTTCCTGATGCAACCATCCCATTTCAACTGAGCTTGGGACCAACACTGCATGCAGTGGCTGGGTAGTACAGGGGTGTGGCAACCACCAATAACAGCAGGGTTTAAACCAGGATCCTCAGATCTCCAAACCAACAACCAAGTGCATTAGCCACCTGAGCCACCACTCCCCCTTATGTCATGTTAGTCCAACTAAAACATTTATAAAAGACTTCTAAAATCGATGTAAACGTGTTAGAGCGACTGAAATTGTACTAAATCAAACTTTTCAAAGTTGAACTAGCACACCCATATTATGCGGTTGGGAGTCGAACTACACCCTAAAATTATAGCTCAATCGGCGCATGCGCCACAGTTCCAGCCCCGGGCTTCAAAAAGCGGAATAAAAGCAGAAGAAGCCGGTAAGAATACTATAGTGTGGTCAGCCTTTGAATAAAATCTTAAACATAAGGGATAGTGAGCATGTCATTTGTACAAAAAGTAAAGCATACAGCAAGTATGAAATGTACAGCGTTGTCAAGTTGTCCATGTTTTCTCTGCTCAACATGCTACCAGTTTGCGGCTAGCTAACTTGTTTATCGCGTGTTTGATCTGGGAATACAAACAACCTGAAAGAAGGCATATCGCCACCTCTCGTAGTGGAGCCGGACACATTTTGGTCAATAAATTGATTCGCCTGCTGTGCTTGCATAATAGGACAAGGACAGTAGTCCAATTAAATGTCCTAGTAGAGCTATGAACATATAACTGTGCAGATAAACATAGTGAGTGTTTTAAATCTGATGTGGGCAGCTACAGGAAGTCAATAGAGGCAGCAAGGAAATGGAGTGGTGTGGGAAGATTTAGTAAGGTTGAAAGCAGCTGCATTGTGGATCAGTTGCAGAAGATGAACACCACACAGAGGCAGACCTGCCAGCACTGAGTTTCCAAATGACAAGAGACTGAGCAAGGTTCCATAAAGTAATTGGACACTTAGGCCACTCTTACATATGTATGAATTCCACAACATTGGAAAACAATGTCAACCCTAGCGCTATTTATTGTATTAAGATTCCAAAAGCACACCTTCCAGCAAAACATTTCACAAAAAAAATGTTTAAAAGAAAACTGCATGGCTGAAAACTCAAGTCACCACTGAGAAATGAATATGCATAATACTTTAAGAGCCTTAGATACTTTAAGAGTCCAAAATATTATTAAAACCTGGACGGTTAGTGTTAAACGTTCAGCTTTTTGGAGATAAGGTGCTGAAAAAAAAGCACAAATGTATGTACTTGGTGATCACTTAAATGATGGATGAAGTTGCAAATCACAGCTATGTTTAATAGGGAAAGTAAAAGTAACTTCACAGAGTGAGACGCATTGGGAAACAAAGACTTCAATTTAATGATTAGCTTAAACATTGGATGTTGGGGCAATTAAAAACATCATGTGGTGCATCAGGGTAAGAAGCGAAGCTCATGAAGCGATGCATCCATTTTGCATAGTGCCCCCTGTACCAGCCTATGGGTTAGGGTTAGGGTTAGAATCTGGGGTTGCTTCAGGTCTAAACTCATGAGGCAATAAAATGTCGGCTGAATGTACTGGGGTATCTATGCATTCTTTTTCCCCCTCATGGCACCACTACAGTATATTCCATGATTGTGAAAAAGTGGTTCTGAGATCGTGATGAATCATTTCCACATATGAACTGGATGCCACCGAGCCCTGACCTTAACCACTGAAAGTCTTTGTCTGGTCCTTTTTTATGAATGACATCATCTCATGGAAAATTCTGCTTTCAATTAAATTCAATTAAAAAATTCTTAACAAGCAGTATTATCAAAAAGCAGTTTATTATATAAGAATACAAATTCTTGAAATAAATTGAGAAACTTAAGAAATGCATAGACATTCAGGGTCTCCCCGCCTCACTGAATGACATTCATGCATTCAGTGTTTAAATCTTAAAAAAGCATTCAACCTTTGTTTTGGTTTTTTTTCACGCAAGAGAGCAAAAGTTGGAAGAAAAATGAACAGCACAAGGTTGTCACTTAATGAAAAATAATACAATGTGTGCATTGCATTTTATGTGTGCAGTGAAATTTCCTGTACAGAATTTTATCCATATTCCCAATAAAGGGGGATGATTTATATACTGTTTTTATAAGGAGATATCAGCTGCCCAATATGGCCACATTTTGGCAATTATTTCAACCATAATAAAATTATTCCATGAGACAGAATGACGATAGAATGGGAGATATCAAGATTGAGGTATTAAGCAAAAATCGCTCGTTTAGCATTTCATCTGATTGGCTAAAAGTGTATTAGATTACTTATTTAATATGAATGATTTTTCAAATTAAAGGGTCTTTTCATTTTCTAGGTCATGGATATGAAATGAAAAGATGTGACATTTCTAAGAAACTGCAAGTGGGTTGAAGCAAATATTGATTTTTTTGTAGAAGAGTCGGAGAAGCTTCCTCTATCCAGGAGATACATACTGTACAGTGCTGTGCAAAAGTCTTAGACACATGCAAGGAACTGCTGTAGAGCATGAATGTGTTAAAAAAAAAGTACATTAAAAACATCTAATAAAAGCAGTAAATGTTAATGAATAAAATGATGGCAATAGTGAGTGTGACGATCCTTTGCTTAGGTACAATCTGTTCAGTTTTATAAGGAAAATATCTGCTTAGGTTTATTGAACATCCTGCAGAACCAGCCAGTTTGTTGCATCTGCTCCTTTTTTCAAGCATGCAAAAAAAAATAAAAAAAATTTTTTGTCGTTTTTCTTGGAATGTTTTTTTTTTTTTTTTGATTTTTTGAAAAATTTTAAATTCAGCTCGAGGCAGGGGCACATTCGCCAAAACCTTAATGCTGGCACGGTACTGATTACTGTTAAAATTTGTACATATTTTCCTGTAAGATAATATTTTTTTTGCAGGAATGCTAATGTTAAATTTTTGCATGGTATTGTAGCTTCACTTTATCATGTTTTTCAAGCATCATAGCCTTGGTTCATGGTCTTCCCTTAAAGGTCTCATATATTACTATTTTTAATAACACACACCTCAGAGCTTCACCAAATTGCATGTGTTAATGCTAGGGCAGAAATTCCCTCATACAGTATAATGTAGTTTTTCACACCTCACACCTCTGTTTTACATTTCTTCCAAATGCACTGTTTCAGTGTCTGTAAATGAGCTACTGCTGAGGCACACCGCTGACAAGAAAAACAGAGCTGCCAGGATTGCAAGAAGGCGGTGGAGAGGGTTCTTCTTATATGAGGTCACAATAGAGGGGAATCTAATTGGCTTGTTTAAACTATAGACAATACAAAAAAGGAAAAAGGAATGGAATGTTTTTTTTTTTTTAATTTATCCTCGAGACCCATCTAAAAGTGAAATTTGCATAATAGGTCCCCTTTAAAGGCTAGTGTCTTCAGGAGCAGACATCCACCACCTTATTAAGGGAGTCCTGAAGCACAAAGCTAGATGAGCTGAAATGCCTGCTAACAGAGGCAGAGTGAGATCGAACAGGCCAAGCACTAAAGCATGACCACAAGAAAACAAAGCTCAGTCCCACTGCAATGAAAGACCCTTGCAATTAAACCTTCACGTCAACTCAAAAAGGACGATTCGCACCGGTGACCGCCTCTGGAAGGAGCTGGGAATCAAAGCGTATGTAAATACAGCACAGGAGCTTGATACATTATTTATGAATCCTAGAACTGAAATTAGATATTCCTTTATACTTGGGTCCTTTTGAAAGGCTTCTTTTTCTCTTCATGATTCCTGACGTTCCAATACGACCGACTCCGTATGCGATTAAACTTATTTACCTTAATCGAAATATGCAGGATTCGTTTTAGTGCTGATGATAGCACAATTTAATGCCGACACCGCCCGTTAACTGACGGGTGCATTTCATAACTCGATGCATAATGCCGTTCAAGACAACCCTGCATAATAAGACAAAAGATGTTGCATAGTTTTGATCTAATCACTGCAAAACATGCAAGGACTCTGTTCAAATAGTTTCAATGTGCATTTTATATGTAAACGTGTAGAATCAGCTTTCTGCTTATTAGGGGGGAAAAAAAGAAAAACATCAACAATGTCCAAACTATAGATATTGAATTTGCGTCAGGGTAACATGATCCACGTATAACGACATCTCACCTGCGTATGAAGCTTTTCAATCTGCTTTTCATTGACGTTGGCATGCTGGTACACTCGGCTCTTGTAGCGAAACTGAGGAAAACAAAAGCAGGGAATGAACAGCAAGACACATCCATTAATGCATTAACTCCCACTGCCTGGACAAAAAGAATTTCATATCCTGCATCATGTTACTGTAGCTGCGTATACAATGGAAGTGTTACACCTTATAACGTCAAGTCAGTACTGTAATTACAGACTCATGTGCTTTTTTAATGACTCCCAACAGGCATAAAGGACAAACCAAATAGAGGACAGGTTCCATCAAGACCAGAGTGGGATAAATTTAATAAGCAAAGATCAGCGATGCTTTTAACAGCAGAAACAGCACGTAAATAAATGCACCATTAACCAAAATGTGTTTATTTGATTGTGTCAGATTGGAACTGGATTTTATTAGGACCCAAGATCCGAGAGAATCTTTAAAGTAAAAGGTGATTGGGCAAAGAATCCTTGTTTGGGCATTTCCAAAGATTTGTGATAAAGGTCACATAAGGCAGGTAGAAAAAAACAAAAACAAAAAAAAACAACAACAACAACAACAACAAAAACAGCCATAAATAGAAATAATTAAATAAAATTAATGGTAAGAATGAAAAAAAAAATAAACAAGTGGTTGTTATAGCAGCAATATTGTCACCATTTTTGTTTTTGCAATTAAACCTTGGATTGTTCGGGACACATGCTTGTATATCAAAGCACTTGTATATCAAAGCAAATAAGAAATAATTTAAACTCTGATGATTTGTTCCACAGCCAAAAAATATTCATATAAAATAATTAATACAGAATGTACACACACATGGTCACAATGTTATAGTAAACAGTACGTGTGCACGAATGTTGACCATGTTGGCTCAGTTGTAATCACGTGACACTTGGGAGACAAAGCGCATGCATACTACTCATTTATCAAGACTTCGATCGTTTATTAACTTACAATTTATTTCAAAATTTAAAATTTTTAATTTAACTTGCAGACCAAGTTACTTGCTGGGAGGCAATTATAATTAAAGCTACCCAGATTAGCATTTAGGATTTGAACTGAAATTATGGTTCAGGTTTTTTATTTTATTTTTTACGGTTTTGGGGTTTGGTTTGGGATTTTAACTAAGACTGTAGTTGAGTTTAATTTTTATTTATTATTATTATTTTTTAGAATTTTTATTTCTTTTTATATTAAAAAAAATATTTATTTTTATATTAAAAAAATATTTATTTTTATATTTTATATATTTTTATATTTTTTAAATTTTTATTCCAGGTTGAGGGTTTAGACTGGAAGTGCAAGTTAGGGTTAGGTGTTAGAATAGAGAGAGATTAGAGATTAGTGCCATAGATGGGGTTATGGGCTAGATTTTAGGAATTAGATTAAAAGTTCAGACATATTTGAAGCTAAGTATTTGAAAAACCAAAGAAAAATACATATCTCTAATAAAGGGACTGTTTATGCAATTTGTACTAAGTAACTAAAACCCGAGTAACCATAACAACTAAAAGCATTCCTTTATTAGCATGTAACTGCAAATTTCTTAATGCGTCTTTTTTGTTGTTTATAAAGTGAAGCATCGGTACCTCGAGGGTAGGCACATCCTTGCTAGCTGGGAAGGAGTGATCTCTCAGGAGCTTCTCCTCCTCCAGGAAGGTGCTTTCTCTCCCATCCACAGCCGGCTGGAAGAGGCTATAGTTCAACACGTCTCTCAGACTCTGTGTCAGTGTGCAGAGGATCTGCTGTTTGGCTGCCCAGACCGTACAGTCAGCCTTGAACCTCATGGATCTCTGCCAAAACAATATAAACACACAAAAGGTTCAGTGCGGCTAAAGTCGCTGTACACATGGATTAGGGAGACAACAATGGCCGGCTAGATTTTTCCAGTCCGTAGCATTCCAATGTGCATGAACTAGGTCGATATTTTGTATAAACCATAATAATTACAGACAATGCTATTGTCATATTTTAGACATTTTTAGGCAGACTCTCAGACAGACCACATTTTGTGTATTCTTAATCTTTTTACTTTTTTTTGGTATCTAGTCAACGGAAAGATTTATTTAGATTAAGTATAAATATGTGTATGGGAAGATCCATTAAAACATATATTGAGTATGAGCATTTTATTCTAAATGTGTAGTTGATGGGGAAAAAAGTTTGAGTTAAAAGAGAAAAAGTTAAAAGGTTAAAGCAAAAAATACTCTGATCAGCTTTAATGTAATTTTATTATTTCAGGTTGCAGCCCACGTACATATCTGTCTGTCTTTCTGTATAGCAGAACCCTCGGCCTAAATTATTAATACAAATAAATAACATTTTGTAAGATTGAGTGTCTTACGCCTCATTTAAACTAAGTTGAACTTTTTCATCGTCACCCAAATACACTCCCTGTTCGGTAATCAGAGATGAGAAATCCAAGAAGGACATCAGATATAGATTAAGTTTTGTCTTAAAACAAATCCAGCATGTTAAAATTCACTTATATCACGTGTTTCATCGATGACAATATGAACCGATTGGTGCAGGTGTGTGATTACATTGAGCAAGTAGCTTATTATTAAATCTGGTGCATCTGATTTCATTTATGGCTCACGTTTAACTCCGGGTAAAAAATCAAATCTGCCAACGTTTTAGTAAATTCTGTCCAGGCAGTTTTGCATGATGCTATGATAAAATCTGGCTGGACAGACATACAGACAGGCAGACATTTTTGGTTTCTGGGTCTTCAGTGTATGAGACGTAAGCAAAGAGCAAGTTCTGTCCAATGTACAGACAAAACCTTTATTTATACAGTATGGATAAGCGTTTTGCTATTTTCGAATCACGCAACTGTAGGGAAGAAAAACATATAAAAAGCTGTATGCAGTACACAACGTCTCTATTGATATAAAGAAAATGACTCCCAGCAAGGCAGCTCCATATGGGAGTGTAATGGATTACACTTAATGTTATGGAACAGTATGTTGTGTTTATTGCCTCCAGCAAAAAAAAAAAAAAATATATATATATAGTGAGAGCAACAAACTTGCTTCCTAAATGAACAGTGTTTTCTGGAGGTTTTAACTGTGGAACAATAACAAAATTACGGCATATTGATATATAACTGGTCGAAACCGGTTAATGAGCAAGATGACACCACTTTAAGGAAGCACATATATGCACAGGAAAAGGGTGATGAACTGTGAGAAAAGACATTTTCTGATATATTATTCAACACCGCTGCAGAATATACAGTAAGCAAATAGACATTAATGGTGCTGCAATTATGAGCGAGTCTTCTGGCTGTGCAGACAGGCTTCAGGGACTGCAGCTTTATTTCAGGATTTGCATCAATAAATGTTTATTTTTTTGGGCTGAGTAGAGCTTCAGGATTCAGAATTCACCCCAGGTCTATCCCTTACCAAATCCAAAAGCTCTATGAAAAAAAAAAAAAAAAAAAGCGTGTAGTAACCTTCTCAAAATAGCCCTCTGTACCAGTACATGGTATGATAAGCTCTCAGTTTAATATTACACACTTGGGTGAGTATGTGCTGTATATTCATCAAATGCTTAACACATAAAACAACATACATTTTTGATGAAGCAGTTGTTTGCTGAAACGGAATTGTTTTATAGTGTGCTTACACTTCCGCATTTTTGTAAAGCAATGTTATGTGGCGATGATTTATGATCATCGTAAGTACGCTAACCTATTTTAATAATAACTATCTTGTGGTGCTTTTCACATGGAACTCATTCATTTCTATTTTCAGCAGGTGTAAGACCTAATAACACCACTGTTCAATTAGTTACAGCACTGCTACTAGACAAAGTTAACAAATATAGAAATGGAACATTTTCTAGCTTTTTACTAAAACACGCCTACTGAAGTAACCAGAGGAAAACCCACCAAGAACAAGAAGAGTATGCAAACGCCATGACTGGAGTCGCTCGATAGTTCAGGACTGGAGTCTACCTTAGCATCCATATTAACTTAAACACATCTCCTATTATACTGAACTTGCTGTCTCACACAGTATGACTGCAAATCAATCTCTGCTATCTGTTTCATCCAGATGATGATGGGTTCTCTGTTGAGTCCGGTTCCTCTCAAGGTTTCTTCCTATTGCCTTCTCAGGGAGTTTTTCCTTGCCATTGTCGCCCTCGTCTGAGGGAATCTTTAAAGTAAAAGGTGATTGGGCAAACAATCCTTTTTTGGGCATTTCCAAAAATTTTTGATAAAGGTCACATAAGGCAGGTAGAAATTATAAAAAACAACAACAACAACAACAACAAAAAAACAGTCAGAAATAGAAATAATTAAATAAAATTAATAGTAAGAATGAAAACAATAAACAAGTGGTTGTTATAGTAGCAATATTGTCACCATTTTTGTTTTTGCAATTAAACCTTCGATTGTTCCGGACGCATGCTTGTATATCAAAGCACTTGTATATCAAAGCAAATAAGAAATAATTTAAACTCTGATGATTTGTTCCACAGCCTAAAAATATTCATATAAAATAATTAATACAGAATGTACACACACATGGTCACAATGTTATAGTAAACAGTACATGTGTGCACGAATGTTGACCATGTTGGCTCAGTTGTAATCACGTGACACTTGGGAGACAAAGCACATGCATACTACTCATTTATCAAGACCTCGCTCGTTTATTAACTTTATTTCAAAATGTAAAATTTTAAATTTAACTTGCAGACCAAGTTACTTGCTGGGAGGCAATTATAATTAGACAATCTTATCATTTTGATTCATACACATTCACATTTCATACAAACTTCAATAATTCTTTTGATTGTGTAAAGCTGCTTTGCAACAATGTCAATTGTTAAAAGTGCTATACAAATTGAATTTAATTGAATATAGACAGGTCAGAGATGAGATACAAACTCCAAACCCAGTGGTGGGCAAAATACACAAATCCATTCCTTGGTTAAAAGTAAAAATTCCCTAGGTAAAATAATGCTTTCTCCTTTTTTTCTTGTTGCCCTTTCATCTATCCCAAGGAAGATCAAGACGTCTTCACACATCCACAGAAAGGACTCCCCTTACTCTTTCTGGTCGTTAAACCTTAACGACTCCATCTAATCTCTCTCTCTCTATTGCCTTTCTAACAGCTTTCTCCCCTCTACTCCCTAACGACCCTCCTATTCACACCTTCCTCATTGTTCACATATAGGGAAAGAACCTTCGACCTTGGAGGACTTAAATATGTGATATTTTCCAACTTAGACTGAAGAAGCTACTTGGATAAGTAGTGAAACATTTCTACTGAACTAAGAAGAAGTCCAGCTGACATGAATCAACTTCCAGATTGTCACATCCGTGCCACCTCAGCCCTGGGGAGTAAGATCTGGCTCACCGGATTACTGAGGCGACGCTTTTGTCCCCCCCCTAGTGTGTCTACGTGTGTACTTGTTTTCACTGTTTAACCAAATTATGTTCACCTGTGTCGTCCCCGTGTGTCTCTCTATTTATTCCGGTCGAACCCGTACACACGTGTCTGTTCTCCGTTGTGCACCTTTATGTTTCATGTTTGTGCGTCTAGAAACGCGTTCGTTTCATCTCTCCCCCAGGACTGAGGAGTCTCTGCACGGTGCGGCTGGTCATTGTCAAGGTCAAGGCTGAAGGAAGCTCAGTCTGTTGCCAGTTCTCTTTGGCTGCTTTAAGTTGTATTAGTTTTTTTGTTGTTGTAACGTTTTGCTGCCAGCCCACCTCCAGACCCAGCCTGGGGAGGTTTTCTGTGTTTTGTTTGTTTTTCTTGATGTTGTTTTCTTGGACATTGCCTGACTGAAGAAATAAAGACATAAGTACTTGAGTTAACCCTGCGTCTGCGTCCGTCTCTCGTCACACCAGACATGACACAGATAACCTCGCCTGGATGACTGATAATCTTCACAGACTTCACAGACACATTTCATGGAGGGAACCGGAATCATGCAGCTGTAATAGTCAACTGTGGCGATAGTAGCACTTCAATTAATGCATGTGGTCATGTACTGCACTGCCACAAAAATGTAGTGAAGTAGAAAGTACAGATATTTATTGTCGATTGCAGTTCATTAAAAGTAAGAAGTATTCACTAACAAAACTACTCAAGTAAAGTACAGTACCACTACAAATGTACTGTACAGTGGCAAGAAAAAGTATATGAATGTTTTGGAATTTCATGGTTTTCTGCATTCATTTGTCATAGAATTTGATCTGATCATCATCTAAGTCAAGGGTGTTGACAAATATAAAGTGCCTTTGAGTTTGCGCCGTACAAGCAACCCGACCAGTGATTAATTCAAATGTTTCACTTACATTTTCCACTACCATTTTGAATGTTAAATGAGTGTGCTCAATTTTTTAAAAAAGTTTGTTTTTATTTTAAGCACGTTATATTTGTCAATACCCTTGATTTTGATGAAGATCTGATCACATTTTATGACAAATTAATGCAGAAAAACATGAAATTCCAAAAGGTTTACATTCTTTTAATTGCCACTGTATTAAGTTACCTTCCATCTCTTGGGACGACAACTAAAAACTAAGCCACCATGCTTGCTTATTTATTTATTCCCTTATTTTTAAGTACTTTATTCTTTATTTAACAGCCATTAGAGAGAACTGTTCAACAGAAATCTATTAATCTAAACCATTAAGCAAATTCTCAGTAACATTCATCTTCTATTTGTATAACACTTTAATTACATTTATATCTTGTAACTTTCTTTCACAGCACAATTAAAAGAGAAATTCTGTCTGCAATGTTTATATTTTTATCCTCTTGAAACCCGAATGTCCTCATATGAGGACTTGCCATTTCATATATAGACTCACACTGAGGTAGTATCAGTAACTCACCATTTCACTGCTGATTATTGGCCTGGCTTGCTGTTGTTTGCTTGTTTTTTTTTTTTTTTTTTGCCACCTTTTACTGTAGATTTCCAAAGCTTGGATAGATGAGCGTTTAATTTCCTGCCTTGTTGTGAGTTATCTTGTTATCCTTTTGGGACGTTATATAATCATCACGCCGCCACTCTCACAGAAGAAACGATGCGTATCATTTTATTCCAGGGTTCTACAATAAATCTGGATTCTTATGTAATGTTGGATATTTGAGTGTAAACATGTAGTGCTAATAAAAAAAAGTGCAGCTTTTCCATGCAAATCCACTCTCCCATCTATATTTGTAAATGACACAACACCGCGCTGGATAATTTGACTAAGAGTAAAAAGCAAACAAGCTGCTCTTAAGGCTGGATTTCATTTTGCACGCTGCTGTGTGACAGTGAAAGGATCAAAACAACACCTTGTTCTAATGTCATCAAGCGGAAATTATACAAACCGTGTGAACAAGGTGTACTTAAACTAGAGTGCTAGTTTGCATCCCAGGGTACAAGATACATCGATGGTCCTGCTCTTGAAAATGAGATTAAAGAGGATTACACATTTACAGCAGATAAAAGCTTCAAAATCACCAAGTTCATCTTTAGTAGTAGTGTGGCAATTATTTAAAGAGTCAATTCTTTTGAGATTGCTCTTTTAAATGAATGTTGAGAGCAAATAGTATTATAGTGTGAAAACTGAGATGTGTTTGACTCTCAGGTGTGTGTTAAGAGGATTTGCTGCACAGCTGTTTGTGAAAAATGTACTGTCCTTTACATTTTGTTGTGAAGATCTACTATGAAGTACAGTATTCTGTGCTTTTCTAATAGACAAAGATAAGAATTTGGTCAAATAAAAGGGAAAAAAATAGTTTAACCTTAATTTTCACTATAGAGTTAGGGTTATGATAAACAATAAATATCAAAAATTTCACAAACATTGTTGAGAACTGGGACAAAACTTGTTTTAAATCAGAATATATATATTTTTAAAAAAGTGAGATATCGGTTTTCAAACCATGTTTTGCAAACCTCCCAGTTTTTTCAGTGCATTACTGGATTTTTTTCAATACCGTCAGACATTAAAAGATGCATTAAAATAATATTTACTTTCTTAAAAACAAGTTGTTTTTCTAACTGTCATATCATCATTTAAAAATTAAATGTAGCACTTTTTAATAGCCTTTAATTTAATAGCATTTTAATAGCATTTAAAAGCTTTTAATCCTATTAATAAAATCTTCCTTAATGTTATTAAGGAATTAAATGTTATATTGCATTAGAAATACACTATTGTGAGAACAATTTACTAAAGGAACACCAAAAATTCCTAAACAATAAATTCATTTGAACAGGAAATTAACAAAAACTAATGTTTTGCTGGAGAAAAGTTAAAAATTATTACTAAAAGTAGTGAAATAAACCTACTTTGGATGTACAGTATTTGTCAACACTATCACACAATAAGTTAGCACTGTCTTGACAAAATTCCACGTTATGGTACATAATTTCTGAAATGTATATGGAAGCCAGTTTGTTTTCATATACTTTAATAGATGCATATTCAATGTGCTTGAAATTGATCTATTTTACAAAAAATTACCCCAAATTTAATATAATTTAATACTGATGATGTTCACATGTTATAGTTAGCAGTATCAATGGCAAATCTTTAAAATATTAATAAAATCTTTAAATATCAAACTTTATATACAAGAACCAGAACAGTTGAAGAGGAAGTCATGAAGGGGTCCTTGGAGTTTTGGTTGACCACAAGACTGCTTGATTTTATTTATTTATTTAGATTTTTTTTTTTTTTAGAAATGTCTGACAGTGTTGACAGAAACTCAAGACACAAATTCAGCACAACAACAACAAAAAAAGAATTAGAACAGCTATTAATAAATAAACATGTATTTATTTCACTTAACATGCAATAATTTATTATTTTTTTCATATATTTTAATAGTTATTTGGAAATGTGAACCATTGTTCTGGTCATTTTCAGGTCCTGTGTGGAATAAAATAAAGTAGGATTGAAAAAAATATTTTGTTATGCTGAGTTGATTCAGCTCATAAAATTGATGAGGATCAAAATATCAATTATTTCTGAACTTTACAGAAAAACACAATATTATGTGTTGGGGATGTTTTGTCCCAGTTCTTATGAATGACTGTTAGCAGGGGTTTAAATCAGCAGGTGTTCAAAATCATGGCTTGCCATGGCTCTGACATGCAATAATGTCCTTGGTTACAGAGCAGCAACAAAGTGCCATGAAAGAGCAAAGCTGAAATACGCTTTAGTTAGGTAAACGCACGGAAAAGCAAATTATTTGTTATGTTAAGTCCATAGATAATGAAGATAACTAAAAGAAAATCTCTAGAGATCCCTAATAGGGTCTACACATCCCTTCAGGGAGAACTCCAAACCTGACAAAATGATCATTAATCCTACTGTTCATTAACTTGTGAATGATACTGATTTTTCGCTTGCATAATTGTGAAGTTCCCATACCAGCAAATTCTGAAATTGGGAATTTGGCTTTAGTAGTGATGCTATGTGAGGCACATGTTTTGCCTCGTTCCCTTAAAGGGATAGTTTTTTTTTTTTTTTTTAGGTCTGTCTTAATATTGAGCCACAAATGAGAACATTACAATAGGTCTTAGTCATCATGAATGTTCCTGCTCTGCAAACTGACCATGACTTAAACTAGATTTATGGCTATTTAAAAAGATTTGTACAAAATACTCCAGTCTGAGAAGAGCTTTGGAATGCATTTTTGCATAAAACAAGGGGTGTAGAATTTGGCCCCATTGTACTCGCATTCCAGGTGACAAGCGTCACGGTCTGTGTGCACAGCAGGAAAATTTATAATGACCTACAAGACATACAGTACTGTGTTGTACTTACTTTGATATCTGTTCTGTTGATATCTTTAAATCTGTTTGATCCCTTTACCAACTCAAAATGGTTAATGGTGAAATTGGTAACTGCAATACGACTATTATTTGCATTACTTAGTGATGCATTTTGTATACGCATTAGTGAAGGGCCCTCTTGTTCGTCCAAGGATTATTGGGGCCCAAGCACTATGACATCAGCGAAATGACTATAATGTCATTACCATCACTCTGATCATGCTGTTTTATTAGTGTTGATCTCATAAATATGCGAGGGCCCTCTTTTTTTAAATCTTTTTTCAATCATCTGGCCTCTTTTGGGGGTCCTAACATGGTCAAAAACTCATGAAAATTGGGACACAGGCTGGTATCTGCTGCCATTAGGACACCTGTGAGTCTCCTTCACAGGAGATTTTGCTGCATAGCTCATACAAACTTGCACATGTCATGGGCTCAACTCAACACAAAGTCAGATATTTGGGGTCATTTGCAAGTTCGCACACAATGGACACACATCACACACGCACTACACACACTATCCATCCAACACAAACACACACACACGCACTACACATCCTACAAACACACATACACACACACTACACACATTCTACACAACTTTGGTCTTAACATGCTCAAAATGCACACAGGTTGTATGTTGCGGAAGTTGGCGATGGCGCGGGCGCTCGGGCTGATCAGCAGCGCTACAAGCAGCTATAATTGGCTTAAGTACCGCCAGCACGGCCGCCCGAGCACAACAGATAGACACTTCCAGCCGTGACAATGCCCTAATTTTATTTTATATACACTGTATGTACACATGCACATACACACACACACACACACATACACACACAAAGGTCGAATAATTAAAGTTTTTATGATGCTTTATGACAAATATTTAGGGCCCAAGCTGACATCAGCCATATCACGCCATAGTGTGTAAAGTATGCAAGTTGTGCAGTGTGCCCAGGTGGCAATGGCTTTTTGGAGGTATTAACATATTTTTTTTTTTTTTATTTTTCCCCGATTTTCTCCCTAATTTAGTCGTGTCCAATTCCTCCCCGTCATGCTCAAAAAACACACAGGTTGTGTGATGCACCCGGGTGGCCAGAGTCCAGGGTGCTTGGGCCCGCTCATTGTTCAAGTTGCTTTAACTTTTAACAGCACAACTTTGTAAAATGCACCTACAGTGCTCCCTGCTTTATGATGATAAATGGAGAAGTAAGAGTTTCAGGTAGAAATGAGTACGATACTTCTTCCACAAATGGACCAGCTTAATAGCCGTTTTTATAGACTTACGGACCCCTGCTGTGCTTTTAAGAATGAGTTAGTGTACATCTAGTTATTTTTTCTCCCAGTGGCCCAAAGCTGTCGTTCTTGCTCTGTGCCCTCAGTGAGAAGCTGATACACTAAGAATCAGGAGGCAATTTAAGGATAATGATATAACGCAGGTTAAAGCACATGGCCCTGAAGCCTGAGGCTAACATTAGCAATGAGCTCATTCATATGTGTGTGTGTTTGTGTTGAAATGTTTTAATGAGGACAAAATATATCAAATGTATTCGAAATCTTAAATAAAAACATTTCAATTAAGTGAAAACATATTTATGTGTAAAATTGTTGCCTCAGGGCCTGTCAATCACAACGAAGGAGGTGTGGCCTCAGTGCCTGACAGTCATGATAAAGAAGGTGTGGCAGTGAGGAGGGTGATGTCTTTGTGCATGCCGGTCACGAACAAGGTGCGACCTTAGTGTCTGAACTAGTGTGTGTGTGTGTGTATGTATGCACGCACACTCACAGACTGCTGCAGATCAGGAATGACCACACAGATGAGTAAGGAGTCGCCGCGGCTGCTACTCGGCCGTTCCACACACGGCCGCTCGTCTCTCAAGCTGTCCGACTCCGAGCTGCTTGAGTCCGAGAAACTCTGAGCCATCTCCTCCTCGCTGGACATGAGACTCCGTGGCATAGCAAGCACTACATAAAGAGACGGAAACAGGTGCACAATTACTATCTCACATATACAGTTAAAAAAAAAACGTCCACTTGCCATAATTAAAACAAAAAAGTGTCCAATATTTAATATTCAGTGTTATATTTAGTACGGGTAACATTTAATTCTAAGGCTGATCAGATCCCGTCAGAGTTGTGTGACAAAATATTCATAAGAAATTCAGTTCCCTATACATTCATTTCAATGACAAAAAATATTGGCGCCCTATTTTGCCCACATCCACAAAACGATGTAAAAGTATTTACAGATGATTAACATATTATTTTAAAATGGTGAGCCTGCATAAATGATCTAAACATTTATCCAACACATCTGACTGGAGCATGAAGCATGCCCCGAGCAGCATAATCGTTAAAAAAAACAAAAAAGAAAAACACTCACACACACATGACCCCTGATTCCACCCAACTGCAAAAAGTGAATCAAACATGTTGTTTATTAGGTTACAGGCTGTTTTTGTGACTGAAATGAGAGCTGACTAAACAACAGATGGGAAAATGAGTCCCAGAGGCCAGAGCTGGAGTGCTGCAGAAGGACGGTGTATTCTGGCTATCTGGGCCAAAGGAAAAGAAATTCTGTGTTCAGTTCACAAAAGTGCTTGTGGTTTTATTCATTCATTTTCTGTCAGCACTTCTGGTCCGAGTTGTGGCAGTTCTGGAGACAATCTCAGGAACACTGAATACAAGTTGGGAGAATTCGATCTCCAGTGGACCTGGACAGTGGACGGGACTCCAGTGGATAGCAATCGTGGGTAATGGGGGCGTTTGGATCAGCGATACGAAGATGTTTCTTACACAGAGTCCCTTTTTTTATTTTGGTAGATGACGTAAAGCTTGTGTCATTTTAGTGAGCTAGAACGTCTCAGACACTGAGCCTGTTTGTTTTTGGATTTCTGCTGTCCTCATTTCCTTGCATTCTTTTCCCACCTTGTCAGAGAAATAAGCCAAGCCAGTGTTCGACTGATGGTACTTCTAGTTAGTAACCTAGTAACCCAGTGTAAGGATATATCTAATGATGTATATTTATTTGATATCTTCAAATCACTTTTGTAAGTCATGCTGGATAAGTTACCCAGACGTAAATGTAAATGTAAGTAAAGAAAGGAAATGAGAGGAATGGTCATTCCTGTGAACGTTCAGCGAATGAAACATCTGTTAGCAGAACTGTATACACTATCGTTCACTAACACCACTTGCACATTACAGGAAGCCATTTTCACATGTATGGGCCATTAAAGGAGTTGCTTCAGATGTGATGCAGGTGGTCTGATCATGGCTTCAGTGTACAGAAGCACTGAGAAAACCTTTTACCTTGAAGGTATCCAAGCCCTGTTGAAACCCTGGGGTAAGTGCATTAGCGTAGCAGGGGCTACAAATAGATGAAGATCTGAGCAATGGAAATCAAAATCAATGATCCATGCAAAATTGTGGATCGTGCTTTTTGTTTTTATTAAAGTAATAGAAATGCAGGGTAGGATGTGATTTAAATGCTTCAAATCCAGTCTTGGAGCACCAGTGTCCAGTTTGCAATTCACCAACCCCTGAATATGCACACCGAAGATGGCAATTAACTGATTAGTTGAATCACCTGTGTTTGAGCAGAGGAATCATCAAATTCTTTTGCTGGACACTCGTGCTCCAGGACTGGACAAAAATTGCACTGATGTACTGTAGGGTGCCATTATTTTATATACAGTGCCAGTCAAAATTTTGGACATACCTTTTAATTCAATTATTTATTTTTTGATATTCTAGAGCAACTACGGTGGCTGTGAAGTGCAAAACAAATGAACAAATCCAAAAATAAAATAACAAAACCCGAAACTAATTTGTTATTTTGTTTTCGGATTTGTTCATTTGGTTTTGAATTTGTTATTTTGTTTTGGGTTTTGTTAATTTGTATTGCACTTCCCAGCCAGTCAGATACGAACCGGAAAAGGTAGGTATAGTTTGCAGGTATTAAATTCTTACCGCTGATTGGATGAGACACCTGTCACTCAAGATAAACAGGAAGTAGGAAATTGTGTCTCTAACTTTGTTTCTTGTGTGTTCTGCTTCACTTTTAAACCATTTTTTCGGTGTGTAAAACTAAGAAAATAATTTAAATTTTCATTAGAAAGCAAGGAAATGGAATTTATTCAACGTTACTTTGAGGACGAACATTCGTATGCCGTGATTTTGGATATGCTGATGACATATCACGGTATAAAGATTAGTTTGCGAACTGCTGTGTCTCTTTTAAGAGCGAAAGATTTTTTCCACAAGAACTGCAAAAATTTGGCAGAACGTCATATTTGAAACCACAATAAGGACAGCACATGTTTGCACATTTATACACACACGACTCTACCGCCGCTACAGTACTTCCTGTATATCTTGAGTGACAGATGTCTCGTCCAATCAGCGTTAAGAATTTAATTCGCAAACTATACCTACCTTTTCTGGTTCGTTTCTGAAGGTGCAAACCAAATTAACAAAACCGAAAACTAAATAACAAACTAAAAATCAAAATAGCAAAACCGTTATTTTGTTTTTGAATTTGTTATTTTGATTTGGGTTTTGTTATTGTGGTTTTTAATTTGTTATTTTGTTTTTGAATGTTTTATTTTGWTTTGGGTTTTGTTATTTTGTTTTTGAATTTGTTATTTTGATTTGGGTTTTGTTATTGTGGTTTTTAATTTGTTATTTTGTTTTCGTTTTGTTAATTTGTTTTGCACTTCACGGCCACCGTAAGCAACACTAGAGAATTCAAAACTTTGAAATGACACATGTGGCATTAGGGAATTAAGTAACAGCAGTCTGTGGTTATTTTAAGACATGATAAAGAGCTGCTGGAATGGTTCTTGCAAGAACAGTATTGTGTCAAGTGCATTTGTAAAACCCATCACGCACCATGATGAAACTGGCTCTCGTGAAGACCTTCCCAGGAAAGCGAAACCAAAAACTTACCTCTGCTGCAGAGGAGAAGTTCATTTAGAGTTATCAGCCTCAGAAATCACCAATTAACAACCAGCACCTCAGACTAGAGCCGTTTACAGAACATAAGTCTCCATATCAACTGTTCAAAGGAGATTATTGTACAGTATATTTGGAAAGAAATAAACACCAGGAACAACCATAGAATTGGAAAGCATGTCCAAACGTGCCACTGATAGTGTATATTTTTGTGACAAATTTCAGTTCACAATGATGTGCATATCTGCAAATCTACAAATAAGTCACTTGATCAGTGGTCAATATAATTCACTATAGTTATAGATGGCTTATGTTGATGCCCGAATACAGCATGAGGATATGACATTTTCTTCCATATCCTTGTACGATCCTTATATAAGGACTTCCAAACTTCTCTGTGAAGACATTGATTAAGTTCGTAGTTATTAGGTGCTAATAAAGAGAAACCATGAGCAGACTCTGAGACAGTGAATACACAACAGTAGGGTTCGGGTCTCAGAAGGTCTTATTGATATGTGAAAATGTTTGATTCAAAGATGCACTCATTATGCATTATTCATTTTGTCAAAACTGTATAAGATAAGCTTGTACACAGTATTCAGATTAGACTAGATTAGATTAGATTAGATTTGACTTTACTGTCAATAAACATGAATGGTACAAGGCAATGAAATACAGCATATGAACAGAAGTGCATTTTCGCAGTGAAAAATAATTTGCATATATAAACAGTATTTTTATTAAAGTGAGGGAGGTAAACACAATGAGTGCAAATGAGCAAATGGTGCAATAGGGAAGGTATTGTATACCGTGATAAAGAATTTGCACATGTAAGCAGTATACAGAGAAGGAGTTACAGTATATACAATATAAGTGCAATGATTTTAGATGTCAGCAATGAGGAAGATATTGTATACCATGATAAATAATTTGCACATGTAAAGTGTAAACAGAAAGGGTTAAATACAGAGAAGGTTATATACATTAAGTGATTAAAGTCAGACCATCTCATATGTTAATCCAGAAAATTGGCAGAAAGCAGTTAACAATCAGTTGAACCACAATTCATCATTCACGTTGATTGTATGAAGCCATGTCACATTCTAACATACTGTAGTCTTGAGTTGTTGTGTGTGCAGGTTTTTTCTCCGACTCTTTGCCTGCTTTGATTTTGTTGTTAACACAGCTGACATCTCCGAGGAGGCGTCTTTATTTGCCTCTCAATCATTTTGCCAGTCACTTCAAACCCCCCCCCCCAATACGCGCTACTATTCAGGCATTCTAGCCCAAATATTGTGCATGTGTTTTTTTTTTTTTTTTTGTGGATATGTTTTTAAAACGGATCATGAAAAAATCGGGGCCAGATTTGTTTTGGGTGTCGACTTAGATAACAGCCAGCTGCGGCCAACTTCTACCAGAATCGCTGACTATATCTCTAAGCTTTCTCTTCTCTTCTTCTTTTATGACATCGATTCCTGGAAGTCCTAATAAGCTTACGCGGCACTCGCAGGCCTCGTATACAATACAGCTGATTTTCCCAAAGGTGGCAAAGACAAACTGAATTTCAGAAGAGTTATTACCCAGGACCCGGTAATGAAGGTCCATTGTGGGTAATGCATTTTGAAGGATGGGAAAGATAATTGAGAAAGGACTGAGACAGAGAAAGAGAGAGCAGAGTAGGAAAAAAAAAAAAACCTGGAAGTCACACCAGACCACTAATACAGATTAACACCCACTCCAATGACTACGGCTCCAAGACCTGGTCAAGTGTTAGATGTCTGACTGGAAGAGCTGCACAAACAGTTATTAACTGCTGAAACATTGTTACAATTTCAACTCACATTCTGTTTTAGGGGAAAATGCCAAATCTCATTTATTATTAAATCATGATTTTCAATCCACAAATACAGGCAAAAGTTACTGGACGGTAAAGTAGCATGTACTGTACCTCACTGCTGGTCTTCCTACTGAAGATGATGGAAATTTTTGGGTCACCAAGGTTATGCCAAACAGAGGGTATGGAGCTTAGCCAAAGGGGAGGATGTGAAACTACAGTATGACCAATCAAAAATCCACTCATCTGCTCTATATTCCAGTGGAATATAACTGAGGTTATACAGTAAAAGACAACTGAAATGGTCACAGTGACAGCAATTTCCTCAATTTCAGACCTTTACAAGGGTTTATTGTGAGCATGTACAAACAAAATTCAAATAAATTAATAAATAAACTATAAATTTCTTGCTTAGTGTTAGTGTAGCACTGTTGTCTTGCACCTCCGGTGTCCTGGTTCGATTCTCGCCCCTCAGGTCTTCTCGTGCTTGGTGGGTTTCCTCCGGGTAGCCTGGTTTAACTACCAAAGGCCACAGTATAAAGAGACATAGATTAGGCTAATTGGCATTCCCAAATTGCCTGTAGTGTGTGAATGAGCGTCTGAGTGTGTGTGCATGTGCATGTGCCCTGCAATGGTTTTTCACGTACCCCATCCAGGGTGTACCCTAGGTCTCTTGAGAGAGGCGTTCATCCTTTTGCGACCCAGAATAAAGTGCTGAGAGTGTGAGTCTGAGTGCTTTTTCTATTTTTGAGTTGGCCAGAGATTAAGCATATGAAATATTTTTTTCCCCCTAATGTGACCTCATACTGTATATGAAGAACTCCACCCTGGTCTTGTTACTAAGCTCTCTGTTGTTCTCTGAAGAAGCATGGCTCAGCAGTAGCTCATTAACATAGACACTAAAATGCACATTTGGAGGAATCAATTAAGGAAATGATGAACATATGTATAGCTACAGTAGGTCATCACTTTATGATTCTTAGAGCTGAAGTGGAGTTTGCCATGCAGGGTGCCATACACACTTGAACCACCACTGAAACCCAGAATGATCGGCTGCAAATCATCACATCTGCTCATTTACTGTAGATACGGATTGTGCTAATAAGTTTAAATAGCTTGTATTGTATATTTTTTACAGAAATGTATTGAAACAGTGGGGTACTGTATATCTCTTGCAGGTGAATAAACATCTTCTATGCAGAATCTATCTAAGCTCAGAACACAGAGGGAAAAAACACAGAAGCACTGCACAAACAGGACCAGGTAATTGTAATGACCCCCCACAGGACCTTAACATCTCCACACATGTCCTTTGATTGTGTGCTTCAAAGCTGATGGATGTTATTACTGACATCTTCAACCTTTTCCCCGCCCTAGACACAGTTTTATCCTGCTTGAGAACCACCACAATCATTCCAGGTTGCTTAGAAATGAACACTATCCTGTGCAAGTGATTACATACCAGTGGCTCTCACGGTGGCACTCAAGAGAAGGACGGGTCAAAAATCACATACTGAGCATCATCCTAGCAACATTAGACGCATTGCAATTTGTCTGTCAGACTAATAAATCTACAGCTGATGCAATTTTACTAGCCACACGATCTGTAGCCATCTAGAAAAAGGGCAGACTGCTCAATTATAGAATAAAGCTTTGCGTTTAATACAATGCAATGATTCCCATAAAACTCATGGCAAAAGTGTGCAGCTAGATGATGGACGTCCTCATTGGTAGAGCCGAGACTGTTTGCAAAAATCACTCCAGCATCTTTATCATAAACACAGGTACTCCTCAAAGTTGTGTACTCGGCCCAGTGCTGTTCACCTTGATTACACATGACTGGTGATCCAATCATCAAATTTTCATTTGATAAAATAATCACTGGCCTGATGACTGGGATGTGAGTGTTCCATGCTGCCACTATTGACAGAAATGTCTCAGTGGACTCCTGGAACACCAGTCGTATTAATTAAATGAAATATGCTTTAATATACCATATAATACATCTACATCTACATCTAGGCATTTGGCAGACGCCCTTATCCAGAGCGACTTACATTTTTATCTCATTACATCTGAGCAATTGAGGGTTAAGGGCCTTGCTCAAGGGCCCAACAGTGGCTACTTGGTGGTTGTGAAGATCCTGGGATCTTCTGAACTGTAGTTCAATGCCTTAACCACTGAGCTACCCCTGCCACGTATACTGTAATGTGTGATGAGGTGTATACAGTTAAAACAGCATATGGCATGTATTCTCTGCACAAATCAGATGATTCCCTCAATTAGTTTGAGCCTATCCGGTTTAAGAGTTCTGCTAATGAACTGGCAAAAATCTGGATATGTGACAATAGTATTCAGCTTCTGGAGCCTCGGCCTGGCTCATCTCCAGACCTAAACCCGATAGAAAACTGTTGGACAATGGTAAAGGAGGCGGTAACAGTCAAGAACATGTTTTCTATACATTGCTTCTGAACAGGCATTGAATGAGCGAGTGTCACCAGAGTACTCCAGACGTCTTTTTGACTCCAGCTGGATCCAAATCATGAAGAATACATTTTCATTATATTGATTATTATTGTTTAAAAAATCTAAACATTAATTTCACTTTTGTCTCATTACTTTTGGCCATCGATTTATGCAACCACAATCATCAAACACAACCGCCCCCTACCTAACAAACTTCGTATCAAACTTGAGCAGGTACTTGAAGCCACCCTTCTGGAAACACTTGTAATTAAGACCTGATGTAATGTTAAAAGCTCCTTTTCTGGTGCCAAAAGGTCTGTTTTCTTTGACTAAATGCATACCAGACCATTTGGTATCTTTCCCCCACCTGCTTACCATCTTCAAGATGACATCACAAGTCTCGTTACCTTGATTTACCAACACTAGACCGTATCACTGAAAGCCTTCTTAAACATTTAACAAGGTGGTTGTCCTTGTGTCAAAGCTGCCGGGGTAGCCTAGAGCTGTGAAAGCATAAAATATGGATATGCTGGCATCCCTCTGTCCCCTGAGTTCGTATCACACAACCACGTCGTTCATCAAGTCTGTCAGATTCTCTTCCCTCATCGACCTCTCTCCAGGAACGAGAACTCAGCACTTTCACGCTGAGGTTTACAGCAATTAAGACCTTCAGCACTGACAGTGAAATGTGCAGTTTTGCATAAAGGACCCATCATTAGGTTACATAAACACACACACACATATATGCATATGTACTACACACACTCTCTCGCTCACTTATAATGCGGTTCATAAAACATGCAGAGAAAGATTCATATAAAAAAAATCTATTTATATAGGGTTGCAGCAGCATGCTCACCAATGGTGATGTGTATGAATAAAGTAGATCCTGTATGTGTATTCCCTTTGTGTCATTTACAGCTAGTGATAGATTATTAATAACAATAAGAAAGGTGATATGATATTAACACATAGGACACTTCTATACCTGGAAATTCTTGCAATTATCCAACCAAACCCTCTGTCATCTCCACAACACCTAACATGATCAGGTCAAGAGTTTAAGTTTTTTTTTTTCATTCTGATCAAACATCTGAATCCATATCGGCTGGATAGAGTATGTCGGAATTTCTTGATATCCTGGAATTTTCACAAGCAACAATCTCCAAAATGAATGGTGCAGAAAACAAAAAACATCCAACGAGCACCAGCTTTATGGACACAAGTGCCTTGTTGATAAGATAGCTCAGAGGGCAGTGTTACGTCCCAGTCTAGGGTTGGGCCGTACAGCAAATGATTGGTTCGGGGTTCTATTTTAAACTGTTTGGTGAGTGTGGAACAAAGTGGTGTAATGGAACAAAGAACAAGACAGATATGGTAATTTACAAACAAGTGAGGTTTGCATTGCTTGACTGTCACGGTTACTGTTTGCCGGACGAAAGAGACATGATAACAGAGGTGAACTGAACCAAAAGTCTTTAATGAGAACACAAAACAGGGAACCAAAGGAACAGACGTGAACTTTAAACATAGGAGCTACAAACTATAAACATGACCTGGAAACTAACCAGACTAGACATTACAAACAGACAAACAGACAGACAGGCAGACTAGGAGAACATGGAGCTGGAGAACATGGAGCCAAGGAGAACACCAAGCTAGGAACACAGAGCTAAGGAGAACACAGAGCTAGGAACACAGAACCAGGAAGAACACAGAACCAGGAAGAACACAGAACCAGGAAGAACACAGAACCAGGAAGAACATAGAGCTAGAAAGAACATACCAGACAAACAGTAACCCTAGTCAAACAGATGCAAGAAAATGACAACACCGAACTCAGGAACATTTATAAAAAACACAATTAGCAACCTCAGTTCAGGTGAGCGCCACATCACCTGACTGTGGTGCATTCTGGGGATTTGTGTCCACCAAAACTACAAATGAAAACCAAAACACAAAATGGAGTCTGAGGGCGCTTTGGCGCCCTCTGGTGGTATCCCCTGACATTGACCAATAGCACATGCAAATAAACACACAAACACAACACCAGGCTTAGCTTCAGGGTGGACCCAGGCCAAAATAATAAGCAAAAAGGTATCTGTATTTTAGAAGCTAACTTACCTAGCAAAGAAAACACCAACAAAAATACAGATGCCTTCCCTATCTTCCTAAACCAAAACCAGTGAACAAAAAACCCTTTCCCCAAAATAATGGGCAGCCACACCCCTACTACCGGTGAGTGCACAAACATACAGTAAAATGCTGAACAAACAGAATTTACAAAAAAAAACAGCAACCAAACCAAAAGGACAAAGCAAGAATCAAAGTCAAAATGCTTACCCACGAGTTGACATGTATGACAAGACCTGCAGTATTGAGCAACATCTCTTTTCATTCCAGGCCATACGAAATACTTCAAAGCCCGCGAGTAGGTTTTGTGTATGCCTACATGACCAGAACAGGGATGGTCATGAGCCAACATAAGAACTTGGCAACGGAATTCTTGAGAGACTACAACCTGAAATACATCACGCCACCCATCAGAAGAATGAGGGGGTGACCACTTTCGCAGTAAAACTCCATTTTCAAAAAAATAAGCAATTGGGTGCTTCTCCAGCTCCCCTTTCTCCACTGCAGTCTCCRAACAATGAGTTAGCGAAGGATCTGCCTTCTGAGCCATTGCCAGCTTCACACGAGTTATGTGGAGTTCATCATCTAGTTTGGAAGTAGCCTTGGAAACATCTGCAACTTTCACACAGGGGTTAAGCTGAGGCATGCTTTCCTCAGTTGTTTCCTCCTGACATAGGAAATAGTCAGACAAATCTACCACATCACCCAGTTTCTTTTGCTGAGCACGTGTTAACACACAAGCAGGAAACACAGAAGACGTCTGAGCCTCTAACTCTGGGCAGTCACTAATGGGTTCAGATACAACCTCTGGAAGTGACAAAATTTGGTTTCCTGCAATATCATTCCCTAGAATGAATGAAACACCACTGACTGGCAATGCTGAATGGACTGCAACTTTAACAACACCCGAAAAACCTTTGGTTTCTAAATATACCTTATGTAAAGGTGCACGAATTACAGTCATGCCAATACCTTGAATTAACACATCGCTCCCTAAATACGAAGACTTTGAACAGGGCAATGCATTCTCCAAAATGAATGATTGAGCAGAACCGGTATCCCTCAAAATTTTAATGGGATTTCTTGTCTGACCAGCCCCTAAAGATACATATCCCGATAGATACATAGAGACGTGTGAGCTGATTTGACAGATATAGTAACTGAAATAAATACTCTTTACAACTGCTGTGAACAGAAAAGCATCTTAGAATGTGCAACTCATAAAACCTTATGTCCATATGTGACAGAAAATCGTATCTGGTTCGAATTCCGTCAGTCATCTGAGATCCTGAGGCATCCTTCAATGGGCACAGGCTCAACAAAGCTGAACAGCTGGCGTTTCGATACATATCACTGGTCTGATTAGTGTTTTTCCATGTTAGATACTATTTACAGTAACAATCGCTAGATCCCATGTCTATGCTTCCACATCATAGCCCAGGTCTTCTCAGTGGAGATGAGTCTCAGGAAGGCTGTAAAGTAATCTGCAGGGCAAATCAAAGTGGATAGCCCGCTGTGAACATGACGAAATGGCTGTAGAGGTGTAAGATCATCCTCTGGCTGCTCTGTGATCAAGCATCAAATACTTGGACTTTTGAGATGAAGCAGAGCATAACATGTGCTCATAAACTTTGAAGACCAGATTAGAACTTAAAAGCAATTTCCCAAGTGCACTGAGTCTGTTTGTAAATTTTCAGACTTGTACTTTACATTACATTAAAGCAAAAGTGATGATTTAGTTTCATTCTGCAAACAAATCCCTAACTGCTTTATTATCTTGACATATCATTAATTTCTTTTTCATACTTAAGTAACTACCAACAGAGACAGCAGGAATAGTACATATTGTTCTAAATACATAATTTAGCATATAAACTAATTTCCATCTTTATCCATAAGTGAGTCATGGGAACTGATGATATAGTTCAGTGGTTAATTCTCTGTGGCTGGAGCCAGAGAGCCACTTGGAGCAACTCCTCAGCTCTGTGCATGGATAAGGTTGTGTTTAAGCCGTGCTGGATGAAAGTGTTTGCTATTGGGATGGAGTATTTTATGCACACCATGCTGGGGTTAGGGCTGTGGGGAATTTCATCCTGCTTAGATTTGTGTGCTGAAGACTCTCCAGACCTCTGTTTCATCTTTTCACGGCTGCATCCAGCTGGCTCTTGGGCGGAAAAACCGGACTTATCCACTTTGCCAGTGAAGCCTTCATCCGTGTTTGGGCCAGGCATTTATTGAGGCTGCCTCTTTGAACATAACAAGTCAAAGGCAAAGCAGAGCTCCGTTCCACCACGTTTTCTGGTCTGCTTCCCTTTTTTTTGGCACCAAGCTTGACAGAACTCCAATCAATTCTGCAGTTATCTTATTCCTTATATAGTAAGCTTATTTAGGAAAAGCCGTTTGAGATTGATTGATTCCTCATGCTCCCAGAACCACTTATTCACGATATAAGTCCTGGAATATGCCCAGGAACATCAAGGAAGAAAAACTCCATAGATGTGATAATCTGGTCATTTAGTACATTCAGGTCGTCAACTGACTTCATTTTATTGACATAGAATATTGCTGAGTCTAGACCTGAGCAAGGGAAGCAATCCCAGATTACAACACTGAATCGAGAGGCTTGTACAGTGGACACTATGCATGATGGGTGCATCGCTTCATGTGCTTCCCTTCTTACCCTGACACGCCCATCCCTCTGGAATAGGCTCAATCTGGACTCATCAGACTTTTTCCCATTACTCCAAACTCCAATTGCTATGCGCTCTAGCATTTTTATTTTTTGCTAACAATAGCCACACAGCAGTTTAGTCCCAATCCTGTGAGTTCTCATCACAATGTGTGTGGAAATGTTCTTTTTTTGCTGGTAAATACTATACACATTATCTACTGTCAATTTTCATCATGATGCAACTTAATTTCTTCTTCAGAGCGCACTTCTTTCATGAAGTTTATAGAACAGCACTATTCTTCCAGGTTTTAATAAGAATAACGATTCATAACCCAATTCCATCAATTTCAGGAAATGATGCTCACTGATGCTTTGCTTGATGCAAGGTTCTCTGAAACAATGATTAACATACAGTACACAGGTATATACAGTACTGTTCAAAAGTCTTAGGCACACTGTTTTTTGTTTGTTTGTTTGTTTGTTTGTTTTTATAAATGTTGCTGTACATGTTTACTTTATATGACTTCAATATTTACATTTTTTAAATCTCATTTCAAAACATTAAAATAGATTATGTAAAATACCACTTTTTTAAACTAATAAATAACTATTTTTTAAAATGAATTTATAGTTGAACTAATAAATTGAATTGAACTGATAAATCTTTAAAAGCTCAGTCACTCACTCATCTTCTATACCGCTTAATCCTGTATTTAGGGTCACAAGGGGTCTGGAGCCCATGCCAGGAGACTTAGGGCAAAAGGCGCTGTACACCCTGGACAGGGTGCCAGTCCATCTCAGGGCACACACACACACACACACACGCACGCACGCACGCACACTCATTTACACACTACAGGCAATTTGGAAACGCCAATTAACCTAACCTACATGTCCAAAGACTCACACAAAGACAGCACATTAAAATAATTTGAAGCATTTAAAATTATTAACACAAAAACAAGCAATTGAAAATATTTCAAATCTAATTTGTCCATTTATCATTACAATATTAAAGCAATTATACGGTTATAAAAGATATTTCTAGACATATTTTTTAACCTTTTTTTTATTTGCAAATCTATCCAGAAATAGCAAAATTATCCTTATATTAGGATTACTGAAATATTAATGTATATTAAGAACTTGTACATACATCTGACTAGATTCAAGATATTTTCACTTGCTAAGTGTGTGTGTGTGTGTGTGTGTGTGTGTGTGTGTGTGTGTGTGTGTGTGTGTGTGTGTGTTATTTTGGAACATTACTCACAAGGATATTTGTTTTCTTTGATTTAGTTTTATAATAAAAATAAATCAGAGTGGGCTTTCTATACAGCATAATGATGATAATTATTACAAACATGTTATTTACATGTTATCATTTTTGTCTTCATGATGATTGTTCTTTAATGATGCTATTTAAACAACTACAACAAAAAAATACAGAAAGAAACAAATACAGAAAAAGAAAATACTTTTTTTTTTACATTAGAAGAAATGTAAAGAAAAGTAATATTCGAATGTTTAATAGGACTGTGAAAAATGCCCTTGTTTAAGTTTGTATTTTTATTTCTTCAGGTTTTATTTAACTGTCATGCCACAGCGGACACTTAAACTAAAACCGGATGCTGAGATGCTGAGAAAGTTCCATCAGCATTACTCTCATGTTTTGGTGATAAGAGTTTCTCCCCAGTTTGATATAAGGAAGTCAGTCCTGACCTTTCATGAATGCTGTTCTATTTTCTTGACCCTTCAATCATTGCTTAGCAACTGCTGCTCCTGCCATTACCTCATTGAGCCCAT
>QMIH01000049.1:534695-554502 GCA_003987875.1 Clarias batrachus
CACACACACACACACTCTCCCCAAGGGCAGAAATGTGTCGTTTTCAGAAAGCCGTGCTCTCTGACAGCACTCACTTGCCAGAGGAGGAAGATTTTCAATCGACGAGGAAGAACCATTCGCCGAGGAGAACCTTTAAAATTTCACAAACAAGTTACTGCTTAACCCGAGACCAGCGCAGAACCGATAGTGAAGACGTCTTCACGATATTACACGATTAAAAAGCTCCTTGTAAAACACAAAGACAGAAGTGAGAGAACAACACTAATGAAACCAAGAGCGATGCTTAAAAAACTAGGATGAACAGTCAATGTGTGTGTGTACTCTGAATGAGAGAGAGAGAGAGAGAGAGAGAGAGAGAATTGATCAGGGCCATAGAAAGATCTAGAGTTCAAGAGAGAGGGAGAGAGTTTTGAAGAAAGGAAAGATCAATGAGATAAAAGTAAAAGAGAGACGGAGAGAAGCTGAAAAAGGAAAGTGGAGAAAAGAAGGACATGGTGTACGGTATATGCGGAGACGGTGAAAAGGGGCAGGAATGAAAAGGAAGGAGACATGCAGACAGACAGGAAAGAAAAGAAAAGAAGACTGAAACAAAGTTGAAATACATTTTGAAGAAAGATGAAGGACGAAGCCGGGTGGAGAACAAGACCATGAGAGAGGGGGGGGACACGGAGAGGGACTAAAGAGCTAGAGACTTTGAGGGACACATACTGTACAGCAGAAATATATACAGTATGTTTATACAGCAAAAATGAGAGACTTGTGGAGAAAGAAATAGAGAGAGAGAGAGATGTTGTGAGCGGAGAACAAAATGAGCAACTAGACGAGAAGAGAGAGAAATATGAGGGGGGAAAAGATATACAGTATGAAGACAGGGAAGAGGAAAATGATGAGAAAGAGAGACAGAGACGGAGAATGAGACACAATGCAGAAGGATACATACAGTAAAAAATGAGAGGGAGAAAGAGGAATGCTGTAATGCTGATGGATGAATACAAAAAGGCTGATAGAAAGTTGAAGAGAGATAGAAAGTGAAAGAGTGAGAGACTGGGATGAGTACAGAATGTTGTAGAGAAAAAGAGACAGATGGCTACAGAAATGTACAAAAAAAAGAGCGATAAAGTAAAAAAGGCAGACAGAGTGACAGATGAATGCAGAGAGATGCAGATATATAAAGAATCAGAAGGGAAGTCATAGAGGGAGACAGAACGAGCACAGATAGATGGAGAGAACGAGAAACAGCGAGAGAGAGAGAAAAGACAAGTAAAATGAATGAAACTAAGACTAAGATGTGAAAAGAGAGAGAGGGGGCATTATTATCACAGCTGAGATGTGATTTCTTGATTAAAATGGATTTCTCAATAACGTACATAATATTGAACAACTGATAAGATGGCGAAGAGAGATAGATGGATAGAGAGCGAGAGAGAGGTTGCTTGCTTGGCCTGGATCTGTGTGTGCTAGCCTTTTCCCAGGTGAATTCAGAGCAACACACTGCAGCTTTAAAATAGGACAGAAAAGCGAGACTTCAAAACTCCAACACAGAAACAGCGAGGCGACGCAGCTGAGGCACATCCAGCACACTCACACTGCGGCCAGGAACTACAGGAAACTCCAAACTCACACACGTTCACACAGGAGCACGAACAATTCTGAGGTCTCACACTATCACATTGAAGAGTAAAGAAGTAAAGAGGAACCCAGCAGGAACCCTGACGCTGGACGGCATTGCCGTATCAGGCTGCGACGTCGTCTACCAAAGTCCAAACACAACATCAGGACAACACTGTTTTTGAGAAGTACACTGTAAACCCTAATGCTCAAAGTAATTGAACACATTGAGAAACTGTTGACTTTAATAATTATAATTAGTTCAAATTAATAGACCTTGTTGAGTATTTAAAACCTTTTGGTATTTATGGGTTTGTTGTAATGACACTTTTCAAGTTAGCTGAACAAATTTGATATTTTAAGCCACAGTAACTGTCACCTTAAAGTTCCACCAACTTAAAATCTTTCAGTCTAGTGATTTAGCAAAGACTTTTAATAATTTTTTTATCCGGAAACCGAGCAAGTATTAGTTTACGAGCGCCGAGTATCATGCTTCATACATGCGACTCTTACTGTGACACCGAGTGTCACTCTCTCACCTTCCTAACACTTTCCCTGTTAAAACGGTGTTTACGTGTTTATGGGTGTGTCCGTTTGTTGTGAAACTTAAGTGATTCCTTTAGTATGCGCTCGTGCCAGTCTCACTTTTTGCCGTTAAAACGGTGTTTCTGCTGTGTTTATGCACTTGTTGTGAAACTTAAAAAGTGAGTCTGTTAATATACGCTCATGTCAGTCTCAGAAAGATTTCTTTTTTTCCTGTTAAAACGATGTTTCCGTTGTGTGTGTGTTTGTTGTGAATCTTAAAAAGCGAGGTGGGGAGAGGGAGGAGGAGTGTTTGTAAAACTGTGTAAAACGAGGCGAGGGAAGGGGCTAATTCCACACACACACACACATACACGGCGCCTGCGTGCACCAACGGAAACACTTATCTGTCGGAATTTATTTGTACTTTTTTTAAAGGTAAAGTGCAGATTAATTTGTTTTATTTTCATTTTATATATTGTATTAATTATTTTTATGTATTTATTTTTTGGGGTGGTGGAACGAATAATTTGAGTTTTCATTATTTCTTATGGGAAATGATGATTTGGTTTAAGAGTGTTTTGGAATACGAGCCCACTTCCGGAACGAATCATGCTCGTAATCGAAGGTTCCACTGTAGTTCTGTTCAGTCTAATTGAAATTTGAGACATCGTTATTTTAAAAAATATGTAACTGATTACCACAATTCTTTTGAGTTTTGCCAACTTTAACCAGAAATTATTTTTATGAAATGACGGGGGGTGGTGTAGGCTTGGGTGCATGCATGAACATTGCTTGTTCTCCCTGTGCTTGGTGGGTCTCCTCCAAGTATTGAACATCTTACAGAGCACTGTTCTATCCATCAACCAAAAATGGAAAGAGTATGACACAACCGTAAGCCTACCAAGAAAGAACCTGTTGAAAGAAAGTCAAAAGAAGTCTTTAACTGCTTCAGAGTTTTCTAGTGCTTTTAAAGACTTTTTGCTGTTTAACACTAACAATCGTAATGTCAGTGTGGAAGAATTTACTGTCTTATTTGATTGTACAGGCACTGAGATATTGGACTCTGTTGCTCCATTGAGGGAAAAACATTGTAAAGTATTGTCTCAACCTTGGTTGATTAACACAACCCGTTATCTTAGACGTGCCTGCAGAGTAGCTGAGAGAAAGTGGGAAAAGGATAAACTAAAAATTTTGTTTGAATTGTTGCCAGATGCGCTATGTAAATACCAGAGAGCTGTCTTTTTTAATGTTTTTAATTCTCTCGTTAATCCACGTGATTCAGACTGGATTGTTCCATCTGCAACATTATGTGAAAACTTTCGAAAATATTTTGTGGACAAGATTAATGGTCTTAGTTTTCCACCCATTATGGTTACCACTGATTTTCCTATTGTCTCTTTTTGGCAAGCTGTTTTCCAGTAGTTTGAACCTGTTACATCTTCTTATCTTTCTGACACAGTGAAACAACTACCTCCTACAAACTGTCCGTTTGATAGTATTCATTCAAGCTTACTTAAAGATGTTTTTGATACTGTTGGGCCAAGCATTGTATCTTTGGTTAACACATCCCTCAGCTCAGGATGTGTACCAGCTGTTTTTAAACATGCCACTGTGCAACCACTTCTAAAAAAGACGAATTTGGATTCCTCAATTTTGTCTAATTTTAGACCTATATCTAAACTTCCCTTTTTATAAAAAATTTGGAGAAACTTCAAGCATTTTTAGATAGACATAGTATTTTCGACGTAGTACAGAAACTGCTCTTTTAAGAGTTTCTAATGATCTTCTTTTAGCTGTTGACTCTGGTAATTCTGCTGTTTTGGTCCTTTTGGATTTGACTGCGGCCTTTGATACGGTCAGCCACTTGATTCTTTTATCTAGACTTGAACAGTGTGTTGGTATTAAGGGCATAGGCCTTAAATGGTTTCAGTCAAATTTTTCTGTTCATTTACATAATTTCTTTTCATCTACTGCCCCTCTTTCTTGTGGCATTCCCCAAGGGTCCATTTTGGGCCCTATGTTGTTTCCTTTGTATATGCCCCCTTTGGGGGTTATTTTTAAAAAGCACGACGTCTCCTTTCATTGTTATGCAGATGATGTACAAATTTATTTGCTTGTCAAAACAAATGACAAAGTTTAATTTTTGTCATTACATAATTGCCTAAGAGATTTAAAAATATGGTTCGATCAGAACTGTCTTTGTCTTAACGAAAAAAAGACTGAGATTGTTATGTTTGGTCATCCTGGTTGCTTGTGTTGATGCACTTGATGATTTGGGTATGTTTATTCGTCCATTTACCAGGAATCTTGGTGTGATTTTTCATGGTGCTTTTAAATTTGATAAACAGATTAGTTCTGTTATAAAAGGCAGTTTTTTTCAACCGAGACTGTTGGCGAAAGTCAAGTCCTACCTTCCGTGTAAGGAGTAAAGTGTAATTCATGCTTTTATAACGTCAAGACTGGACTACTGTAATTCCTTATGTGTTGGATTGGATCAGTCATCTCTTCAGCGTGAGCAAAGCGTGAGCATATTACCCCGGTCTTAGCTTCACTACACTTCACTACACTTCCTGTTCGTGTTAGGATTGAGTCTAAGACTTTATTGTTTGTTTTTAAGATTTTAAATGGGTTGGCGCCTGTATATTTATCTGAGCTTTTACATATCCGCTGCCCCCGTTAAAGCACTGAGGTCGTCTAATCAGCTGCTTCTGGATGTACTGAGAGCCAGATTGAAAAACAAAGGTGACCGAGCTTTTTCGGTGGTGGGACCGAAGTTGTGGAATGATTTACCTGTTCATATAAGGCCTGCTCAGAGTGTTGAGATTTTTAAATCATTACTTAAGCCACACTTATTTACTGAGTTGAGATTTTGAGACATTTTTATTTATTTATTTGTTTATTTATTTATTTCCCTTGGCATTGTGAAGCACTTTGGTCAACCATGGTTGTTTTTAAATGTGCTATATAAATAAATAAACTAAACTAAAACATAAACTAAAAGAAGTCCTGTTTGCAGTTTGCAACAAGCCATGTGAAGCAGGAAATGAGACGAGTTCTTTCAACAACGGCCGCTATTCCATATAGGTCAGATTGGTGTAAGGCACAACTAATAGTGAGCTGTGGATCTCAGTAGCTCCTCCATGGGCTTTTTGGCTGTTTCTCTGATTAATGCTCTCCGTGCGTGGTCTGCAAGTTTAGGTGGACGGCCATGTCTTGGTAGGTTTGCAGTCTCTTTCTATTTTCGGATGATGGATTGAACAGTGCTCCATGAGATGTTCAAAGCTTTGGATAGTTTTTTCATAACATAAAACTGTTTTAAACATCTCCACAACTTTACCCCTGACCTGTCTGGTGTGTTCCTTGGGCTTCCTGATGCTGTTTGTTCACTGATGTTCTCTAACAAACTTCTGAGAGCTGTATTTATCTTGCGATTAAATAACACACACAGGTGAACTCTATAAACTAATTAGGTGAGAGCAAGTATTTCCACTGGATTTTAGTTAGGGGTATCAGAGTAAAGCATTGATAAACCTTTCATAATTTTTCTTTCACGGCACAATTATGTGTCACCTTGTGTCGGTCTATCACATAAAATCCAAATAAAAATACAATTACGTTTGTGTTTGTAATGAAAAATGCTAAATGAAAAAGTTCAAGGGGTGTAAATACTTTTGCAAGAAACTGTATCCTTGCCGTGCTCATAATACAAATGCGATTTTTTCTCACCCTTTGGTACTATAAATTGCAGGTGTTATGACAGTAAATCCCAATATCTAAACTTAGCATGCTCGTCAATTAACAATGGTTCATTCAGTCTTTTGATAGAGTGTGGTCCCTTGATTTGCATAAAAGCATCATCTATCAGAAAGTGGCAGGCTTGGCATCGCAGGAAGACATGGTGCTTTTTTCATTTGCATATTCACAGATCTTTGCTTTCATGTGTGAAGAAATAGAATTAAAAAGAATGACACATTTAACAATTTACTATTCAACCCTGATTTATTTATTTATTTTAGTATTTCAGATTAGTCCATGGCTACTTTGATGCTGTGCTCCAAGCTCCACATAATCAAAGGCTTTCATTCAGCTTTTTGATTTTGAGGCATTTGGTTTCCCTCGTCACAAATTCATCTTTGACAAGACATTATCAGGTTTTTGCCTGTCACTTATCTGTTTTAATGATTTGTTAGGCATACACAAACAGTAAAAGTAAAGCACAGAAGAGCTTGCAATGTTACTGTGTGTGTGTGTGTGTGTGTGTGTGTGTGTGTGTGTGTGTGTGTGTGTGTGTGTGTGTGTGGATGCATGTTAGTGCCACTGACTGTCTCTCCAGCAAATCATCAATCACCCAAGGCTGGAAAGTGGACACTACAGCACAGGAAAAAAAGCCCCTTTCTTATCCCTGAGGGACAAGAGCTGGCACTGAGTGCCTGTTCTGTTGAGGTAATTATAAGAGATCCGTGTATGGCTGGAGGGAATCATTACATCGACCAGGAACTGCAGTGTGCCAAAAAAAAAAAAATGCCATGAAAAAACTGGTAGAGATTTTGTCCCTCCCCAAAAACAATAATAATGATAATTATTATAATCTTGTGAAAAGCTTTTTTTTTCCCCTTCAGATTTTTTTTTCTTAAAGAACAGCATTAAAGCAATCACTGAGCCACTTCAGAGAACATTTCTCTGTTGAAAGAGTTCAAAGAAAGGGCTGAGTACAGTATGTGGAGCTGGGTCTGCTAAAAGCCAGAATCAAGCATATTAAGTTTTAAAAAAATGAAGGCTAAATCTAGTGTCATTAAATAAAGGCATTGAAAAACAATGTCTGAGTGGTGATTTTTAGCCCTTTTGCCCTTTGCCTAACTAGGTTTCGAATGCAGCAGATTTGATTAATAATGATGGTTCTGTCATTTAGATCCTGATCGCAGTGACCGATGATCAGCATTCCGTGCTTCGCTCACCACAACAGTAGACGCACTGAACGAATGATAAGTGATGACTTTTAGCACAAACTATAAACGTATCTCAATTTCAAATAAAACAACAACAACAACAAAAAAAGATCTGTCTTGACACACTTAATAGCTCTGCAGAGCTAACTAGATTTTTATTGGCACATATGAGGGAGTTTGTAATGAAGTGCCAAAGGTGTTAATTCTAAGAACCTTTCTAGATGGGAACAAGAGTTTTACTTGCACTTAAGTGGTCAAAATGTCAATCTTAAGCGATTTGCCAAAGTTTAGTGAAGACACAGTGTAACCATACATACCTACTGTATAACACACTGCTAATGTGTTGGTATGCTGGCTTTAACACAGCCTTGTCAATGTTTTCTCATTATTTTAGGTACTTTTAAGAGCCAATCCAATCCTTTTTCAGGTCCAAAAGTGTATTTTTGGTCACCACTTCGAGTTTCACTGTACACCTTAGGAAGAAGCTCATTGCACTCTGGTTATGATTGGTATAATATGTAAAAGTGTCTATAATTTATAAAGGAATTTCTAGATTTATAAATACAATAGAATTTCAGCACAACGTTTGGAATCCATCCAGAAGATCTCACTAGTTTCTTCATTTGAGGTTTACTTTTTCCGGAAATCATTGCAACACATAGCCAAAGCTGAGCTGCCAGCTTTTTTCCCTGGTGCTGATTAATGGGAAACCTGCAGCGGCGGTTATTCCTGAAGGCTAATGTAATGCATGTATGAGGAGTGTTCAAGTCAACCTGGGACTTGTGATGAAATTTCTCATGAATGTTGCCATAAAACCAAATCACATTGACTACAAGCAGAGCACTGCGATGGATGAGACTCTAAATATTTGAACGGTGCATATGTTTAGAAAAGGCCATACGTGTGTGAATGATGATCCCTCCGGAGGTGACCTAAAGCCCACTGCAGGTGGAGATGCATCTGTCATTGGGAACTGTACACACACTCATTCACCAACACCACTTGCACATTACAGGATCTCAGCTGAGAGTTATTGCAACATCGCTTGCACAGTCCTGACCTTGCTTCAAGCACATGTTAGGTCTATTAACGGAGTTCCTGGGAGGCCAGAGTTTCAGATTGAAAAACCTTTCTACCTTGATGGTATCCAAGCACTAGTAAAACCCTGGGATAAGTCCATTAGTGTAGCAGGGGATTATATAGAGAAACAACAGTGCTATCCTATTCTGCACAATGAAAAGTCCTGGTTTGAATTAAATTAATTATCACATTGCATAATCTCCCATTATGTCCAAGCAACAATAAGAAAATAATGAAACCCCACTGTCAGGAAGCAAATACTATTTATTTCCATTTATTTCATTTCATTTGTTTTCTTTATCTGGTTTAATATATTTCTTATCCATTGGTTGCAATTTGTTTCCTCATGATGAGTTCATTAGTATCTGTTGCTTTTTATCTGTTCACATGTATAAGCTACGTGTTGGTGCATAGACCTTCATTTGTTTTGTTTTTTTAGATTCATGCAAGGTAGTTATATTTAGTTGGTTTAATTTAACTATACGTATTATTTTTTGTTTTGTTTAGTTTAAATTAATCATTTGTATTGTTTTGGTTTTTTTAAAGATTGTATTAATTAATTATTTTTATGCTTCTTACAGTATATGGATTTCCCTATACATCTAGTCTCTGTATGTATGCCCGCTTGGTTCACCATGTGTTTTTAGTCATCCTTCAGCTTTATATCGCCATAACTGCATGATCAAGCTCTGACAATCCCCATACATCTAGTTGTGTTTTATCTCCCTCATAGTTCCTTGTGTTGAGTGTACTATTGTATTTTGACTTGAATATGATGTGCCATGCATGTTTTTAGTGCAAATAGACCCACCAAGAATATTACAGTAATTATCCACATCATCATTTCTGTTGTCTTTTATCATGCAAAATCTTTAAAAATGTTCGGTGCTTTTGAGTTTACATCAGTTCCATTTGAGTCACTTTCAAACCAGTCACAACATTTCCAGGTGGCTAGAAACCCAATTAAAATGTCTTTGAACTCCGGAGGCTTAACAGTGCGGCACAATGCAATGTGACTCTGATTACGCTCCGAGATGTCACCGGTGGCATTTGTCTCCTTCGTTGCTATGGAGTCATAGCTCAGAAAGCCCAGGAGACCCACATCCCAAGCAGGAGGAAGGAGAAAGAAACACGGTGTGCATAATATGGTGGGTCTGTATAATGCTGACCTAAAAACTAATCTCTTAAAAAGACCAAGCATCAATGTTCCACTCTGTAGTGCAGCCCTCTGCCAAACCAAATGCACTTGGGCATGATAACAGGAAGTCACACTACCAATCAAATAGTCATCGCACGCAAATAAAGCTATATAAAATCTTAAGGTTGTAATGATACAGTCAGGTCATGATTTCAATTCAATTCTCAGAATATGTTGGACAAATTCTGACTATATAGATTAAACCTTCCAGAGGTTTAATATTAATGACAAAATATATTAAAGGTTCAGCATATCTGAAAAACAAATAATTAAATGTTTAAATTCCTCCCAAAAATATGGAGGAAATAAACAAAGTGTCTAGATCCGAGAAAATGATTGATTGAAACTTCAGAAACAGAACCAGAGCTCCAAAGTCGGCTAAAATGGCATCTTTCACAGATTTTGGCGCTAATGAAAAGAGCTAATAAAGATCTAATTTTAAAGCTCATGCTAGAATGGTTTCCCAAGGAACGATTGATTTGTACCATGCTCAGGAACGATTGCTCCTACCTCCCTACTCCCCTCTGGTCAGCGTTCACATTGCTCTTTGTGCTCCGTTCTCGGGCACACTTTGTTATTTACATCCTCCAATACAGTAGATGGCAGTATGCACCTACTTGGTCTGTGAGCCACCTTTTCTATACAACATACACATGGTTTTGAAGTAGGAAATGGATTACTGCAAATGTCACTAATCGCTGTAAATCGACACTCATGTTGTGTGCTTGTTTGACAGTGACTCTCCCGATGTCTTTGTTTAACGTCTACACCTTATTTATAACATGGTTGTGTAACGATATACTGGAACATACTGTACAGTACAAATACATATTATGTGTATTAAGTGTAGATCACGCAGTCTCTCCATAAAGAACATGATCACATTACCGTTGTATATACTATACTGGGTAAACCAGAAGTGAGGATCCCTTTGGTAAAACAAAATAAAAATGTTAAATTATAAATTACAGCAACCTACAGACACACAACATGGTTACTTAAATATGTATGAAGTCGATTTCATGAGAAATTTCCCATCTACTATTTTTTTTTGTCTCTTTTCCTAGTGATTTGTTCAAAAGCCTGCAAACCTAAAGGGACTCATGTCCGTCACGATCAAAGGCATGCTACATAACAGGGAAAGAAATAAGGATGTTAGTGCTGTAATTGACAGCAGACTCTAACGTCTCTCCAATATCATACTCAGACTTCACTTTATCTGTAAGTGCAAACAAGATACAGCGGGCGGTGATTTATATACAGGGTTTTATCATCTGATACCTTCGTGGATGTCAAAATCAGATGAGGATCGTTTATCATTTATCAGTCTTGATGTCTGTAAAACTGAGTACTCCTCGCTTCAATTGGATTTAGCATGAAGAGGGTTATGACTTGTGGGCTATATGCGTAGTAGCAGGCCAGATGTCTTCACAAGGACATAGATAAACATGTCAGGAGGGCTTAAATTGTGGGATTCACCTTCAACAAAGGATAAAGTGAATTATAATGGAGTGAACTGAGCACCTAGAAAGAAACTGTCAGGAACTAAACCTAAAACAGATTCAATAGAGCTGGAAATGAGCACAAAAAAGCATAAAGCAAAGATCAGCACCATGCATGAAGTATTCCACAGCTGATTGATTAGATATCACCTGACAGCCCCTTATTTACATATCACATGCTTTAACAGACCTGGATTAATGTAAATGCATAGCATTAACATGAAACGCATCTACATTTATATGAATTCTTGTCAAACATATCATTTACACCGCCAGTCACAGATTGGAAACGTATAATCATGTATTATATAGTGAAGTTTTTATTAAGGAGAGGTTTAGAGTATGAATAATTTATGGAAGGAGTCACCAATGTCAGCACTTCGTAACAGTCAGCAGTTTCCCCATGTGGAAGAATCCACATTAACATCCAGAGATTAATTCAAATAGTGAGCTGAGGGACTGTTTAGGGCTATAGTAATGTAAATGATAACAAGAGCTAAGTTGTTTCATGGACATATGCCGATCACTCATAACGTTCAAACCACCTGCCTAAAATTGTGGAGGTGCCACCAAAACAGCTGGGACCCATCAAGACATGGACTCCACAAGACCTCTGTGGTATCTTGGACCAAGATGTTATAAGTACATCGTTTAAGACCTGTAAATTGTGAGCTGGGTCCTCCACGGACCAGAATAGTTTGTCCAGCACGTAGAACTGATGCGTGATTGGATTGAGATCTGAAGGTCAAGTCAACACTTTTAACTATCTGTCATGTTTCAAACCATTCCTCAATTTTTTTTTCTTTCATCAAGGAATAATGTTGCATGAAGGGATGTATTTGATCTGACACAATGTTTTATAAGGTGCTGCGTGTCAAACGTCCTTCATTCTTATGACTGTGTAAAGCTGCTTTGCGACAATTTGTGAAAAGCGCTATATAAATAAGTTGAATAAAATTGAATTGAAAGTGACATTCATATGAATGCCAGGACCTATGGTTTCCCAGTTGAACATTGCCCGGAGCAACACACTGCCTCCATCAGCTTGCCTTGCTCCCATAATGCATCCTGGTGACAGTTGTTTCCAAGGTAAGCGATACACATATCCCAGGCCATCTCTATGATGTAAAAGACAATGTGATTCGTCATACCAGGCCACCTTCTTCCATTTTCTCCATGGTGGTCAGGTTCTAAAGCTTCTCTGCCCATTGTAGACTCTTTCTGTGGTGGGTCAGGATGGGCACTTTAACTAGTCAGTAGCTACACAACTGCATATGCAGCAAGCTGTGGTCCTCAGTGAGTCTTGGGCACCCACGACACTGTGACCAATTCACTATTTGTCCTCCCTTGGACTGTTTTTTTTTTTTTTTTTGGTACTAACCCCTGCATCTAACCCCACAAGACCTGTCCTTTTGGGGATTATTTGACCCAGTTGTCCAGCCATCCCAATTTGGAACCTGCCACTTAGAGCCTATGCTTGCCCATTTTTCCTCCTTTTAACATATCAGCTTAAAAACTGACTGCTTACTTGCTTTACTTGTTATAAGGAGATATTTAAAGTTATTCACATTACCTTTTAGTGCCTTTAATGTTGTGGCTTGATCCGGCATACATAGCCCACAAGGCACCCTGGATGATGGGTGACATTTACACACTCAATCATACACTATCAGTCTGTCTACAGTGCATGTCTTCACACTGTGGAAGGAAACAAGAGTACCCAGAGGAAACCCACCAAGCAAGAGCAGTACGGTATATACAATACAGTAAATACTGTATTGCTAGTATTATTATTGCGTATAGTATAACATTGTAAAAATATGAACAATCAGCACACGGCTATGACAAGACCTGATGATGCTTTATGAACTCCTAAATCCATAAAAAAAATGATAAACATTTTGAATAACGTTGTAGTTTAACATAGTAGCTGCAGTAGAAACAACAGATGAAAAAAAAGATAGATGAAAAGCATTTCCAATGCACCACGCAGCGTAAGCAGTTTAAAAACCGTATCTGCGATTTAAGCAATTTATCTTGCAATATCACTGAATCAGAATTAAATTAGTCTCCCTATCCTCGGCACAACAGGATGCTCATTTCCCCTTATTCCCTAAGGAGGAGTAAGTAAATAAGGGAAGCTATAAGACCCAGAGACTCCAAAACACAATTTCCACCACGATTAAAAAATACTAGTGTTTTTTTTTTTTTCCTAGGACAAAACATCAAGAATATAGAAGAACATAGAATATATAGTTTATACATTATGTCCAGATCATAATTTGTAGGATTTGGGTAAAGAAGGTAAGTGAAGTGAAAACCTTAAAAATAGAAATGAATCGAATTATTATTATTATTATTATTATTTATTTATTTTTTTTTGCAGAGGAATTCTTTCTAGATCCTTTCTAAAGCTGGAATATTTGTGTTGAAAAAATAGTAGCTAACATCAAACAATGTTTACATTAAACAATGTTACTTTGTTACATTAAACAATGCTTACCTTATTGTTTACATTAAACAATGCAAAATGAAAGATGTGACACAAACAAAAGAAACAAAAGACAAAAATAGGACCTCACACAATCAATCATTTGCTTCATTTTAAGATCAATGTACTAAGATTCTGTTTAAAAATTTATAAGTAGATTTTGTTCATTTAAAAAGTCAATTCAATAAGCGACCGATTTATCTAAACCGGTGCAACAATAAAGACGCAACCTCAAAAAATGACAAATGATTGATAAGAGTATAGTGTACAACACTCTCAATGTGATTACTGCTCATCGCTCTCAGTGTAAAATTCTACAGCTTCCCTAGAGTTTTAAATTTTAGGTCTGTAAGGGAAAAATATAGTCCTAGAGACTCCAAAATCCAATTTATTCCAGGATAAAAATAGGAATTCTGAAATAAAACATTCTCCCCGGCAGCAGAAAGTTCCTGTATGGATGTGCAACCAAAAAGTCTGCTGCACTTTTACAGCATCGCACTTTGTCTTGGCGAGAATTTGGGGCAAGTTTTAGCAGCTTAACAAACTGTATGTGGAGAAAAGTCCATAAAAACTGCTACACCGTCAGTGGATCCTGAGTGATGAATGATGCCCTAATGAAGTGTGAGCACTAACACGGTATTGCAGGTGTTCATTCAACACTGTAATGATTTTGTGCCGTGAAACTACTGCATCATGACCTAGAAGGGAATCAAGAAAGGCACAGTAAAAGAAGAGCAGCACTCACCTACAGCGGTGTGCACTTTCACACGCTTCGTAACGCCATTCCTGCGCTCGCAAGCAGCACAAAGTCCTCAAATCCAACCACAACTGGGTGAGAACAGCCAGGGACTGTGTGGCGAGTGAGGGAGTAAGGGAGGGAAGGATCGAGAGGGAGGGATTGAGGAAGGGAGTGAGGGAGTGCTTAGCAGTGTTGGAGGCAGTGATGCCCAGATTCTGTGAGAGTTAGATATGTATTGAGGGAGGAGGGGGATACTCCAGAAAAAGAAAAAAATCTAGAGCAAATATAAACAGCACACGAGCATGCTCACACTCTCTCTCTCTCTCTTCACACACACACAGTATAGAACAAGGCTGAAATTCAAGTGTTATACTGTAATGATTCCAGCAATTTGTGTACATCTTTTCCACTTGCTTTTATGTCCACTGGGTTCTCCAACTACTCACTGATGTCCATAAACGGATCATTAAAATGCTCGTTAATAATCCCCCCCCTCCCAACCACCACCAATTTCTTCATATTTTGCTTTCATCGAGCCAGACTTTGTTTTGTTTTAATGTAGCCTTAAGGAACAGTCCTCCGGGCTTCCTGAAGGACGTTTTTGCCTCTCATTATCTCCCTGTACCTGTCCAGAATCAAATTAATGTTTTTTTTTCTTTTGTGAAGCCACAAAGTGACCTATGAAACGTTCAGGCATAAACAAACATCTAACTTAAGACATGAACCAGTGAGAAACAGGTGCAGATGATGACAGATGACCAGGCCGGTGATTAGTACACTGCTGATGCTGAATGCTGAGTGGTTGGAACAGACGAGAGGGGAAATGAGGTCGCTGCTGAGGCTGTTACTCCTATTTATTCCTATTCCTAGAATGTAACATTCTAGAACCATGTAGAAGACTGCACAATATTGTTCTGAGAAAAAAATGTTTGAATACCATTTAAAGAAAAGGTATGATTTTTTTTTTTAGAACCAGTTCTTATATCATATCTGGAAAAGCTTACTGTGTCGATGTACAGAGAGCCAATCAGAGAGCAGCCTTCAGGATTCTGAAGCTTGTGGGCAGAGAAGTGTACAAAATGCTGAAGTTAGATGTACATCCTAAAAAAGATGGGAGCAAACATATTACAATGTTTCGAAGTCTAAACTGTTATTCTTAATATTAACATTAATTTCAATTGGTGTTCCAATCTTGAACTAAAGAAACAACACTAGGTAAAGATTTCATATTTTCTCACATTGTAATGTCAGAGTACTGTAGCATATTACTCTGTGAGCAGCTCTTATTGTTCGTGCGGTGCTAATATACACCATTTTATTGTACCACCTAAGATTTAAGTCAACATACAATATCCAGTCATCCATCTAGGAACCTCTGTAGTCCAAATAGGCACCGTGGAGACCAATGGTGACCATTGTATTTATTCCCTTTTTTTTTTTTTCTTGTACCAGGCTGTATTTCTGTTATAACATGGAGGTCTATGAGAATTGATTCAGTTTTGGAGCCAGCTCGTAGTCAACTCCACATTTTGGCACTTCTGCATTGGCTTCATTTTTCAGAACCGGAGGTCGCCCCTTGGGTCAGACAGAACACAAACAAGATGTCAGGAAAATCAATTCACTCAAAGAGAAGGGACACAAGATGTGAAAGACACATCTGTTTCTTGTAACAAACCTGATTGTAGATCAAATTTGACATGAATTTCACAACCTTTATCATTTGAAGCAATCAAAAGCAAGATTGTTGTCTCTTTGGTGTGTTAAAATAAATCAAAATACATTAAAGTAAAAGGAAGAGCTCTTAATTAATGAAGTAGCACTCAATCGGGACACCAGATGCTCACACGCCGGTGTTTATTCTTACTGTTGCTCGGCATACACCTGAAAAGAGAAACAGTCATCTCATTTATAGACCAGCTTGGAAGCAATCTGTCTGGCTTTTCCTGCTTGATGTTTCAACACAGATAAGTCCATGTTATTATACATCATAATCACACAGTAAGGACATACACTACCGTGTGTACAACAGATGGCAGTTTGAAATTTACATTACACATCTGGAACAAGGTTCCTCGCTCAACATCCCTGGCACACCAGCAATCACCCCGAGCTCGGTTTGATCCTCCTGTGGATCTCTTTCAGCCATTGTTCCCTCATGCTCCTGGTGCGTTCTGTCTCTGTCTATCTTTTTTTTTTCTTTCTTTTCTTCATCATGTTTGGGTACATCAGTCCCACAGCACACTATTATTAATATTTTCAACTAGATTTAACAGTGTGTCAGATGTGATGTAAGAGATTTGGAGGCAGAAGCAGTAAAACCAATCACTCCTCCATTACAACAGCAATTATTCACAAGCTAAAAAAAAAAAAAGAAAAAAAAAAAGTAGGTCTTGATGGTGTGTATTCTGTAGTAACCCAGGTGATAGAGGAGGGATCGTTTGAAAGTGTCTTCGCTCTTTAAAAAGAAACAGGGATTTGTATCAGGCATCGCTGGAGCTGGAACCTTGTTGTGTAAAGACGTTTTCCTCCATCTGAGCAGTGAGATTTATCAGAGCAAAGTGGCAGCTGAAAATATTCCTGTAATGGAGATAAAACTGAAAAATAGAAGAAAACAGAAACATAATTTTTCATCACAACAGCACTGGGACACTTATTTCCTTGTTTTGACCTGTGAGATATCTATAAAGGATGCCGTCTCCCTTGGCGTGTACGAGACCGAGAGAGAGAGAGAGAGAGAGAGAGAGAGAGAGAGTGTTCTGTGTTTAAGTTTGCCCGCAGAATGGCAGCTATGCTGCTGGCCTACATCACGCTGACCTCGTTTCTCTGATGTACAGTACGTTCTGAGGAGTGGATGAAATTTGTGCCTACAAAAACACCATAAAGGATCAAATCTGTGTGTAAACACTATTTTGTGTTTTTTTGCATATGTGTGTGTGTGTGTGTGTGTGTTCTGTTCCTTATGTTTCAAGCGTTGTCTGTATTTTTGCCAGCATCACTCTTTATATCAGGCTTCTGCTACAGTACGAAATCTGGGTTTTAAATATAAATGAAGCGAACTACAATAAAACATTTCAGTGTGAGATGACATCAACCTGAAAAGGTATAAAAAATAAGATTTTTTTAAAAAATAAATAGATATACATTAACTATTCAGATAGAGATTCATAATCTATTTTTATTTATTTATTTATTTGTTTATTATTTATGTTTGTTTGTTTGTTTACTTATTAATTTTAGAATTTGTTTTATAGTATTTAAAATTTTAATCATATTTTAAACAGTATACACACCTCCTTATCTTCCTTAAACCACTTTTCTTTTCTCATTAACTCATCTTCTATCGCTTTCTCCTGTGGACAGGGTCACGTGGAGCACAAAATGGGGTACACCCTACAGTAGATACATATTCATATTTGAATTAGGACAGATTGCCAGTCTATCACAGGGCACACACACATACACACTACAGGCAATCTCGGAACACCAATTAATATAATGTGCATGTCTGTGGACTGTCAGAGGAAACCAGAGTACCCAGAGGAAACCCACCGTGCACAGGGATAACCTGCATGCAGGAAGACCAGAGGCAAGAATCGACTCCTTGACCCTGGATGGGTCTACGCCGCGTGCCATCACTTATCTATTTAATGGTTACATTAATATTGTTTTTAGATTAATTAAAGATCAAAATGATGAACAAAGATGTCTTCTTTTAGAATTTAATATAGATTTATTTTACAAGAAACAAAACTAAATCAAAAAATCTTTCTAAAAGATTAGAGGAATCTCAGCATCAGAGACTGAACAGAAATGAAAAACAGAAAAAAAATGAAAAATTTGTCATTTAAGTTTTACCTGTTTATACTGTACATGTATAAATCACTCCGTTTATGGTTAGATATCTGACCCTTACTCGAAGTCCAATCAAACTGACTTAAAACCTGCAGTACTCTGCCCTCCAGTGGTCTTCATGGAGAACAGTCCACCCAAGATTATGTAAAAATGAAAAGAAGTCAGAGAACTATAGCCACCCCTGCCCCGCCCTACAGCAGCCATCTTGAGGCTGAATCTCTTTCTTTTCTTAGCACAAAACATGTTATTGAGCCAGATGTATGTCTATCTATCTATCTATCTATCTATCTATCTATCTATCTATCTATCTATCTATCTATCTATCTATCCATATATTTATTTATTTATTTTTGTCTAACCAATAAAACTGATACAGTAGCTACAGTATGTTTATATGGCAGGCATGGATTTTTAAACATGGGCACTTCAGCTAAACACGAAACATCACTTTGTGGATTCCTGAATGACAGCTTGAGCGAAAAACAGGAGACAGAGTCTACGGGAACTGGCCAAAGGGGACAGGATGTTTAGAAGCACTTCCTGTGGACGATGGAGGGTCCGGCCTCGTCGTACTCATCCTTGCTGATCCACATCTGCTGGAAGGTGGAGAGCGAAGCCAAGATGGAGCCTCCGATCCACACGGAGTACTTCCTCTCAGGAGGGGCGATCATCTGCAGAGGAGCATCAGTGGTGTCATCAGAAACTAGAGCATGCTTATATTTGCTTGGGCTTTACATTTTCCCTTTCTTTCCTTTTCATTTTTTTAAATAAGCTTAAAAAGATGTGATAAGAAATCAGATATTATTCTGCATTAGAGGAAAATTGTCCCAGATTTAAATAAAAAATGAATTGTCCTCATAAAGGTCAGACATGAAAATAAGTAAACAAGCCACTAATCATAATGGTAGGTCTTACCTTGATCTTCATGGTGCTGGGGGCGAGTGCTGTAATCTCCTTCTGCATCCTGTCACCGATACCCGGGTACATTGTGGTGCCTCCGGAAAGCACATTGTTGGCGTACAGGTCCTTACGGATGTCAATGTCACACTTCATGATCCCGTTGTAGGTGGTTTCATGGATGCCGGCTGACTCCATGCCTATGAACATATAACATATAGCAGAGGGACAGTGAATGTGTGTGTACTGTTTGCGGTGGGTATAATCCAATTCTAAACTTCTGAGTACTAGTTTGTTTGACTATTTAAAAAGTCTAAATATTCTTTAGGAAAATGTATATTTTTGACTCTCATTTTCAGTCCGGTTCCTGTACCTGAGCAGTTTCAGAGGAATGTTTTTTTGTTTGTTAAGCCACACAGTGACCTTTGAATCATTCCAGCATAAAAAGCATCTGAACCAGTGAGAAACAGGTGCAGATGATGACAGATGACCAGGCCGGTGATTAGTACACTGCTGATGCTGAATGCTGAGTGGTTGGAACAGACGAGAGGGGAAATGAGGTCGCTGCTGAGGTCGTTACATAAACAACTCATTATTAATTCGCATCTTTTGGCACCTTGCAGCCTTTCACAGTAAAACATTTGTTTCCATTTCTTTAATTTAATCTGCATCATTTAATGAAATTTAATATGAAGAAATGAGGGGCGGCTCAAGATACAGTACTGTATGTTTACTGTATTTAGATGTTGCTCATACACGCCTCGCTTTCTCTGATGCAGCACAGAATCTGACCAAGTGAGCTCCTGCAAAATGACCATATTATCCAGCATTATGCAGCATGTAGTCACTTTAAAGGCTTTCTGAGTGACATGGCTTTGATCCTAACTACCAAAAATGTGTTGCTCGACTGGATTATGTGTGTGTGTGTGTGTGTGTGTGTGTGTGTAATGAACCTGAACAGCCTGTTGA
>QMIH01000049.1:554622-569589 GCA_003987875.1 Clarias batrachus
GTGTGTAATGAACCTGAACAGCCTGTTGATGATCATTTGTATCATCCAAACCTCTTTGAAGATTCAATACACATTTTTTAATGACGAAGAATTAGACTTAGACGTAGAATTAGTGTGTGTGTGTTTGTGTGTGTGTGTGTGTGTGTGTGCGTGTGTGTGTGTGTGTGTGTGTGTGTGTGTGCGTATGTGTGTGTGCGTGTGTGTGTGTGTGTGTGCTAGTGATTAATAGTTTAAGGCCACCTTGCTGACACATCTGTACATTATCAGCAGTAAGCAAAAAGCTTCACTCATTAATTTCTTTCTAAAATGATTTTGGAGAAACAGGTAACTAGATTAATCAGTATCATCGAATTACCAAAAAAAATAAAATAAAATAAAAAATCTCTTTAATAAAAAAACACAGCTTTTCTGTTTACTGTGTGAGATGTAACATGATGACATATTTAATATAACATTTAATTAGACTCAGGAATGGTGCTTCTTCTCAGTGTTTTAGTGTTTCTTTGTATATATATATATATATATATATATATATAATATCATAGACTAGATATATATAATTCTACTCTATGATGCAAACTATTATGATTGAGTACTCAATCATAGTAGTTGGTTTTATAATACAAATTACAACCTATTGATAGATTGTACTGTAGAATTCGTTTAATAGCAAGACAAGCTGTCACTTATAACGGCTTCTAGTCTTCTTGTAAAGGACGATCTCTTAGTTGGACGTCAAATTTTCTAAGGTAACTAGAAAGAAGTTTATTTTGTTCCATCTGCTGCAAATATGCCAATGCCTCCTGTTTTAAAAGTATCTTGTAAAGTATTTTGTTGTAGGCATGGACTATACATCTTAGTAAAAAAAAAGGTTAACAAAAATGGACACAAGGTAACATGAGTAATATAAAAAATGTGATTACTTTTTAAACAGAGATCCATAGAGTGCTGAACTTTTTGTATTATTAATAAAAAATAACTAATAAAACTAACTAAAAAAAAAAGTTATACTTAGGTGGTGGATTAGCGGTTTAGCACTGTTGCTAAACAGTGGTTCGGGGTTCGATTGCTGTCTCGGGTCTGTGAGTGTGTGAAGTTGCGCATGTTCTCCAAATGCTTTGTGGGTTTCCTCCTGGTAGACATGCAGATTCGGCTAATTGATGTTCCCAAATTGCCCATATCATGTGAATGAGTGTGTGCCCTGCGATGGATTTGCACCCTGTCCAGAGTGTGCAACGTACACAGGATAAGCGGTATAGAAGATATTAACAAATTTTATGCTTACTCAAACTTCTGAGACCTCACTGCACCACCGTATGTTCAATGCCGTTGTGTTATATAACTAATTAATGTCTGTGAATGCATTTGCTTTCACAAACACCAGCTTTTCTCCATAAAGTGTTAATTAAAAGAGAAAATGAGCACTCCTCCAGCTCTCTCTTGCGTGAGCTGACGAAGATTGATGTTTGAATTCAGGAACGCCAGACAACTACGTGACCCTTAAATAGATCCTGAGCCTCTGGTTATATGGCACCGCTGTGAATTAACTGCTACCAAAAGGTGATCTGTCACACAGATGTGTCCTGCTGAGACGTCTGGCACACGTCTATAGGGCTATTTGTTCATTTAAGTGCTTATTAAGGTGGAAGGTGGGGAAAAAAAAGAAAACACCTTGGTAAATGCTTGAGGCGGAAAAAGAAAAATCAAGCAGGTTTAGTCGACAGAACGGTGGGGGCTGGGCAGTGAGGGAAAAACAAGCGGTTAATAAATAATGCATATAATAGTGCAAGTTCTGTATACAGCATATTATATCATTTTCATGTAGGTACTGTAATATCCTCTATGCATATTATGTTTAAATGTATAAAGTGTATACTGTATGTGTTTATATAAAAACGCCTACATTTATATATGTCAAGGGTGTATGTGGCTTGCATGTACTGTATGCCATATATATACAGTGGAACCTCGGATTGCGAGTAACGTGGTTTACGAGTGTTCCGCAAACCGAGCAAAGATTTTTTATATTTTTTTATACGGAAACCGAGCAAGTATTAGTTTATGAGCACCGAGTATCATGCATCACACATGCGACTCTTATTTTGACACCGAGCGTCACTCACTCACCTTATGTGTGTGTGTGTGTTTGTTGTGAATCTTAAAAAGCAAGGTGGGGAGAGGGAGGAGGAATGTTACTGTGTAAAACGAGGTGAGGGAAGGGGCTAATTCCACACACACACACGGCGCCTGAGCGCACCAACGGAAACACTTATCTGTCAGGATTTATTTGTACTTTTTTTAAAGGTAAAGTGCWVWTDVATTTGTTTTATTTTCATTTTATAGATTGTATTAATTATTTTTATGTATTTATATTTTGGGGCTGTGGAACGAATAATTTGAGTTTTCATTATTTCTTATGGGAAATGATGATTTGGTTTACGAGTGTTTTGGAACACGAGCCCACTTCCGGAACAAATTATGCTCGTAATCCAAGGTTCCACTGTACATATTTATTTTTATTATTACATTTCTATTTCAGGAAATATGATAACATTCCTATATATTGTTCTTACACTGTATGGATGCTAAATTCAATGTGTAGATGGAAACATTACAGGGCAAGATCGTCATTCTCAGTACATGAGACTAGCCTGTGTAAAACCATGTGCCTGCTCCATGCCTTTAATCACAGTACACATATTCGGACCAGCGGAATGATTAAGAATTATTAATGATGTGAATTTTTCATTAGCTGACTTCAGGCTTTGTGTGTGTGTGTGTGTGTATGTGTGTGTGTGTTAGAGAGAGAGAGAGAGAGAGAGAGAGAGAGAGAGAGAGAGAGAGAGATTATGCCTGACTTTAAGGGATTCCTCTGAGAGTAAAAGAGTGCTACGGGGAAAATAATGATCACCCGATAATAAAGCGTAATCATATTCACAATCATGTATTATAAAATCCACTGTCATTATGAATTCTTACATAGTTACTTTTTTTTTGTGTGGTTTTGCAACAGAAAGACTTTAAACGTAAAAAGTATGGTTTACAAGGCTTCAAATAAAAAGTAAAGCAAATCAAATTATTCATTTTGCTACACATTTAGAAATTTGGAAAAAATAACCTATATATGTTTATGTATATAAATCCAAGGCAGTGGTGGGTCAGGCAGTAGAGGCATCCATCCATCCATCCATGCATGTGCATCTAGAAACCTCTATAGTCCATCTTGGGATCATGGAGGCCAATAGTGACCCTTGCATTACAATTTTCACAACCCAACAACATTCACACACACTCATTCACACACTATCTGGGAATGCTAATTAGCCTAAACGGCATGTCTTTGGACTGTCGGAGGAAACTGAGTACCTGGAGGAAACCCACCAAACCTGGGGAGAAAATGCTAACTCCATGCACACATACCCCGTGGCAGGAATCGAACCCTGACCATGGAGGTGCAAGGCAACAGTTCTAACCACCATATCCAGGTAACGAGCTTTGGAGAAATGGATGGGTTGCGGCAGGAATGGAACCCTGTGTAAAACCTGTGAACTGAGTGATCTAATACTGTATAGTGACCTCGAGAAAGGCCCAAAGGAAATAAAAAACGTGGTTTCGTAAATCCGAGTGCCATGATGATTTCTTATTTTCATTCCCTTCTTCTTGGTGTCTAAATAGTGTTATTACTGTGAATAAATAACGTGCTTGTGTGTGTGTGTGTGTAAGTGCCAGACTGACCGATGAACGAGGGCTGGAAGAGCGTCTCGGGGCAGCGGAAGCGCTCATTGCCGATGGTGATGACCTGACCGTCTGGCAGCTCGTAGGATTTCTCCAGAGAGGAAGAGGAGGCAGCGGTGGCCATCTCGTTCTCAAAGTCCAGAGCCACGTAGCACAGCTTCTCCTTAATGTCACGCACAATCTCTCTCTCAGCTGTGGAACAGATGCGTATTAAAACACATAATATCCATACAGGTACGGTGTTACAGTATATATATATTCATCATGGAAGTCTATTGCCCTAAAACATTTCCTTAAACCATGTTCAAGCTCTTTAAACTGGGGTCTGCAGGGTCTACAGCGTCACCATGTCCATGATATTTTTATTTGGACTCGTCATATGATTTTAATGAGTTTAATAAAAACCTCAGTAACTTAAAAAATGTAAAGAGCTTGGAGATATTAGACGAAGGTTTGGAGCAAGGAGTCATTGTGTGCGTGAGTGTGTACGAAGCTCACCTGTAGTGACGAAGGAGTAGCCTCTCTCAGTGAGGATCTTCATAAGGTAGTCGGTGAGGTCTCTGCCTGCCAGGTCCAGCCTCATGATGGCATGGGGGAGCGCGTAACCTTCATACACTGGCACGTTGTGGGTCACGCCATCACCAGCATCCAGAACAATGCCTGTACACAGAGAGAGAGAGAGAGAGAGAGAGAGAGAGAGAGAGAGAGAGAGGATTATTCTGTAAATGTGGGTTAATAATAATAATAATAATAATAATAATAATATTTTTCTAATAAGGACTTATTCTACTATTAAGCAAATTATTTCGGGGTTTTGAAAAATAAGTCTAGTAAAACATGTGCAGTTTTCCTTTTGTGCTTATACATCTTAGATGTTGCAGTATTATTTACAGCTCAGTGCCTCAGAGAGTCACCCACTTCTCTGTCTAAAGCACAGCGCTCTTCCTTGAAGTCTACTTTTCAGTTCTTTATCAGTTCCTCGTGACGAGAAAAGTCGAGAGCTGCTGAATTATTCAAGAAACATCCAGCCAAAATCCATCACTTAAAATAAAAGCTATTCATCAGGAAGCTGTGAAGTCAGTGAGAACAGAAGAGCAGAAGAGTGTTCGCTGCGCGCTCGTGTTCTGACCTGTGGTGCGACCGGAGGCGTAGAGCGAGAGCACGGCCTGGATGGCCACGTACATCGCTGGAACGTTGAAGGTCTCGAACATGATCTGAAATCACGCAAAAGTTTATAAACAAATGTGAGTCTAGTTGAAAGGTTAAAGAAGCGGTATGTGATTACAGAGCCCTCTGCTGCCTGTGAGGTGAATTACAGTTTGTAGTTTGAAAATACTGTCGATACTGCCGCGGGCACATTTCAGGTTTATTAGAATTATTATTATTTATATAGACATAAATAATAGTATGTCTAATATTCTGATGATTCTAATCAGAATGTAATAAAACATGTAACAGAAATGTTGCTTACTAACTAAGCATATCTTTTACTGATGCACATGGTGTACATTTCATTTTTCGTTAAAACGATTTCTTTAAATGGAAGAAATTTGTACATCCTTTTCCTCACATCTAAGTATTAATAAGCACAGCAATTTTAGTTATGTTGTTTTTTCACTTTGGTTTGTATTCGGATTTGAAAGACCGGCCTAGTATCTCATTTAGTGTGTGTTAGTGTACATGAATGTGTAAGAGAGTTCATATCTAGTGTACAAGAGTGTGTTTATATCTAAGAAATAAAACACTTTGGGGCATGCTGTTGTAGAAAAGCAAGCAACTTTTCCAACGTATTACCAACTTTTTTTTTTTTTATCCCAATTTTTAAGACAAAATTAAACGACCTGTGATTTTTTAAAATCCGTTTTTTAAAATTATATCCTTTAATGCTGTAGTTACAAGGGCGTCTACAGTGGATGTTAACTCCTGGTATTACTAATGCTATAGCTGCTGTCCATTCAGCCGAAAGTTATAATTGCTATTAAATAGCATGAGTTAGGCTACTTAATAATGCAAGTAAAAAACGATTAATATGAATGAGTACAACAAACTCAAAAACTGATGTTCTGTTTACTTAAAATTGGAAACATAATTTTTTTGCCAACTTATTCGAGTTTACAGTGCACCTTAAAAAAAAAGCCTTATAAACAAGCCTTAATAGCATCAGTCTCTGAAAAAAAAAAAAAACACCTTCAAATGACCTTCATAAATAAGCCGCACTAAGAGGAATTTATGTCCCTGCTTTGAGACGTTGTTTTCATACATCATGATTATTTTTCCTGGACTCAGCTTCACCGTTGCTCCACTATAACAGCACAGCCTGGCTACACTCACTTGGATAACACATACTGTAAATAGAAAAAGAGTCAGGGTGCTATTTTGAACGGATGCTCACCTGAGTCATCTTTTCCCTGTTGGCTTTGGGGTTGAGCGGAGCCTCAGTCAGGAGGACGGGGTGTTCCTCGGGAGCGACACGCAGCTCGTTGTAGAAGGTGTGGTGCCAGATCTAAAGTTCATCACAACTTTCTTTTTTTATTATCAGTCGTTATTGTTCAGCAACATGTGCACATCGCAGAGCATCATACAGTACCTTCTCCATATCGTCCCAGTTGGTGATGATGCCATGCTCGATGGGGTATTTAAGTGTAAGGATGCCTCTCTTGCTCTGGGCCTCGTCTCCTACGTAGCTGTCTTTCTGACCCATACCCACCATCACACCCTAGGAGGAAGATAGCAGCCGGTTAGCCTCTCTACAGCCTCTTTCTTTATTTCTGATTTCTTCATTGTGAATATGTCAAATGCAAGTATTAATAAATCAAGATGCTCAGCCAGTTTTACTTAGCAGTGCTGTATTTTTGATAAAAGTCTGACGATTCGCAAGTCGTATCCATTGACTGAGAAACGGAAACGTAATGTTGCTTACTTGTAGGTAAAACTAACTGAACATATCTTTTACTGAAGTACATTTCAGTGTAAATTTCATTACAGTGTCCATTTCTTTCTTGGTAAAAAACTTCTTTAAATGGAAGCATTTTGTATTTGCTTTCCTTTACAGCCCTGTAGTAATACTGTAAGTATAGCAAATGTATTTATGTTTTTGTTTTGTTTTTTTACTTTGGTGTGCATTCGGATTAGATAGACCGACCTAGTAGCCCATTTAGTGTGTATGAGTGAGCAAGAGTGTGTGAACAGGATGACCTGGTGGCGAGGACGGCCAACGATGGAGGGAAACACAGCTCGGGGGGCGTCGTCTCCAGCAAACCCTGCCTTCACCAGGCCTGAGCCATTATCACACACCAGCGCTGTGGGTTCTTCCTCGTCGCACATGATTACTCACACTGCCAATGTAATGCAGAGAGACAGACACACAAACACAGTTTGCAATTTGCTGAAAAAAAACGAATCACTGTAAAATTATTATTTTGTTTGTCTCGGTCAATTACGAGAGGAGATGTTCGTCCTGTTTACTAACAATGTTGACCGTGTCCTAACCCCATATTACTGTCTGACTTTTGATCCCTTGAACTGCCATTGATTATTAAGTTACAACAATATAAGAAAGTATGAAAGTTTAATATTGAGTTGAAAATTTGAGTCAATTAACACTTCATAAAGCTTTGTTGAGAAAAGTCGTTGTTTAAAATGTAAGCTGAGATTTTTTTTTTTTTTTTTCAGATATTCTGGGTATATTCATTGTATACAAAAGGTGGTTTGTTGATTCATGCATTAACATTCCATCTTACCTGGGTGAGCACAGCAGAACACACCATTAGCATAATAAGACTATCTCACAGACTCACCTAGGAGACTTAGACAAAGAAGGCCGGAACGCCGACTCCCGTGAGAGAGAGAGGGATTGAATCAGAGAGAGAGTGAGCCTGTTGTTCACCTCCTCCCTCTATTTAAACCCGACGACGCGGCCGAGCCATCGCACGGCCTCATGCCTCACGCCTTTTTAGGACACGATGCACCCCGGCCACAGTCCCACGTGCGCAAAGGTAGACTGTCCTCGGTGTCCCAGGAATTCTGGAATCTGTCCCGCGGCAGCGGCTGTCCATGGGCATTTAATATTAGAAGGTAATTTATTGGCCTGTGGGAAAGTCAGGGCTTCAAAAAAGAGGTGGATAGTAGAGAATGGCATGCCGGTATCTGCTAAAAATAAAGCAATGGGCAATGGTCATAATGGTGATGTGACCGTTTGTCTGACGACTGATGACTGTTCGGGCATTCCAACGAGCGGACGAGTGTGACCTCGCCAGCAGGCCTTCAAAGGAAAATTTTCAACCCAGGGACAATGGGTGTGGAGAATATGCTGGCAAGCCAGGTCTATTATCACCAGAGCATAAGGGGTGAAACTTTCACAGGAAACAATCGGCTTAGAAATGACAAATTGAGACAGTTTTGAACTGGGTAGTACCCATATGAGGGCACGAAGTCATACGCACACTCAGTTTGGCATTTTCATATTCATTTCATTATAATATCATAAAGATAATATCACATTTTCCTGATTAAATAGCAATACTCTAACTGTTAACTTCACTCTGGATGTTAATTCCTACTGCTCTTTAAAAAGTGGTACTTTCTTTGATTCTGGAGTGGTATTTTCAATGGTACACCTTTAGTACGCAACTTAAGGTGCACTTGAATTGTGTTTAGGTTCAACACAGCAGAGGAGGAAAGTAACGGATTACATTTACTCGCGCTACTGTAATTGTAACTGTTTTTTTTTTTGTGTGTACACTGTAAATCCGTATAAGTTGGCAAAACTGAGGTAATCAGTTAGAGCAATTTTCTTAAGTAATGATGTTTCCAATTTTAAGTAAACAGAACATCAGTTTTTGAGTTTGTTGAAAATCAAATAAATTGCTGTTGCCACAGCAGACAATCCGGTCCGCACACAAGCTTGGCACAGGTTTTACACCAGATGCCCTTCTTGTTGCAACCCTCCCATTCTATTTGGGCTTGGGACAAACACTTCATCCAGTTGTTGGGAATCAAACCTAGGCCTTTCGCATGGCAGGCGAAACACCTCCCACTGAGCCAGCAGTGCTCTGGTACTTTAAGGTGCCCAGATTTGTAAAGATTATGTGAAGACAGACCAATCCGCCATCTTGATTAAAACAATTCAATGTGTGTAGTTTACATGTGCATTGATGATGTCAGACACAAAATCGCTAGGCTGGAAGATTTTAAGTTGATGGAACTTTAAGGAGACAGTTACTGTGGCTTAAAATATCAAATTGGTACAGCTAACCTGAAAAGTGTCATTTCTACAAACTCATGAATACCAAAATGTTCTGAATACTCAACAAGGTCTATTAATTTGAACTCATTGTAATTGTTTAAGTTAACAGTACTCAATGTGTTTAATTACTTTGAGCATTAGGGTTTACAGTGTACTTCTACTTTTTAAACTTTCCTAGGTTTTTTTTAATCTGTAATTTTACTTTTACTTAAGAATATTTAGTTTGAATTATTGTACTTCGGTACATTTTAAATCATATTCGCAACTGAGAGAAAAAAATCAATGAATGAAAATGAAAAATAATGAAAAAAGAATGCAACAGGGAAGGGAAAAAAAGCACCCTGGAAACCGCCGCATAGATTGATTGATGGGCGGGAAGAACAAACACTAAATTCACAAGAACAATGGAGACGGACAAAACAGATGCTAGTGATGCAGACCCAGCTGATAGCAAAATGCCATCAAATTCTTACAGTATGAAGCAAACCCCTGAACATATTTAAGTGACCACTTTGATTTAAAGCAACAGCTTTATTATGTAAAGGTAAAATAAATATTCAATTAAAAACAACTAGTTGGAGATTTATATCCTCTTGTCTTTTTGAATTACACTAGAATCTCCCATTCCACCCCCGCTGTTAAAAAAAGTAATTCAGTAACTTTTACTTTGAGTAAATTTTTAATGAGCTACTTTTTATTTTTACTTTGAGTGCATTTTTAATGAGCTACTTTTTATTTTTACTTTGAGTACATTTTTAATGAGCTACTTTTTACTTTGAGTACATTTTTTAATAAGCTACTTTTTACTTTTACTTTGAGTACATTTTTAATGAGCTACTTTTTACTTTTACTATGAGTACATTTTTAACGAGCTACTTTTACTTTTTACTTTTACTTTGAGTACATTTTTAATTAGCTACTTTTTACTTTTACTTGGATAGATTTTTATAATGGTTACTTTACTTGTACTTCAGTACTTTTACTTGGGTACAAAATTCTATTATTCTTTCTACCTCTGCAACACAGTCACATTACAGTGTAAAAGATGTAGAATCATGGTAAAAAAGAAGATCCCTAAATAGGGATCAGTAGAAATGAAATGTACTAATTACTGAGAATATTTTTTTTAAATAATAATATATATATAATATATATAAACATTAAAAATAAATAAATAAATAAATACTTTATATATCATAGACAATAAAAATAGTGCTTAAAGAGAATATAGAATGAACAAATTAATAAGAAATAAATAAATAAAGTATTAAAATTCAATTAAAATGCCAAGCCAAGTGCATTAACAGACAACTGGCACTAGATAAAAGTTCTCATGCATAATTTAAACCTAAGCCGATTTGCACATTTTCATGGCCTTTCACTATTAAGGAAAACGACACAGGGTCAAACATTTGCATTTTTCTCACTGACATTCCTGATATTTGACCTTAGTCCACTCTTAATGTCTTTTTAAGGGGCTTCAGAGTCACAGAGCATAGTTCGACCACACACCACCATACTCACACACACAAATGCCCACGTGCACACACGCCACACATGTAACCTTAACTTAACTTCTATTAAGATTCCCCAGGCACCACTGAGTCATGTGACCAGCTTTTTGGTGTATGAGAAATTGTCCCATAGCTTACATTCTTCTTCACTAAACTTAGAAACAGCTCTTGCGTTCTCAGTGGCTGCAGCGGTACATATTAATGAGGTACAACCGACGGTTTATATGTGGACGAGGACAAGTTAGTGTGAGGTTTGTGTGGTCGAACGGGTTCACTTGGTGCGAAGGTAAATCATAAGGTATGATATGATATGATGCATACATCAATCAACTATAAAATTATGACCACCTGCCTTTAGCTCTTCTTGCAAACATACCAGTGATGGAGTGTGTGTTCTGACACACCATTTGATCTACAGTACATTAGTGCTTTTGTTGAATAGGACTACACACGCCAGCCTTTGCTTCTCATGTACAGTACATCAGTAAGTCTCGGCCACCCATATCCCTGATGCAAGTTCACCGGTTTTCCTTCCTGGGATTACTTTTGACCACTGTAGACCAGGAACATCCCACAAGAGCTGCAGTTTTAGACTTGCTCTGACCTAGTATTTCTGTTTCTAACACATCAACTTCAGGGAAAAAGATTCAAATGTGCCTAATATTGTATGTCACTTCCAGCCTCTATTGTAAAGAGATAGTAAAACTATAGCTACTGTGAGAAGACCAAATTGTGATAGCTAGACAACTGGGTCAGAGCGACACCAAAACTGCAGCTCTTGTGGAGGACATACCGAAAGCGCTCCATGTAAGGTAAACTAATGAACTGGCAAAAGGGTCATTGGTGGCCAAGGCTCACTGATGCACATGGGGAGTGAAGGCTGGCCAGTGTAGTCTGATTCACTAAAATCATATAGTGTAGATCAAGTGTAGAAGAAAAGGTTAATGCTAATTCCAAAAGAAATGTGTCAGGACACATAGGTCATTACTGTTTTGGTAGCAAGGAGGTGGGAGGGGGATCATAATGTAATGGCTGGTGACTGTATAAATTATGTGATACATAATATTAACACAAATTGTACTAAAGTATAGTATTAAAAGCACAATTTTGCTATTTTAATCACTGCCATGAAACTAAAAAAAAGCTAAATTTCATCATGTAATGCATAGCATCTAATTCTAATTTAAGATGTAATTTTTTTATAAGAAAACATTACGTCCGATTTTTCTGAATAATTCTGCAATGCTCGATGAAAATAATGTATGTATGTAAGTTAACAATTTGTGTAAAATAAGAAAAACGTTAATATTTATGATACTGTTGTCTAGAAGATTGTTATAAGGTTATTAGGGTTAAAAGTTTAGTACGCTAGAGCCATGATCGGATGCATACAAGCAAGGTCCGGACTATATGCAGGATGTGGCAATAACTCCCTGCTGAGTTCCTGTAATGTGAAAGTGGTGTTGGTAAATGATTATGTGTACAGTTCCCACATACAAATGTGTGTCTTCAGCAAGTTTGCAACAAGTTATAGGCATTCCTTGGGGCATCATTATCAGTAACTTGCTTGAAGTCTTCTGAAAATGTCAATCACCTACATGCCTTCATTCACAACTTGACAACAGATTGGACTGGAAATGCAACACAGATGCTCTCTACAGAAAAGGACGGATCAGACACTTCGTAAGGAGACTTCGTAAGGTCTTTTAATGTCTGCAGCAAGATGTTGCATATCTTATATCAGTCTGTTGTGGCAAGTGCAATATTCTTTGCTTCCATCTGCTGAGGCAGCAGCATCACAATCAGCGACTATAAGAAACTTAACAAGCTCATCAAAAAGGTTAGCTAAATATTGGGCACTTACCCTGGAATGTTTGGAGCGTGTAGTGGAGAGAAGGATGTTACACAAACTGTTAACCATCATGGAGAACGCCTCACATACCCTCCACAACCTACTGGATAAACAGTGGAGCACTTTCAGTAAGAGAATGCTTCAGCTGCGCTGTGACAAAGAGCGCTGCAGGAAGTATTTTCTGCCAACTGCACTTTACAATTAGACTTTACAATAACTCTGCTCTGTATCAGAAGAGTGATCTCCTTCACAATGAATATGCTCGTATACATTCTGTCTTCATGCACTAGAGTCACATCCTTTATTCATTGCATCCTCTTTTTATTAGTATTTGCTAATTATATACTTGCTGGCTCATTCTCTTCATTACTACTGGCTGGTGCACCTTATGTCCAGTTTCGTTCCCATCTGTATATACAATCATCATGCACAGGTAAACAGAAGTGGTACTTTCATATTCATATTATTTGATATCAGTTTCTACACAATTTTTACCTCATTAATGCACCTTAATTGGAAACATCTTTTCCCCTCCTCCCTCATTGAAATTCTTGCTTACTGCTTAATTGTTTTATATTATGTAAACTGGGTGTTGTAATATTACAATTTCCCTTTGAGATTAATAAAGGTCGTTTGTTCTATCTGTCCGTCCATCCGTCCATTCGCGTCCATTCCTCCATCCATCTGAAATTTCATCACAAGTCCCGGATAAACTTGAACGCGTTTTGTATTCAAGTTATCTAGTAAGCCCTGCATATGTCAGAGAGAGGGATTTTAGTACCTGAGCAATTTAGTAGACACAGCTGTCGAAAATAACATCCAAAGATTTGCTCATTGCTAGCATAACAAACTGTCATTAAACTAGCTGCATTTGTTACATGTAGACATATGGATCTGCAGTCATGTCCTCAGTGATTCATTACACCATAAAGCTGCCAAAAATATATAATAGCAACTTAATGTTTGCTCCTCAGTAACTTGAAATAATAATAATAATAATAAAGTTGTTTGGCAATGGTATGAATAAAATCAGCTAACATTAGCTGTAACTAATGTTGTATAAAGAGTAGCAACTTACAAGCAATTTAGTAAATTCCCATAGAGTAAGTAGAATTACACAGCATTACCTCAGTAGAAGTATCAATAGCAGTTTAACATTAAAAAAAATTTGAAAACTCAGGCAGTTTCTTGAAAGAAAATGGGTTACATGGCCTTCAACATGCTAATGCTAATAAAATGTATATTCAGCAGTTCTCATCTGAGGTAAAATAAATAAATTAACAGCCCTGAATAAACAGTGCAAGAAGAAAAACATCCAGACCGTCGTTGTTCAGACTGTATGTGCTGCCAGCGGAAGGTCTGGGCTTAAAATTCAGCAGCATAAAATACAAAAAGCGTGGTTAAGTTGTGTGGAGTATTTCAAACGAGCTGGAAGCTTCTGCACATAGACATGAAGCTTAAAAAAAAATAAGAATAGACTAATATCTCAGCAGCACTTGACTAAAGAAATATATTTTGAAGGGTTTATCTGTAATCATTGAAAAAGGCCCACCAAATTTCAAATGTTCTTATTTGACAGAACTCTACCAGAGATGAAATGGTCACCAATGGGAGCTCAGATTTGACCAGTATTGGTCTCGTCTTCCCTCTGGATGATTGATGACCACTAACTTATTTACTTTTTTGTTAGTGGGAAACTAATAAAACTGTCTCCCAGGTTTTTGACCTTGTTTGTTACAACAACTGTGTGCGGCATTCAAAACCCGCAGACAGGTTAGCTGACAAAATAATGGCACAAAAGAGCTCTATTGACCATCTTTATCATCAAAAACTAAATGTCCAAAGACATCCATCAGTCACACCATTCCATTCTGTTTAAGTCAATAAACCCATTGTTATTTTCACCATCATTTAGGCATTTTATGTCCTCAGATGAAAAGGGGATCTTGTATGTATACAGAAACCAAAAAGTTAAAATATTTCCTTATTGTCCTTTTTTCCATTGTTGTATTGGCCTCAAGCCCTGTTGTGACCTCATATAGGAAAAGCCCCTCCCTCAGCTTGACTGGAGGGGTGTGGCTCAGCATCAGCTCATTTACGTAGACGTTTAAATGGTGTGTTTGAAAGTTGTTAACGTGAAATCGTGAAACATGAGACCTTAAAATTCTTAATGGGTTAAATAAATCATCTTAATCGTGAATCAATTTTTTAATAAACTTCAATTTAGGAATATATCTATTGTTTAAGTTTGACATTGGACATCATTCCTGTTCCATCTAAAAACATCAGAGGAGAATGCAGCTTCTCAATCAAGCTACTCAGTTTGCCTTTACTACTGTAGAGCTGTTGGGACCAATCGATTTTCCTGTCAAACCCTTTGACGTCATTCCTTTTTTTCTCCAGTTGTTTCTGAACCAGCTGTTGGCACGCACATCGAGTTTGAGCACATCGATGACACAGGCGCCCCTCTGTGCGCCAGCCATAAACTCAGACAATGAAATCTGATCTACAAAGGAAGAAATATTTGTCATGCTCCTTTAAACATACAGAAATAATCATTTTAGATGCTCATACTGTACCATGTTTGTATGCTTTCTGCTCTGTTGAGCAGATCTATTATA
>QMIH01000049.1:573465-584973 GCA_003987875.1 Clarias batrachus
AAATGGCCACCATGGTCACCACCCATCTTGAAAAGTTTGCCCCCTCACATATACTAATGTGCCACAAACAGGACGTTAATATCACCAACCATTCCCATTTTATTAAGGTGCAGCTATATAAATGGCCCACCCTGTACGTATCAATATAAGTTACAATTCATACAGTATTGTTTTCATATGAACTTATAACACTAATTAATTTAATACTTACTCTAATTATGCAAATTATGGCCTTTTTATGTGAGCATTACATATACTCCATTTACGGTATGACTGACACATGACTGAAACTTGCACATTTAGAACGCTCGTGTGCATTTGTCAACGGGGCAAATCTCCATCTGCACGTGTTCCCAGTAGGGAAAAGGAAGTTGTGTTGTGCAGTTGTTGTTGGAGGAAGTTGTGCAGTCTTGATGGAGGAAAAGGTATTCATATTTGAGTAATATTTCCCCTCATACGGAAGTTAAAGGAGAGCGTGTCCAACTGTGAAGATCCGGGCCTGAGGGCGCATTACGCGAGCAAATCGTCTCCTTTGTTCACACTTTGTTCCAGAAAGTTGAGAATCTGTGTGAACGATATAAACACTGTGGTAAATCAACACGCTAATAGTGTGTGTTAGTTAAATAAACTCACAGATGATGTAATATTGAACGTCTTTTTATTTCAGTACTGTATATTTAAATAGATCACTGCTTTTATAGTCAACACTTGTATATGGGCTTGTGTTGTAAATGCTACTATATTGTGTCATTTAATCCTAAACTAGATAAACCATGGAATACAGTACTAAGGTTTTTATTTAAAATAAACATATTTGATTGATACAGTAAAAAGGTGGCACGGTGGCTTAGTGGTTAGCACTGTCACCTTTCACCTTCAGAGTCTTGGTTTGATTCCCAGCCAGGTTCGATTCCTGTTTCTGTGTGCATGGAGTTTGCATGTGCTCCCCATGCTTGGTGGGTTTCCGCCGGGTATTCCGGTTTCCTCCCACAAAGACATGCAGATTAGGCTAATTGCTGTTTCCAAATTGCCAGTAGTGTGTGAATGAGTGTGTGTATGTGTGTGTGCCCTGTGATGAACTGTAATTATACAGGATAAGCGGTATGAGCAGAGGGTGAGTGATTTGCTATTTATTTCTTTAATTCAATTTTGATAAAGATTTTGGGACATTTTTCTGATTATTTTATAATGTAACGATACTATACTAAAATACTAGCTGTGTCCCAAATCAGATATAATCCCTCTTAAATAAAATGTACAAAAAAGTTAGAAAAATGTAGTCATTTTTCTAACATTACTCCAGAACCACTGAATATTCAATAGAAGAGCAAAACATTTATTCAAAATTTTTAATTATTTAACTTAAAAAGTACAGCTATGGCCAAAAGAACTGATTGTAGCTCACACCTTTTTCCTGGATGAACCAAACAGTCAGAAATGGGATTCATCATACAATATAACATCATACCTTACCCCAGTCCTCAGCAGTCCAATCCCTGGTATCTTATGCAGAATATGTCTGTCAATTATGTATTTCCTAGAGAGAAGTGGTGCCCTTTTTTGAAATGTATGTATGAAGGTGAGCGCTACCATCAGTCCTGTGTCATGCCAACAGTAAAGCATTCTGAGACCATTCATGTGTGGGGTCGCTTCTCAGCCAAGGGAGTGGGCTCCCTCACAATTAATTTACATTTCAGCGTTTGGCGGACTGAATAGTATGGTATAAAAACATCCTCCAAAAGCAACTTCTTCTTCCATCCATGAGCAGTTTGTTGACGAACAATGTCTTTTCCAGCATAATGGAGCACCTTACCATAAGGCAAACTAATAACTAATTGGCTCTGGGAACAAAACATCAAAATTTTGGGTCCATGGCCAGGAAACTCCACAGATCCTAATCCCGTTGAGAACTTGTGGTCAATCCTCAAGATTTGGGTGGAGGATGAAGAAGCCACAAATTCTGAAAAAACGTCAATCATAATAGATTATGCAAGAATGGTCTGCTAATCGGTCGGGATGTGGCCCAGAGGTTCATAGACATCATGCCAAGGCTGAGAAGGGTCAACACTGGACGACTTAATGTAATGTGATTGTCAATAGAAGCCCTTGAAAGTTATGAAATGCTTGTAATTATACTTCAGTGTACCATAGTAACATCTGACAAAAAGATCTAAAAACACTGAAGCATCAGACTTTGTGAAAATTTATATTTGTGTCATTTTCAAAACTGTTAGCCACGGCTGTACTGTACTGTACTCTGAGGAAAAACGTTTGAAAGTGTTTGGTAGTTTGGCGCCCTCTAGTGGCAAAAACATAAAAATCTTCATAATCTATAATTCTGTAAACATCCTAAACGTCACTTCCTGTTAGAATCAGCTGCAAAACATAGGTAGAAGGAAGGTCTTAGACATTATTCGTGCATTTGGTTATTTTTTTTAACGAATTATAATTCGTGCTCTATTTTATAAATTTAAAAAAACCCTACAAATTATCACGTGCGACTTCGGTTATGAAGGTGAGTCTGGAGAACTGTTTTTTTTTTTGTTGTTGTTCGCATTTTCGAGGCTTTCCGACGTTTGCATCATTAACATTATGGTTATGGTTACTATTCTTGACGTAATACCTCGTAAAGTACATGTGAATATATTTGCTAGAGATTGGCGTGGCTGCTTGTGTTTAGTCTGCTTTGTGTTGTAGGATGTTGCGCAAGTGTCTTACATTACCATATCGACTCAACGTATTTCATTTCCAAAGCCGCTCTGCTGGAAATGTAGCGCACTAGAACGCCAGGTTCACACTGTTGCAAACGGAGGGCACCTCTGCAGGGTGTATGGGGGCATTTAGGATGCAGCCTGTAATAAAAAGCCCCAAATGAAAGGGGTTGGCTTTCTCCTGCAACATACAGTAGAAGCAAGCAACACACATCATGTCCTCGAAGGGAATTAAAACGCACGACTAGTGAAAGCACTTTTTATATATCTAATTCTGATGGATATTAAACAATTTTTGAAACAATAAATATGCTTATAAGTCATGTTGTTTTCCCTGGCATGTGAAATAACCCAGCAGTGATGAGTAATTCAGCAGGAGGAGTGTTTCCTGAAAAAGCCTCAAAAAATGTTAAGACAATAAATTAATGTATAGTATTCCTTCTTTTCTTAAGTAGTACTCCCTCAGTCCAGGATATGCGCTGAGACACTTGTGTGTGATACCGTATCACACACACTCTTTCTTATATATTAGAATAGAAGACGTGAAGACCTTGCAGGACATAGAGTTCCACAATCAAATATGATGTTTGAGAGCTTTTTTTAAATTTATTTATTTAAATAAATAAATAAATTAATTAATTAATTAATTAATAAATTAATTAGTATGTTATTCCATAATAGACTAATAATGAGTGGATTAATTATGTAATTAATTTATATGACAATATGTGTAGGAAATGCCTGTTTGGAATATATTCTTGTTTAATTTTCTCCCAGGAAAAACATAACATTATTTTAATGACTCATCCTGTAATAGTCCTGGTTTCCACCAATGAAATGCTCTTTAAAATGCGCTTGTCCCGCCCACTGTTTGTTCAGTACCAGTATCAGTACGGCTGTGATGCGATGGTAGGAAAGTACAGTATATACCCTTAAATAGTATACTGTATACCTGAGCCCTTAAAGCTCAGAGCATTTTAGACATTATTTGTTTGGCAATTCTTTAAAAATATCTTTTTCAGCATGTGATGAACTGCATTTTATTTCATTTTAACCAACTATAAAAACAGAATTTATCAAAAATGACGTGTTTTTCTGGTTGTTTTTGGTTCTTTCTATAAACCAAAAAGAGAATAATATTTATGCCGCTTATGTTTTAAGATGAGCTAGTGTATATCACATGAGAGGGAGTGCTGCTGTGATGAATATCAGCATGGCGGTCGTCCAGTCGTAGGCATGAGGGCGGAACCTGAGTCGTGCTATCTTCATGTTCAGCACGATTTCGAGTGTGATATTGCTTTTTTTTAAAACAGTTCCACAAACACCATTTATTATAGATTACAATTTGTTTCTTAATTTAACCAGTCATTTTGCGCCTCCAAAAGATATCCTTCTGAACAAACTAACTGCGACTGATGGAGCTGGCGACCGATATTTAGTGTAATTAACAGGGGTTGAAATAGTTTTCATTTCTTACCGGTAGTATGTAGCCAAAAGGTGAGGAGACTAAACCATGGAGGTGATGGACAGTAAATCTCATTATTTCCACTTACAGTATTTCACTTTAGAACATTCCGGGTTCCAGAGTTAAATCGCAAATAGTGTAAATGGACGTTTGGTGCACTAGGATGAACAATTAGGGGTTAAAGAGAGACTTGAAATTCAGCCTTGTTTTAGAGATGACATAACATTATCAGATGTGTTTTTTTTTTTTTTTTTTTGCTAAAGGTGCATCTGTAACTGGTTTTGAATGATGTTTTCACCAACAGCTGCTCTCTCCTGATTACTGCAGACTTTAAAGACCTACAGTATTTACACCAACACTGCAACCAACAGTTAGTGTAATGAATGATTGTAGAACATGTAGTCAAATGTCCCAGTGCTGTTACTGTCCATTATCACCACTGTAAGGCCTCTCTTATCTAATCACATTGCTCCGTCAGAACTGTTGTGTAATGTAGAATACAGTGGCGCGAAGATTTGAGTGTTTTTTGTTTGTTTGTTTTTTTGCAGATTTTTACACTTAAATAATTCAGCTCAATAAACAAATTTTAAGATTTTACAAAGAAAACAAACAAACAAAAAGACAGTGGGCCAAAATTCCACTATAGTGATGTGAAAGACTCATTACCAGTTATCGCAAATGCTTAACTGCAGTTGTGGCTGCCAAGACTGGCGCATCCAGTTATTTAGGAGGCAATTACGATTTCACATAAAGCCAGGTAGATTTGGGAGGTTTTATCCCTTAATAAAAGAAATCATCATTTAAAAGCTGCTAGCATTACTTGCGATTAGAGTACACGGTCAGGTCGTTGCAGCTCCTTGCGCTTCCAGTGGTTCCACCTCCAGAACTTTTTCTGTTTTTATGTACAGTGTGTGTATGTACAGTATATATATATATATATATATATGGAAATTGGCAGGTTTGTGAGAGGTTAAAGTCTTTTACTAGTTTGAGGCTGTTAAGTACTTAAACATCGCGCATTTACGTTTTAATATACCACTGGATATCAGTCTCTCTTCTCAAGAGTAAGTAATAATAATGTTTCAAACCAATTTTAATCCAACCATTCAGACAGGTCATGTGTCTCCGGTCATCTGTACCATGGCTGATCCATTGTGTATGGCATGACTCCAAAAACACACAGCATCACGCCATTAAGGATCTTGTCTTTGTAGACGAGAGAAATGGATCAATGATTCAGCATAGTGAATCAGTTCAGTGCTCTGTTCAGCTTGAATCTGGAATTTCAGAACTTCCAAAATCTGATGGGGCAAGAGTAGATTTTTTTGTTGTTGTTCTTGTTAACTGATTTTTTTCCCCACATTCTAGAACAATACTGGATATTTCTCAATTAGTAAATAACACATAAGGCAATTAAGTAACAACAAAAACAGTTAGATGTTATTTTAAGACAGGGAGGTCAGCTGATCTGGAACAGTTCTTACAAGAACAGTATTGTGTCAAGTGCATTTGCAAAACCCATCATGCAACCATGATGGAACTGTCTCTCATGAAGACCTTCCCAGGAAAGCAAGACCAAACCTTACCTCTGCTGCAGAGGAGAAGTTCATTTAGAGTCACCAGCCTCAGAAATTACCAAGTAACAACCAGCACCTCAGATTAGAGCAGTTATGAAGGATTTACAGAGCAGAAGTAGTAGATACATCTCAATATCAACTGTTCAAAGGAGATTATTGCATATTTTGGATGGCTTAAGCATCGTCTTACAGTGTAGAAAGAAATAGAAATCAGGGAAGACCATGGAATTAGAAAGAGCATCCAAGCATTTGACTGGTAGTGTAATAATTATCAATATGGTAGAACTTCAGGATCAGGTTCTCACCATGTTCTAAGAGGGGTCATGGGTTCTCTATTGGACAGGCTGAAAACATGCAAGTAGATGTATTTTTAATTGTAAATTAAAGGTGTGACCGTGTGTGTCCATGATGTTTCCCGTCCCATTCATTATGCTTTCCTACCTTGCAGTCAGTGATGCCAGGAAAGAATCGGATCTACCGCAACCCTGACCTCATGATTACTGAACGAGTGATATCAAGTCAGTCGCTCTGCTTAAATACTAGAGCGGTATCTGATGAGATTTAGCGTATCGACACCTCACAGATCTTGCAAGCAAACACGCTGTCTGTCTTAAAGGAGGTCGATACCATGGCAATAGAGTTTTGCTTAAAGCCGGTTTAGTCATTAAGGTGTTAAGAAGATGTCCGTATCGGATCAATACTGCAATAAGAGCTCTAATAAGATGGAACACAAAAAGAAGTGGTGCAATCATAAAAAAGGCATTGTGTGTTATTTATTGGTTAATATTTAAACATAAACTTGCCAGGTTGACATTGGGTGTGAGTGGAAGGATTGTGGCATTTTGGCTGAACTGTTTGTTTAATTATTGGGTGTGGTGACGGATCCTCCTGCAGGGCCCCAGCACAGACAGCGGCGTGATGGAAGTAATGGACGAGAGCACTACATCGCCCATCGACCCGAACAGTGATGACCTCCCACCATACCTGCGTGAGGATCCACCGGAAGGTAGAGAACAAACTCGTAATGTCCTTTCATTACCTGGAGCCACTTCTAGCTTAGAACACTTGAGAAATGGCAGCAGTGTGAAGTTTTCCAGCATCCTTATCCATCATGCTTAACCTTTTAATCCCTGTTCTTACAATTTATTTTTAATATGAGTAAACTGTTGAAAAGTCACAAGCTACAAGATGAGTCTAGTGTTACAGAACGTCAGAATGGAAGCTTTGTAAATGGGATTGGGATGGAACAGGAATGAAAGTTTTTTTTTTTTTTTGCTTTTGTCGTCTGGGTATAAGTGCTATAATTGTAATTAGTAATTAGTTTTCTGCCATATTCATGTCAGGCTGATATTCCTAGCACAATTATATACAGTATATAGATTTTATATGTACTGTATACTGTATATTCACTGGACACATCTTATAAACTGCTGGTCTGAGTATTTCTGAAACTGCTGATCTACTGGGATTTTCATCTACAGCCATCACTAGAGTTTGCAGGGAATGGTCTGAAAAAGGAGAATATATCCAGAGAGATGAGATTAGATGAGATTAGATGAGATTAGATGAGATTAGATGAGGTTAGATGAGGTTAGATGAGGTTAGATGAGATGAGATGAGAGATGGTCAGAAAAAGGAGAATATATCCAGATGTGATGAGATGAGATGAGATGAGATGAGATGAGTGGTGGTCTGAAAAAGAAGAATATATCCATTGAGCAGCTGTTCTCTGGGTGAAAATGCCTGCTTCATGCCAGAGGTCAGAGGAGAATAGAAAAGCAACAATAACTCAAATAACATCTTGTTGTAACAGACATAGAGCACTGAAGAGCATCCCTGAACACACACAACACATTGAACCTTAAAGGTCTACAGCAGCAGCAGACCACACCGGGTGGCACAACCTAAGAACAGGAAACTGATGCCACAATTCCCATGGCCTCACCAAAATTACTCAATTCAAGATTGGAAAATGGTGTGTTGGATATTTTTCTTGGCACACTGACAGTCCATCTCTTTGTTACCACAGGATTATGATGTATGTCACAAAGGTAAAATCATTTCAACCTGATTTCTTGAACATGACCACAGTGCTCTAATGGTCTCCACAGTCGCCAGATCTCAATGCAATAGAGAAGCCTTGGTATGTGGTGGAACAGGAGATTGGAGATATGGACCAAAATCTCTAAAGAATGTTTACAGCACCTTGTTGAATCTATGCCACGAAGAATTAAGGTAGTTCTAAAGACAAAAAGAGTCCAACCCAGTAGTAGCACTGTGTACCTTTAGAGAGAGTGCACAGGCTTTGTTCTTAGAGTAGTAGCTTCTTTTCACTCTCAGTGTTATATTAGTGAGAAATTGTGAGAATGATAATCTAAGGATACTCATCGCAGCTAGTGATTTAACAAAATGACACTCATGATGAACTACAAAGAGTCATCACGGCTAGGGCTCTACAAAATGACAAGCATGACGACCCACAAAGACTTTTCTCTGTTAGAGAGCTCCAAAATGACAATACTGACGAACCACAAAGACTCATCTCTGCTAGAGATCTACAGTACGAATTGACAAGCATATCATCCCATAAAGACTTGCATTGCCTAGCAATCTGCGAAACGACACTAATGACGACCCATAAAGACTCGGCTGTGCTTGCAATCTACAAAATGACAATGACAACCAGCAAAGGCTGCATTTGTGTCTTGGCTGCGATCTATTTATTGATGAGCATGAAGACCCACAAAGTCTCATCTCGGCTAGCGATTTACAAAATGACAATACAGACGACCCACAAAGATTCATCTCGGCTAGGGCTGTACGAAATGACTAATAATGTCCCACAAAGACTCATCTCGGTTAGGGATCTAAGAAATGACAATAACGACAAGAAACAAAGACTTGTCTTGCCTAGCGATCTACAAAGTGACAATAATGATGTGCCACGAAGATTCATCTCAGTTAGTGATCTACAAAATGACAATAACGGTGTCCCACGAAGCCTTGTCTCGGTTAGTGATCTACAAAATGACAATAAAGATGTCCCACAAAGCCTTGTCATGGTTAGGGATCTACAAAATGATGATAACGATGTCCCACAAAGCCTTGTCTCAGTTAGTGATCTACAAAATGACAATAACGATGTCCCACGAAGCCTTGTCTCGGTTAGGGATCTACAAAATGACAATAAAGATATCCCTTGAAGACTCATCTGACTTAGGGATCTACGAAATGACAATAACGATGTCCCACAAAGCCTTGTCTCGGTTAGGGAGTTACAAAATGACAATAACGATGTCCCACAGAGCTTTGTCTCAGTTAGGGATCTACGGAATGACAATAATAATGTCCCATGAAGCCTTGTCTTGGTTAGTGACCTACAAAATGACAATAATGATGTCCCACAAAGCTTTGTTTCGGTTAGGGATCTACAAAATGACAATAAAGATATCCCTTGAAGACTCATCTGACTTAGGGAGTTACAATATGACAATAACGATGTCCCACAGAGCTTTGTCTCAATTAGGGATCTATGAAATGACAATAATGATGTCCCACAAATCTTTGTCTCTGTTAGTGATCTACAAAATGACAATAATGACGTCCCACAAAGCCTTCTCTCGGTTAGGGAACTACAAAATTACAATAATGATGTCCCACAAAGTCTTGTCTCGGTTAGGGATCTACAAAATGACAATAACGATGTCCTACAAAGCCTTGTCTCGGTTATGGATCTACAAAATGTCAATGATGACCCACAATGACTCGTCACAGCTAGCAATCTACAAAATTATAGCCTACAATGACTCGTCTTGGTCTGCTAGTGATCTATGAAATCATTTGAACAAAGTGTACAGATGAGAACCGGATAGAGGGAAGGGCTAAAGCTCTGCCGCATCACTCTCTTCCACTCCCAGCAGGTACGCAGGCAGGGTTGTGAGTAATGCAGGAAACTGTTAACCAAAGTGAAAACAGAATAAATATGTTAAACTTTTAATTCTAGTCACAATACATCTTTACAGAATTAGATCACAAATTGATAATCATTCTGATTTTTCAAGGTGATTTTAATTTTTGAAGATTCTTTATATTTTTCATGCATAGTTGTGGGTTTTGGGAGGGTGCTCAGGTCTATAAATAAACAAATCTTAAAACAGTTGAAGACTCAACTAAATGTTTTCTTAAGGTGAGTGTGTAACCAACTACAGTATAAACCCGCTAACCCAGGTTTCTAGGACAGTGTACTGGATGAACACAGCAGCTCTTATGTGCTTATCCCATGTGTGTTTTTCCAGATCTCCCAGTTTGAAGCCTAATCCTGATTGCAAATGCATCGATCAAAGGATTTTCCAAGATGGTGAAGGGATTAACAAAAAGCCTTAATAAGGAGATCTGTAGTACTATTTTCTTGCACAAGGTGGCAGTGTTTGTTTGTATGAGGCAGTAAATGTGCCACAAATGTACCAGGCCTGTGTTCCGTTTAATTGTATTTTTCAGTTCATTACTATTGTATGAATTCCTGTCAACCTCTTCAAAGCATTCCATTACTTTTTTCATTCATGTGAAGTTTATTAGCTACCAGACGATTTGAGTTAACATACCTAATATTTTGTGAACTAACCTAAGATTGTATGACCAGGAAAAAAAAAATCGAAAACAGTGCATGACTTGTTTATAAATGAAAATAGGGTGGAATTATGATGAACTAGTATGATGCTGTTGGATTTCATTTGATTTCTCATCAGTTCTGTAGGAGGAATTTGCATCAGATCAGTTGCAGGTTTTTTCTTTAGTTCTCAATTCCAAGTCAACACAGTGTTAAGACAAAAAGATGGTTCTGCTGTGAACAGACTAAGCTTTGAACCTTAAGCTTTGAAGTCAAAGTTGTGTGGTATTTTCCGTCATAGGTTTTGAAATTCGAATTGAGGTAGGGCAGGTGTAGTTAAATGGTTAAGATGTTAAGTGGCTAGGACTACTGCTTGCAAGGTCTCAGGTTCAAGCCCCAGCAAGCTGCCATTGTTGGGCCCTCGAGCAAGGCCCTCAACCCTCAACTGCTTAGATCTATCACTCTGGATAAGGGCGTATACCAAAAATGTAAATGAAGTCTAAATAAAATTGAGAAATGAAACCAAGTTGAGTTAAGCATGTCTAAGGTTTTTGTCAAGTTTTTTAATTAACGTCTAAGTCAAGTTGGGAAAAAATTAACCAAGTTGAGTTGCCAGTCATAAGCGGTGTGGTCCAATTGAGCTTCGAATTATAAGTGTTATTGTCCAAGTTTTATTGTGAGTCACGAGTGTTGGCATCCAATTTGATTTGCAAGTCATAATGCTATCTGAGGTGAGTAGTGAGTCATAAGTGTTGTCGTCCAAGTTGTGTTTTCAGTCCAAAAAATTGATGTCTAAGTTGAGTTGCCAGTCATAAGCGTTGAGATCCAAATTCAGTTGCCACGCAAAATAATTGATGTCCAAGTGATGTGACAAGTTGAGCTGCGAGTCTTATGAGCCTCATGCGAGTCATAAGAATTGATGTCCAAGTCGAGTTGGACATCAATTCCAAGTCGAGTTGCCTGGCGTAAGATTTGATGTCCAAGTGATGTGACAAGTTGAGCTGCGAGTCTTATGAGCCTCATGCAAGTCATAAGAATTGATGTCAAAGTCAAGTTGCCTGGTATAAGAATTGATGTCCAAGTCGAGTTGCCTGGCATAAGAATTGATGTCCAAGTCGAGTTGCCTGGCATAAGAATTGATGTCCAAGT
>QMIH01000049.1:587080-610003 GCA_003987875.1 Clarias batrachus
GAGTTGCCTGGCATAAGAATTGATGTCCAAGTTGAGTCGCCCGGCATAAGAATTGATGTCCAAGTTCAGTTGGCAGTCATAAGAGTTGATGTCCAAGTCAAGTTTCCAGTCCTAAGAGTTGATGTCCAAGTTGAGCTGCGAGTCATACTGTATGTGTTGATGTCCAAGTTCAGTTGTGGAAGTGCAAGTAGAATTTTCTGTCAAATTTTCAAATTAAAGTCTGAATCAAATTGAGAAAAATCAAATCAAGTTGAGTTTCAAGTCATAAGCATTGAAATCTAATAAGAGTTGTGATTAGTAAGAACTGAATTTCGAGTTAAATTTGGACTTAAACTTTCACATATGATATCTGGAATCAGTAACATGTTTTTATGCATGAAATCTAACGTCCTGGAGTCAAATCTCAAATCACCAAGTTTGAAATCCAGTTTGAGTTAAAAGTCATGACTTGAAAGTCTGAGTCCTGAAGTCAATAAATTAGGGAGTATAATGAGAATGAAATTGTAGCCCTTCAGAAGGAAAATCGATTGAAGAAGAGAGAAGCCTGTGATGATTGTGAGGACACTGTGCAGAGACTCGATCACCATCTTGACTTGTTTTCGCTCGGTTTTAGAACACATCCTGACAAGCTGTAAAATGGATGAGGCCAAAATGGACTTGCTCTTTAAAAAAAAAAAAAAGAAAGAAATCTGGTTATTTATATTCCGCTCGTCTCGGAAAGCGCGTTGCCTTCGTTGAGAGGTCTGGTGAATCTGCTGTGCGGATGTGTTAAGCAGCGATAGCTGGATTAATCCTGTTTCAATCCATTATTGATAATGAAAAACGATTCTTTCTCGCACTCACGGGCTTTTTGCACTCTCCTGTGGATTTTTACATCAGTTATTGCATTTTCTTTGTCGTTCCCACGTACAGACCAGTGATCACGCCAATGCCAGTTGTGTCTCGGTAACTTACTTGAGCTTAAACCATTTATAAATTGCTCTCAGCGGGGTGCTGATGCGTAGGCGCTTGTGTAACCTTGTCTGGCAGGTCAGATGCTTGTCGTTATCATGAATAAGAGCTGCGCTGAATCAATCGCTCTTTCTCTTTTTTTTGTGACCACTCAGTCCTGAACCTCATGTATATTTTATTATGTGGTAAATAATGTAGCATATTTATTACCGAGAATGCTAGAAAGTTTTATTTCGCTTGTCAGAAAGTTATGTAATGATTGTTTTCTTGAAAACTAGATTCGTAAAGCATCTCGTCGTAGTGAAGTACCGTTCCTGCATCCGCCCGCCTCTGTCTCGTACGTTGGCAGATACAAATTCAGTGGTGAATTTATTATTATTTTTGTCTACTTGAAATGTCGAAAGGCCAAACTGCAGACTTTTTTATAAATATTTTCTTTATTTGAGACGACGTGCACAAACGTCTGTTAAACACACATCACACGCAGAGGAAGAACACTGCGCTTTTGCTCTGCCATACTGATCTGAATTGTTGTTCTGCCGGAACACAGATGCTGCCATTCTTCCTTGCAAATGAGGACAGTTCCCCGCAGTCTGGGTTCTGATTAGTCATGTGACTTGGCACTTTAATATATTAACTCAAGCCTATTTGGCTTTGTGCAAGGAAGCATTCAATTAGCACACTTCTGTGTTTTTAAAATAGTTACGACTGAATTATCTCTGTGTTTAAAGTGTCTAAGTCCTGTCTGTCTGGCTAGATTTGATTTGATCCAGGGAAATCTCTGTCTGTCTGTTAATTTGTCTGTCTTTCTGTTTGCCTTTTTTTCCTTGGCTTGCTGCCTGCCTGTCTCTTTCTGACTTTCTGCCTGATAATTAAAGCATTCCACTTCAATCTGTCCGTCAGTCTATCAGCATACCCGGATCTGTCCGTCTGTACGCCGACTGCCTGTTGGTGTATCTCTGCGTCTTTCCATCTTCCCTTTTGTCTGTCTTATCTGTCTATCTGTATATTAGTCTCTCTGTCATTCAGTGTCTCTCTCTCTGTCCATCTGTTTATCTCTTAGTATACCTGGTCTGTCTCTTGTCAGTCTGCCTCTCAGTCCATCTCTGTCACTTGCTCTATCAGTCTGTCCGTCTCAGTCAATCCGTCAGTGTGTCAGTCCCAGTCAGTCTGTCTTTCTGTCCATCTGTCTCTGTCTCTGTCTGTGTCAGTCTGACTTTGCCTCACTCTCATTATTTTATACCGTATGTCTGGGCAGCGGTGTAGTGTGAACTAATAAGCTCAGTACTTTTTCTTTTTTTCCTTTTTTTTTTTTTTCACCCCCACTCTGTGTGTAATGAGGGTGTTTCGTGCATTGCTGACATTTCACTTTTTTGCTCGGGAAGCTTGAGGCCCTTAATGACGCTGAGAGTAACCAGCTCTCAACTAGCTATGCAGAATCAGTTTATTAAAAATAATTAAATAAATAAATAATAATAATAATAATAATTTAAAGAAAACTAGCAAGTCAGCTATACTGTTTTCCTGTTACTCTGACAGCATGGCCTGTTTCTGTCTGGATGGGGATGGGGTGTCTGAATGAACAAGCGTACGGTACAAATCCTGTCTTTGTTCATTGGGAGGAAAAAAATACATCCAAATGCGAAGCTTGATTTTTCTACAGTTCGAAAAGCAATTTATTATGCGGCAAATACTTCGTATGTAAGCAATATCACACAAGAGGGAGTGCCGTCGTACTGAATAGCAGTGCAGCTGTGATGCTAATGCTAGTTCCACAAACAGCGTTTCGCAACCAGCGTTGTCAGTTAGTGTACTGTAATTAACAGGGCTGAAAGTTGTTTTAAATCCTCACGGAATTGTGTATGTATGGTATTCCGAGCTATGTAACTAAGCGGTGAGGAAAATAAACCATGGGGGTGGTGGACGAGAAACATACGAGATTAGCTTTATATTTTCGCTTATTCTGCTTTAGAATATGAGCTCCATTAACGGTTTAAGGTGTTAAATTCCAATTAGCGTTAAATGGAAAGCTAGTGCTTCACGGTGTAAAATCCACCATCTTCCAGACACCAAATAGTGCCCTTGATCAGGGGTTACAGGGGATTCAGAAATAGAGCTGAGCTGTTTTGGATTTTGGATTCAGCCTTGTGTTAGATTTGTAGTTGTAAATAAAAGGGAACAGACGATCCAGAGGCAATTCGGAACGACTTGGAAGCAATTGCTATGAATACCGAGGCTTTGTTTGAGATAGCATAACGTTATCAGATGTGTTTTCATGCTGAAAGTGCTTCCGTGACTGCTTCTGAATGTTGGTTTTAGCAAGCAGCTGCTCTCTCCTGTTTCCAGTATGTACCAACCTACCTTTTACCCATGCTGCGATGACCGACAGTGAGTGTAATTAACAGTTGTTAGAACAACTAAGACATGGAGTGATGCATATAGGTAAAAATCCATGCATCATTTCGATCTATCATCCGGAGATCGCTGGTTCGATCCCCGGGTGATCCTGTAGCCTCCCGCAGCCGGGGGCTTAGAGAGAGCTGATTGGCCGAGCTCACTCAGCCGGGTGGGCTCTTAGGAGACACTTACACAACCATTTGTCTGAAGCGCTGTGATTGATGTGAGAGTGCTGCGAACTCACGCAAGCGGAAGGAGCGGATAGCGCTGTCCTCCAAGTGTGTTACGACGTCCCCAATGGTGCATGAGCAAGTAGTTTGAAAAGATGTGGTCACATGGTTTGGAGAAAACGCATGATAGTCTTCAGCCCTTCCTGTCTTAATGTTGGCGTCCCCTAGGAATAGCTCTCGTCCAATCATGACCAATCGCTAGGGTGGAACACTTGTATAAATAATCTTTAGGAAATATCAGAAAGACATAGTCAAAACTTTGACATCCGCAGCAGTGTTCCTATCCAGAAAGCTGACCCAAAAGGCGATAATTAAAATGTTCTGAATACATTTTTTTACTTGACATTTTTTTTTAATCAGTGCACTTTATATGGAACAGGAACAGGAATAGGAAGGAATCCACAACAAAGAAAGTGCAGTTTAACAGAAACAGGTGTTCCATGGAGAAATAGAGCTGAGCTGTTTAGTAGAGTCAAAACTGAAACCACAAACTGGCAACCGCACCGCGCACAACTGCTGCAGGTGGGAGACTGAGGGCAGGGGGATTGGAGCGTAGCCATAGTGCTATAGCTTGCTAATGCGGCTACGGTAGATTACACAGAGAGGATACCTGTTGATTTCATTGTCGCTTTTCATCTGCAGGGACTTAGATTTTTCAAGCACCATTCCATCTGAGAACAGTAGGGATGAAAAGACATAACACGCTCATTAGTGTAGTAATTGAGGCGATAACAGGTGTTCGCCATTAAGAGACGCGAACGCTAGGAGCGTCAGAGCGATTAAAAAAAAAAAAAAAAGGAAAAAAAAACACCTGCGATCAGGTTTAAACAGAGTTCGGACGTAATTTTTTCTAGTTCCTCGCGCAGTCGAAAATCTGACTTGTTTCAGCTGAAAATCAAAGAATAATTAAGGAATCACATCACACGCGGGGCATGCTGTTACAGGAAATGAATTATCGCCTTCTGGCTAACCGTAATGGAGAATTCAGCATTTGTGTTGGAATTACAGTAGGAAGTGCACGTCCCTAAGCTAACTTTTATTTCCAAGGTTTAGAGAAGCAGCAGAATGAAAACAAGTCCTCGCAGACTTTTCTATCTTTCAGTAATCCTGAACAACATTCTACATGAAATTGCAGCTCCCTCAAGACATAACTAAAGGAGAGAGGAAAACAAAAGCTTTCCACAGGTGCAGAACTTGTACCTGATAGCGCACCGTGTTTACCTGCGTCTCTGATAAAGCGCCCTCGTGAAGACGCCTGGGCTTTATTTACATCCCTGATTATTCAGTAGGAAGAAACGCTAACCGAATGGAGGTGTAAAAGAAGATGCTTCCTGTTACTTCATCTCTTGCAGTCAGGCGAATTTGCATTTCTTTTTACCTTACTTCATTTGTTTTTTTTCTTTTTTTCTTCCGAGTGCTCTTCTTGCATGTGTCTAAAAGATGCACCTGTCACAAACGGGTATTCGAAATGTCGAGTAGGCGTAAATAATTGGCACGAGCGGAAGGAAGGTGGTGGCGCTCACCCTGACTCACAGGGAGAACTTCGAGTCCTGCTTCGCACCTCAGAACTGCCTTATTTAAATCCTCGTTTATATCGTGACCTGAATGAACCCTGTACATCCTGCGTACGGTTGAAGGTGACATGGAGGGCATCAGGGTCAGGGTGATACCCTAGATGGGGTGAAAATTGCATTAGGGTGCAGGCGTGTTGATGAGCTATAGTGCCCCCTTCTGGTTGCGTCAAAAATTATCCGAACTCTGGCTGAAGAATTTTCGTAGAATTTACAACATTTGTCTAATTTTTTGTCTAAAGTGTGTCGAGTGCATCGACATGCAAGATCACATTGCTCTTGGATTGTAGTCCTCTGCATTTCATTTAAGTCTAGGCTTCAGCTCTTGAAAAAGCAACTCACTGTAACTATTGGTCGAATTGTAAAAAAAAAAAAAAAATCAAGGGGGATGATGTGGTCAATTATTATTATTATTATTTTTTCGGGGGGATGACGACGACTACCTACAACTAACCATACTAAATGATTGTGTAATATGTCAAATCTTTAAGAATTTTTAAGAATCAACTTAGAGCCACTAAAACAAAACACATGCAATTGTCAAAACATTTGATCCTTTTCATGGCTTTCATCTGGGGAGGATTATAAGAGTAGAATAAAAATCTATATAAACATTAGTAATGAAATCATTTATTTTAATAGTATTGTAGTTTTGTATGACTACGCACCGGTCAAACAATCAATGTTTTGACCCTTTTGTACCCAAGCATGTAGGTCAAGCTACAAAGTCTAATGAAAAAACAAAACCTCTTCTTTAAATTGAGAATGAAATTACACAAATTGGGTAAAGAGTACGTCTTTTATAATAATTATACATATAAAGCTGTCAGTCAGTTTGAAGTCATTTTGTCAGGGATAGGGGGGTGTAAATGTATGTGTGGGGCACGGTGTCAAATTACTGTACGTGCGTGCACACACATAAGAGGGAGAGAAAAAATAATAAAAACCGTCTAATGAGACTTGCTTTTGCTTTATGCACGCACACACGTGTTATAATAAACAGTACACGAGCACTGTACACACACACTTACAAACACAAAATAAAAGATGTTTTACGTGCACACACATAGTCACAATGTTATAGTAAACAGTACACGTGAGCACGGATGTTGAGTCTACCAGTGAGAGATGAGCACTAAGACCCAGCGGGGAGACGATTACCCACAATTCCGCAGCTCAAGAGAGAGAAAAACCATTGGCTCAGTTGTGATCACGTGACGCTCAGCATTAAAACAAGAAGCACATGCGTGATGCATGATACTCGGTACTCGTAAACCAAGACTTGCTCATTTTTCAAGTCAAAGTTTATTATAAATCTTTGCTCGTCTTGCAGAACACTCGCAAATCGTGTTACTCGCAATCCGAGGTTCCACAGTATGTCAAAAGTTGTGCTCTTGGCCGATGCGAAAAATGCAAACAGCACGAAAAATGGTGCGAACTTGCGTGAGCTTGTGAGCGGCTCATGACGATATTGAATTCTGATTGGAGAGTTTTAATATTTCATTTTCATGACAAATTGTACAGCCCTGACTGTAACGAGCACTGTTGATTGTTGAATCTTTTTTCCTGATAATGATCCAAGACTGGACCTTGAGAATCACAGAAAACTGTAAGCATTGATGAATTTTGACGCTGCGAATCACAAGTGGATCGTCCATTTTCGCTCGCACCATATTTTCAAATGAACTGATGTAACACGTTCACACCTGCACAGCAGTGACCGGGGAGACAGTAGCCTTGAACGGAAGGTGCGATCATTAGAGGTTTTAATATAATTTTTTACTCGTATTTCTTAAAATAAACATTCGTTATAGAACAAGGGTGTTGAATCTTCTCTAGAAAGGCCCTGTGTGGGTGCAGGTTTTCGTTCCAATCAAGCAGAAGCCGCACCTGATCCCATCTGTTTAATTAGTTGTTCCTGCACAAACCTGCGCACACACACAAACATACAGGGTCATGGAGAAGATTGGACTCTAAAACATCAGTTTGAACATCAGCGATGTTTCCTGAGGTCACTGAATGTTTTGGATCTTTCAGCATCACTCGTTACGTTTGAGTAAAATCACATTGTCTCCCAGCAGGTTCTGCTCTGTAATTATGTTCATCAAGCGCCAATGAAGCTATTGTCATAATTCCCAGCCTTGTGCCTCGGTCTGCTGAATTATTTTTTATAGGCTGCCAAAAGCTGGAGTGGAGGAACTCGAGTGGCCTGCAAATTGCCCTGACCCTGACCTCACCGAACACTCTCATTAGTGAATAACCTCACTAATGAGAAGCAAAATATGTGTGTCTTAGCGTCCGGGTGCGCGTGCATGCTAGCTGGCCATTATCAGCTTCACAGCTTTAACGTCTTCTGTTATGCGCGGTTTCTGTTCCGTTGTTTCTTTTCTGTTTGCTCGATGCTTCGGTTCTCTGCGGGTTCATCTAACACGTCCCTCGTGTTGATAAAGTACTGGAACATCCATTAAGATGGCAACAGAGATTCAGCCATGGTTTTAAAATGTTATTTTCTCATTCTCGTTCTGATTCACCTTTTGAAAGGCACCCCCAAACACACACATGCACGCAATTACACACACACACACACACACAGTTCCTCCACTCTTAGACGAAACTCCATTTGCACCTCGACGCAAATCGCATAATTACCCCTAATCGTCTACAGGGACAGAAAGAAGAAGTCGTTAGATGAAGATTTTACCTATAATAGCCGACGGGCGCAGTTAGTATAGCACACATTAGCGTCGTCCGGCGATCGTTATTATGAATAGTGTTGTCGAGTGAAGTGCGCCTTCCACAGCGAGGTGAAATTAAGCAGCTGATCATGGTCTGCAGAGTGGCCACCGAATAGGACCAAGGAAGTCAGATGGGTTATTAATAGAGCCAAATAAAGCTTTATTGACTTTTCCTGCTCGTGTCCTGTTTGCTGGGGGCCGCGTGAGCCACTCCATCATCCTGACAGATCCAGCGCACACGGATGGGTGTGTGGTGTAGTGTGTGTGATGTTCTGTGAAAGTATGATGGATGGGCTGGCGGTCGGGCGAGGTGCGAGGCACAGCGTCCACCTGCGGTTTTGGCCTGAGAGTGCATATGAAGGGTTTTTTTTTTTTTTTATGAGTATTTTTTTTGTTGTTTTTTTTTTATCAGGCCCCAGACAGAAAGATGCCACATCGGCATGCGCAGCGGTCGGAGTGTGCGAGTACTGTGATGGATTACTGGGAGAGGTAGAGAGGGCACATCCTGCGCTACTTTATGATCAACATTTTCATTGGCCATTATGGCACCGGGTAGAAAGGAACACCTGCCAAGAGTGGAAATTTCATCTTTTCTTTGCTTCATTGTCAAACCTATAGTTGTGTGTTTCTTCAATTGAGAATAATAATACATTAAAGCAGCAGGAGCCTGCAGAGGCCCTTTCCAGTATACTGACAGGCACAGAGGCTGTTACTGGGTTACTGTACATAGGTTACTGGGTTTCTGATCAGAAGGTCAGGGGTTCAGCCACTGTTGAGCCCTTGAACAAGGCCCTTAACCCTATCTGCTCCAGGGCTCTGTATCTTGGCCCTGTTTTCTGACCCCAGTTTCCTAACTGGGATATACCAAAAATAAAAATTATTTCAATAATAATAATAAGGCACAGGTGACAAATGCTGTGAATTGCAAGTGACTTGGTGTGCGAGCGTTTTGCAAGACGAGCAAAATAAAAAAAAGAAAGAAATTACTTGTTAAATGAGTGAGGTCTTGATATACGAGTACTGTAGTATGTATTCACTTTGCCAAGCCTCACGTGATCAGAACTGAGCCAATGATTCTTCGCGCTGTGGGATTGTGGGTAATCATCTTCCAGTCCCAGTCTCGTTATTGTGTGCCTGTGTGTGCGCGACACAGTAGGCCACGCCTCTTTCCCTTGAAACAGAAAGCACAGAGGCCACACCTCCTTCACTTGAAAGAGCAGGCACACTCTTAGCAAGGGGAAACAGTTATTGATCCTAAAAATATTAATAATGGAACATAAACAAGAACAAAATTTAAGTAAAGAACAAAGTATGACTGGCTGTGTCTAAGTGATACTTATGATCATTATTGTAGATTGACACATCATACCAACATTTCGTCGTATTTTTTTTTTTTATCAGTTTATACCTAATTTCAGCACTGTGAAATACTGTGAAAGAAGTCATCGCTTATGTTATAGCAGCTATAAGCATTTGCATTTCTCCAAACCCACATCAAATTTAAAACGTACAGCAAAACAACAGCAAATGACTCCGGACTGCAAAATGCGTCAAGAATATCTTATCTAAAATTAACATCACGGCGAAACGTTGCCGCAAAGGTTTTGACCTGTTCCTGCACCGAATACGAAGCTCATTCCAGTAACGAGTTACAGCGCGGAGCCAGAATAAGAATAAACACATTACTGTCCAAATAATTTTCCAACTCGCTGTTTATGGTTGTTTTCTGAGCTGTGAGCTCGCTGGGAAATCTGTGTCATTATGGTGCTTTCTGCTGAACTGTAGGAAACTTCCTGCAGCTTCTCATCCATTAACCGCACGGTCACACTGCGGTGTCACACACACTCAGGGCCGCGGCTCGCAGTGCGTCAGGGCCGATACACATCAGCGCCTCTGTTATCAGGGCTTCGTCACGGAGCCAGAGAGCAGAGAGGGGACTTTTGGGGGAAAATAAACTCTGAGGCTGCACTTCAAGGCTCCTGCTTTCGGCTCAAGATAGGGTTTTTGTGTGTGCGCGTGTGTGCGTGCGCGTGCGTGTGTGTGTGTGTGTGTGTGTGTGTGTGAGGGAGTTAGAGAGCAAGATCATGCAGTGCGGTTTTCAGTCAGGGTCATAGGAGTGAATAATATTAACTCATTTTTTCATATCTGCATACCATACCCCTTGGTCCACTTTATTTCAAACACCCATTCATTCCTTTTTATTCTTTGGGACTAGCCAATCGTGTTGCAGCAGCGCAGTGCATCAGATCATGTGGTTAGTGAATGCGCTACAATGAAAGAAAACCGTATCGGATTCCATTCATCAGCCAAGAACAGGATACCAAGGCTGCTGGGACGGGTGTTTCTATTAAAGTGGCCATCTTTGTTTGTCCACATATTTACAAAATGTTGCTCAGCATATGAAATTTTGAATGTAGTTTTATCTTAGCACAATCCCCCCCCCAATCCCTTTTTATTTCATTGTACAAACACTGTGTTTAAAATTATTGGCACCCCAACAAAGTCGAGAATAACAGCACCAATTGTTTACCTGTAGATATAATCATATTTGAATCTTTAATATAATCATCTTAGCTTTGCCCATGATAATGTGTAAAAAAAAAATTCCTTCGGACCACAGATTTTTGTCAGAGTTCAAATGCCGAGCCCGATATGAGAAAACAACCGTTCCTGTGCTGAACCATTTCAAGTCATAACCTTGGTCAGAGGTTTTGCTGGTACCCGTGGCTCAATTGATCCGTGTCTGGATCGCGTCACCGGAAAGTTTTGCTGATGTTTATTATTAGAAAACACAGTGTGTTGTCCCCTCTGACAGTGCCCGAGCGTGTAGTAAGCGTGTTCTCCTCTAAACGTGCGCCAGGCGATGACGCTGCCGTGACAAGCTGGTTGATAAAGCGACACGCCTGACGTGAGCGCTCAACCGAGGAAAGGTAAAGCACTGTTTATCCATTTAGCTGCGCTTTTCATCTCCAGTTATTTCTTAATGGTCACAGGGTGTAGTTATGTGTTATTGCAGGAGAGGCGCAGTGGGAGGGAGTGATAGATCGTCCTCATTATACGCATTCTTTTTTTTGTCAGAGGGATGAAAGACGGCAGACTTTTACACCACAGCGAAGAAAGGGAGCAAAGTCAAGTCTGCATAGACGCTGAAAATGATGATCTCTCTCTTTCTCTCTTTCTTTCTCTCGCTCTCTGTCCCCTCTTTGGCCCTCTCACTCTCGAGACGCTTTCTTTCATTCTGTGTTACGTTCTGTCTTTTCTCGTATTCCGAGCACATATCTGTCTTTTCCCTTGTTCTGGCTCACTATCAATCTAAACTCTTCCTCTTTCTTTCTCTTCCTCTTCCTCCCGATCCCGTACTCCGAGCACATACCTGTCTCTTTGCACTTTGCATTTTCATACGCTCTCTCTCAGATTATTTCTCCATCACTTTCCTGCTTCCTCGTTTCATACTCTTCTTTCCTCTGTCTCTCTCAGACTCCTCCTCCCTTGTTTCTATTCTCACGATGTCTTTCTCTCTTTCATTCCTTCTTTTCTTTTACCCTTTCTTATTCCATTCTTCTTTCTCTCTCCGTTTTCACTCGTGGCTTTTCAGAGTCTTCCTGCCTCTTTTCTCCACTCTCTTTGTAGACGTCTTTCTTTCTTTCTTTCTTTCTTTCTTTCTTTCTTTCTTTCTTTCTTTCTTTTCTCTTGGTCTCTGTTTCTGTGTCCTCACCCACGCTAATTCTCTGCCTTTCTTCTTCCTCATTTCCACAATAAATGGAGAGAATTTATGAGAAAGCGAATTAATTGGATATAATTGCATACAGTACAATACTCTCTCTCCGTCTCCCTCTGTCTCTCTCTCTGTGTCGCTTTCTTACTCATATTTATCTTCCTGACTTTTAGCTTTTCAAAACCTTGTTAGATCTGTATCTCTGTGCGATAGTCTCACACCTTTATCTTTTCTCTTTTTGCTTGCGTTTTCTGTTTACTCATACTGACATTTGACTTTATCTTTACATCTCCTTTATTCCTTATCCCCCACTGGATCCCACACTATATGTCCTTTCTTATACTCTTTTACTCAATTACGCTATCTCCCTCCCTCTTTCATTCGTTTCTCTCTCGCAGTTCATTTTAACCCTCTCTCTCTCTCTCTCTCTCTCTCTCTCTCTCTCTGTTGTACCGTGTGCTATTAATGGTCCAACAAGGGTCCAACACAGGCGTTTCAAGCTTTTTACGATGTCTCCTCGTCCTCCCAGCACTTATCTCTTCCCTCTTAGTAAAGCCCATAATGGTACCTGGCGGTTGTTCCCATGGGGAAGCAGATCCACAGAGACGCAATCACTAGTCTACAGACACTTTGTGCGGCGGCATGTCATCCAAAACAAAAACACGAACGCCTTCACGTGCTCAAACGAAGACGGAGAAAACAGGTGAGGATAGACTGGGATGCGTGTCAGAGTCGTATCACTTAGGTCGCATTAACTCCGTGGTTAGTATTCACAAACTGTAATGAAGATGGGGGGTAAACTCAAACAGCTGCTCTCAGTAGGAGTTCGCAGACATAAGCAGAGTTGCAGCCAAATCTCCTGAAAGATGACTGCGAAGTTTATTTTGTTCACGACTTTGCTTGTGGTCGGCAAAACTCTTTTACTGCTCATCAGCATTCTGCGCAAAATCTGTTCTGCAAGGCAAACTGTTTACAGAGAAAGCGTTTGAGGAGAGGCGTGGGGTACGGCCAGCTTTTAAGAGCTGTTGCGGAAGCGAACAATGGCGCCCTAAAATGGGAAAATTATATCAAGTAGCTTATAGTCTTTGTTAGATAAGTGATGCGATAACAAGAAATAATAGACTGTGAATGGAGTCGTCTGTTGCGTAGATGTGTACGTGTATAAAATCGAGTCTAGTCTAGTATTGAACAAAACTTCTGAGTACGATGTTAGGGACGGGCCGAAAATATGGTACCATAAAATTCCGGGTAGCGGTACGGTGGCTTAGTGGTTAGCACTGTCACCTTGCACCGTCAGGGTCCAGGTTCAATTGCCGGCCAGGTTCGATTCATCGAGTTTGCATGTTCTCCCCGTGCTTGGTGGGTTTCCTCCCGGTACTTAGTGGGTTTCCTTCCACAGTCCCAAGACATGCAGATTAGGCTAATTGGCATTCCCAAATTGCCTGTGGTGTGTGAATAAGTATCTGAGTGTGTTTACAGTATGTGTGCGTGCCTTGTGATGGATTGGCATCTTGTCCAGAATGTACCCCACCTCGTACCCTAAGTCTCCTCGGATAGGCTCCAGGCCCCCTGTGACACTGCATACGGGATAAAGTAGTACGAACAATGAGTAATTGAGTGAGAGTTAGTAAAATATCAATATACCTGATGTAGCATCATGATATTTTGGCGTTCTGACAAACGGCCATTAAAACAGTAGTATTTTGTTTAAGTTCAGTACAATACAATAAAATATGATATCCTCTGATTGAGTTGTATTCAATTGAACAGTAAAGAAATAGGGTCCCCTTTCTGTTTTGTGACTCTTTTGGGCATGTGGAGCAAAGCTTAGTCCTCAATGTTTTGTTATCCACTTTTGATAATTTATCGTATGACTATCTTTGACCCTTACCATCCATTTCAGAGCAGAATGGGCCACGATGAGGGCGATGTGTTGAGCAGGAAGGTAGTACTTCCTCACATAGAGTGCTGGGTGTTCTTCTAACTCCTAGGACAACATAGTGACTAATCCAGTCTTGTAGACATTAGTGTGGACAACGAAGAGGAGGTCAAAATGAGTGTTTCTCAAGACCGGGGAGCAAGCGAGGGCCATTTACAGTGTGTAAGGCCCAGTCGGCAGCTTCAGACCAGGCAGCAAAAAAGTACCCCACCAACCCCAGGAAGGCATGCACCTGCTTCTTTGAAGCAGGCTGGTGATAATTGCATTTTTCCCCCACCTTTTTTTCATCGGGGGTTGTTCAATGTAGTAGCCCAGATACTGTGCATCAGTCGGCTCCTGAACCCCTTATTCAGGTCCAGAGCAAGGGTTAAATTGTGCCCGAGTTATCCAATCAGGGCAGAGGGTAGCTGTCAAACTCTGATATTTGATTCAGGTGGCGGAAGTTGTTGCACAACTTTAGGACTACCACTATGACCAGGGCCCAGTGAACTCCTCTATGATGCAGTCGTGGAGCATCTTGGCCACCTCCTCCTCGTTGGCCTGACAGCTTCAGAGGCAGTTGGTCCATGATCTCCCCAGAAGGAATCTTAATCTCATGGTGGACCAGATGTGTGAGCTCTGCCCAGAATATGTCCTGGAATTGGTCCATGAGTTATTCAGGCTCTGTTGTTTTGTTGGCTTTGCTTTGCTGCGGGGGGACCATGGTGTTCCCAGCCAGATCTTTGAAAATAGCAGCAAGCACTGAGATGGCAGGTATGGGGACTGTAAACTGGGACTCTGTGCCAACCAGGTCCACTGGGGCTGCCATGTCAGGAGAAGAATGAGGGCCTGGTCACAGTCTAGTTTTTGGCCAGCCCTACGTCTCAGCAGTGCGCTTGAAGGTCTGGTTGCTTCCACTGTGTCCTCTGGGGCGAGAGTCTTATAATGGCATCATAGAGGCATTCTGCAATCTGCAGCATTGTAGGAGCTCTGTGGCGGTGGTGTGTAGCCCCAAGACAGCTCCTGGTGACAGCATGTTGTTGCAGACTGGCTTTAAAGAAATGCCACATATAATGGTCTCCAATGGGGTCCAAGTCTGGTTTCCAAAAAATATGAAAAAAAAAAAAAAGAATACTAGAAAGCTCTTTGAAATTTAAAAATGAATAGAAAAACAGTGGAAATGTGTTTTAAATAGTGGAAATAAATAACACATGCATGTAAAAAAAAAAAGGGTGTAAGATACCTACAATATCTCAGGAATCTTTATCTGAGAATTATTTTATTATGACACATAAGAGTAAAATAAAGGTCTAAAGACGAGCCATTTCCTACAATATAATCAATTAAAAAATGACATAGACTGTCATATTCATATACTCATCTGTAAATGCATACTTGTTATGTACTACAGATACATACCATTATTTTTAGCTTAGTATCTTGTTACTCCTCAGTTTGTTGTTTTACAAATTACAGATTTTCTATATATATATATATTTCATACACAGCATAAATAAGCACATGCACATATGGGTGACAAAATGAAGAAGAAACCGGTGGCTTGTCCCATGCCCATGAGGAGGCATTTTGCTTATTTAAATCAGTTAAATGATCTGTTGAGTTAAATGATCTGTTTAGACTGATTCGCACATTCGTTCTTTTGAGTAATTTGGCCAAATTTGCAGCATGTAGCTGTTTTAAAACAATCAGAAAAAGCTTGACAATGTAAAAATAGTCGTTTCAACACTGTTATAAAAAATAATACATGCATCCTTGTGCCAACTGCTTTTGTGTGCAGTGGTGTGAAATATTGGATGACTGAACAGGATTTGGACTTCAGTTGATACTAACAGTTTTGGTATGATGTTTTATAGCTGCAGTGGCTCTGATAGGTTTAGGACTGAATTCGCCACAGTTTATTTCTGGTCACACTATCTAGCCATTATCACCCAAATGAGGACGAGTCTGGTTCCTGTTCTTCTTCTGGAAAAGTCTTGGGGAGTTTTTTTTTTATTTAATTTTTTTACTGCCACCATCACATCCGGCTTGCTCACTAGGGACAAACTGGTAAAGCTACAAATTTGTGCATTTTTAAAAGCTTTAAATTTATATTCGGAAAGTTTATTTCTGAAAAGTCGCTCTGTGACGATGTTCATTGGTTAAAGTGTTATATACGACACGACTAAATTAGGGAGGAAATCTGGGGGGGGGGGATAATAATCATATTTAGTGGAATGTTATTAACATGTTGGCATAAACTGACATTTTTTTAATATATTATTTATATAATTTATATTATTTTATATACATTATGTTTTTAAAAAAGCTGCCTTCTACATGGTCTATTAAAAATAAACAACTTTGCATTTTATATTTTTCTATATTCATGACATATTTGGCTTAAGTAATGCAACAGTTCTTGGAAACATTTTAAACCCTGTGTAACATCTACAGTATGTTTTTTTTTTTTTTAATAACTAAAAAAAAAAATTATGTTAAATGTTATCAAAAATAACGGTTTAAGCTATTGCCTCAGTACAAGTGTTTTACATTGATAAGAAAACCTATTTGGAAAACTGCATCCCAGGCCAAACTGCCTGTTTGTGTTTGGATGGGTCTCTTGTCAATCATTTCATAGAAGCACCCCATCTCAGTCTAAAATTTTAATATGCTGCACTGGGTCCACTGCGGAGCATTGCCCGTGAACAAAAAAAAAAGTAACAGCGCTTTGTGGGTGGAAAAAAAAAAAAGAATAAACACCAGATTTTGACAAATCTTGCTTAATACACCTGCAACTGATTGTGTGTGTAAGCCGTCAGTACGTTTGCATGGACAATATTTTTTCAATCCAGCTGAAATCATCATGTTTAGGGATTCCAGCGTAAATGTTTACACAGATGCTGATTGGATAAGATGCGTGTTTACATGGGCACAGCATTTCATTGGGATATTACTTTGCCGCGTCTTGTTATACAGTACCATTCAAAAGTATGGATTTATTTTTCTACTTTCTAGAACTACAGTATACTGGAGATTTCCAAGCTATGAAATAACATATATGGCATTATGCAGTAAAGTAACAACAGTAGTAGTTAGTTGTTATATTAAGGTATGAAGGTCAGCTGTGCTTCAAGTGCATTTGCAAACCCATCAAGCACCATGATGAAACTCATGATGGTTCTCATGAAGACCTGCTCAGGAAAGCGAGACCAAAACTACAGGGTGGGCCATTTATATGGCTACACCTTAATAAAATGGGAATGGTTGGTGATATTAACGTCCTGTTTGTGGCACATTAGTATATGTGAGGGGGCAAACTTTTCAAGATGGGTGGTGACCATGGTGGCCATTTGGAAGTCGGCCATCTTGGATCCAACTTTTGTTTTTTTTCAATAGGAAGAGGGTCATGTGACACATCAGACTTATTGAGAATTTCACAAGAAAAACAATGGTGTGCTTGGTTTTAACGTAACTTTATTCTTTCATGAGTGATTTACAAGTTTCTCTTTGTTCACAGCCATTGACATGTCGAAGAGGTTAACACGTGATGAGCGGATCGAAATTGTGTTGATATCTGGTGAACGCAGTAACCGGGTCATTGGAGCAGATTTCAGTGCAAGACACCCTACGAGACCACCCATCTCACATGCTACAGTTTGCAAACTGCTTGCTAAGTTTCGTGAAACTGGTTCAGTGTTGGATTTGCCAAATTGTGGACGCATGAAAACTGTCACTAATGAACAAACACAGTGGCTGTCCTAGCTTCATTCAGCAAGAGCTCACAGCGTAGCACTCGCCGCATGTCACTGGAGAGTGGCATTAGTCGAACATCCCTTCGGCGGATATTAGCTACTCACAAATGGCACCCTTACAAACTCCAGCTACTGCAGCATCTCAACGAGGATGACCCAGATCGGCGCACACAATTTGCAGAATGGGCAAAACAAAAATTGAAACAGGACCCTCAGTTCACACAGATTTTTTCAGTGATGAGGCAAACTTTTATGTGAATGGTGAAGTTAACAAACAAAACCACCGCTATTGGTCTGACAGTAACCCACATTGGATAGATCCCTCCAAGACTGTTGGAACAAAAAACGTGATGGTATGGTGTGGTATATTGGGTACAAAGATAGTGGGGCCATTCTTCATCAATGGAAACCTCAAGGCCACTGGATATTTGCAATTGCTACATGATGATGTGTTTCCCTCTTTATGCACTGAAGCTAGCACGTTCCCTGAGGTTTTCCAGCAAGATGGTGCACCACCACATTATGGGTGTCAGGTCCGAGCATTCCTAGATGAAGAGTTTCCTGAAAAGTGGATTGGTCGTGGTGGGCCAGTTGAATGGCCCTTAAGGTCTCCCGATCTGACCCCCTTAGACTTTTATCTTTGGGGTCATCTGAAGGCGATTGTCTATGGTGTGAAGATACGAGATGTGCAGCACCTGAAACTACGGATACTGGAAGCCTGTGCTGGCATTTCTCCTGCGGTGTTGCTATCAGTGTGTGAAGTGGGAGAAGAGGATTGCATTGACAATCCATCACAATGGGCAGCACATTGAACACACTTTATAAGTGGTCAGAAACCTGTAAATAACTCATGAAAGAATAAAGTTACGTTAAAACCAAGCACACCATTGTTTTTCTTGTGAAATTCCCAATAGGTTTGATGTGTCACATAACCCTCTTCCTATTGAAAAAATAAAAGTTGGATCCAAGATGGCTGACTTCAAAATGGCCACCATGGTCACCACCCATCTTGAAAAGTTTGCCCCCTCACATATACTAATGTGCCACAAACAGGACGTTAAAATCACCAACCATTCCCATTTTATTAAGGTGTATCCATATAAATGGCCCACCCTGTACTTACCTCTGCTGCAGAGGAGACATTCATTTAGTCACCAGCCTCAGAAATCACCAGCACCTCAGATTCGAGCCATTATGAAGGATTTACAGAGCATACGGTAAGTAGCAGGCACATCTCAATATCAACTGTTTAAAAAAAGAGAGAGAGATTGTTGTATATTTTATATCATATCAGTGTATATTTTATTTATATCAGTGTAGAAAGAAATAAAAATCAGAAAATACCATGGAATTAGAAGGTGTGTCCATACTTTTGACTGGTAACGTATATTAAACTCCTTAATTTCCATAAGTGTGGTCTTGATATATTTAGTAGTTATTGTTGTATGCATTGATGTGAATGGATTTTCGCAGGAAATCTTTCAATGACCTTTCTGTTTAACCCTGGAGGGAATTCCTAACGCAGTCCTCGTTTTCCATACTCTAGTCATATCGAGTATCATCCCTGTAACACACCTGACTGAACGCTAATATGGTGAAACATCTCGGAGATTATACTGCTCCACATTCAGAGAGATTGAAAAGCATGACTAAAGCTTTAGAATAATAGTTTTTTTTTTTTTTTTTTGCATTATGAATAGATTTTCAGTAGCATCACCAGTTGCTGCAGGCTGACGCACTACACACTCCGTGTATGTCCCTCTTCTTCCCTCCCTCCCCCCTCCCTCCCTCCCTCCCTCCCTTTCTCGCTTTCTTTTCCTTCCTCAGCCCCTAAAGCTCAAACGGTGCAGATGAAATGTCAGGATGCGGGGCAGACAGACAAACCCGATTTTCCTCCAGAAAGTGACATGTTCAGAAAATGGAAAGTATCATCCGCATCACGGTGGCGTTTCCCCAGTGTGCCGCTTCTGACTGCAGGCATTGTGCAGAGCTCTCGGAGGATTGATGAATCGCTTTCTTGCCTTTCTTTTTATTATTTCATTCTCTTCTCACCAGACACAGCGAACATAATTCGAATTTATATATAAGTTAACATGTTTTGTTTTGTTTTTAAACATTCATTGTGTGCCCCCTGGTTTGGTTATTTGATTAATCCGCTTGTTACCCAGTGACTGAGTCACGGTTGTGTAAATGGTGTTTTTGTCACTATTTTGATTTTAATAACGAATACGAGATAATAATACGGTGGTGTGGAAAAAGTGTTTGCCCCCTTCCTGATTTCTTGTTTTTTTTTTTTTTGCATGTTAGTCACACTTTAATGGTTCAGATCATCAACCAAATTTAAATATTAGACAAAGATAACACAAGTAAACACATCATGCAGTTTTTAAATGAAGGTTTTTATCATTAAGGGAAATCAAAATCCAAAACTCCATAGCCCTGCGTAAAAAAAAAAGTGTTTGCCCCCTAAACCTAATAACTGGTTGGGCCACCCATAGCAGCACCATCTGCAATCAAGCAATCAACCATGTGTCTGTTACAGAGCTGTGATCAAATCTTTGTAGAATTGTTGTAATTCACCCACAATGAAGGGATCTCGAGCATGAACCGCCTTTTTCGGGTCATGCCACAGCATCTCAATTGGATTTAGGTCAGGACTTTGATTAGGTGTGACAAACATGCAACAAAAAAAAAAAAAAGCAGTAATGGGGCAAAAACTTTTTCACACCACTGTACAATATGTACTATGTGCATGTATATACATACTACAATATGTAGGGCCTTTCCAGGAGGACTTGTCACATGATAGTTTACTTGCACGCAGATCGACTCTATTCAACAAATGATGTTTTTCCACGATGACTCATGACTTACTCAACAAACACTAGTACGCTGGATTGCGTTTATTGATACAATGATGCGCAAAAAACATTCAGTGCATGACAGATCTGCATGCAGAAACACCTTGTTGACGAGAGGAACATAGGCAGACTGGTTTGATTTAACAGTAGGTATTAAAAACTACCAAAAGTATTTAATAAATATGTAAATGCTGTGTAACTCCTGCCAGTCTTCTCCTCGACACTCCAGTCCAGCAGGTGGCAGTATTGCACCAACCGGCCATGAATGTAAAAGAAGAAGAAAAACAAAGAGTATTTTGCAAGTACGGTTTGTATTTTGCTATAAAAGCTGTTCGACCAATAAAATTAATTAATTAAAATTAATTAAAATTAATTACAAATAATAAAAAAGAATAAACATTTAAATGCATAATCGATTTAGAATACAGCAATACTTGAAAACGTGATTAACCACACACCACTGTGATGAGCAGAAAAGCATCTCGCATAGAAAATTCATATATTTTTGTCGATTCATAACATAAAATTCTAGTCACGTTGATGACAGTAAATACTCATGTAACATGTACAACAGTACACCGTCATTTCTTCGTATTAAATGAGGCAAATTAAATAAATGAAATGGTAACAAATGTTTGACTAATACATTATAACTTAAAAAGTGTTTGTTCACATAATAACCTCAGCAGCGACCTCATTTCCCCTCTCGTCTGTTTCAACCACTCAGCGTTCAGCATCACCAGTATACTCATCACCGTCCTGATCATCTACAGTAACATCATCTCAACATGTTTTGTTGTTTTTTTTGAATAATTCATTGGCCCTAAATTGTCTTCCAGGAACCCTGGAGAACTGTTTCTTAAGACTACATTAAAAATACACCAAAAAAAGGCTCCCTCAACACTTGATTTTGCCACTGTATTGTATTAGCGGAAGAATTGATATTCAGTTAGGTAAAAATGTCTACGTCATAACCAAGTATTACAGATGAAATGTCAAGTGTGATTATTATTATTATTATTATTATTATTATATGATTCTTGTTTTTTTGACCAGGGAGATGCTCTTCCTCTGACTGAGGGCAGTGTAGCTGCAGGGCGATCAAGCCAGCTGTTTTTTTGTTCCTCAGTCTTAGTAAATTATGAAAGCGCTGCACATGTTAGTACTATCACATCAGAAAAAATGATCAATCCCCTTGAGCCTGATGTGATATGAAGCTACTGTATATAGCCTGCACAGTATATGGAGAGCTTGTGACTGCTCTCGTGCTGCAGTGAGAGCTATAGATTTGTTCATTATTCCCTGCTTTTACTTTTTGTTAAACCACCAATATGTGTATATAGTATATATACAACACATATAAAATGTGAATTTGTGTAATAGTGCAAACAACAATTTGCATCACATATGGGAAATGAAATTGTGAGGTATGAGGATTTGCACGATACAGTATTTGTAGATAAGAAGCAGGGTGTAATAACTTATCGACAGAACCTTGTTGGTGTTTCTGTAGCAGCTGGCAGATGATCCTGGTCAGCTATTTATGAGGATGATTACATAAGGAAAGAAATTGCTCCTGCGTCTGGTATACAGCGTTCTGTAGCGGCTGCCCGAGGGGAGGAGTTGAAAACGGTTCTGTTCAGGGTCTGAGGAATCTGTAATGATTTTTCCTTCCCATTTTCAGGTTCTTGTAGAATACAAGTCATACAGAGTGATCAGGGGAACACCATTGATTTTTTTTCTTCTTCTTTTTTTTTTCTGCTAGTCTTGTTAGCTGTTTGCTGCATTCTGTTTCTATCCTGTTTTGTGGCCCCTTCAGTCCAGGACTGATTTGATGAGTGTGGTGTTGAACTGCACTAACAGCTCCTGTGGCAGAGCATGCTTTCTCTGCTTTTTTTTTTTTGGCAAAAAGGAGATTCTCTGCTGGTCCTTTTGAGGATGGAGTTGATTGATGTTGGTCTCTCACTTCGGGTCTTGGGAAATGAGAGTCCGGGTGACACGGGGGCTGTTGGATGTGGTGAGTGGGAGCAGTGCTGAGGAGCGTCTCTTAAAAGTCCACTTTCAGCTCCAGGATCATTAGAGATCACCTCCCGATGGGATGGCATACTGATACTGACACCTAAGTGCCAATTCGATTAATGCTGCGATTCTATAAATATGACCATTTAATACATATTCCGATTCAGTATTACATCTTCCCCCGATTTTGTTGCAGTTTTAAACCTTAAAAAAAAAAAGTCTAATGATTATAATTTTTCTCTCACTTAAAAACCAAGCGCAGCGTTTAAACAATACAAACAAACTTCAAATACCAGAGTTGAACATTTAACTGAGTAGCACATCTCTCTGTCGTCCGCCATAATTATTTTATAATTAGCAAATAATTCACTCCTACCACACTGGATGAAAATGTGTAAATAATTCAGAATGCGCCATGTGTGGCTTCTAATGCACAAGATTTCCGACTAATTGATGCGCGTGGTGTTTTGAAACTGGTGTAAACGTGTGTAGACGCCGAAATAAGTGGGTTTGAGGCTAATTTGCTTGAGAAAAAGGCAGATCGGAGGCTTTTAATGCGCAAATCTTTGATAAGGTCACACCGTAAAAAAACGGCGTTTCTGTTGGTCCACTCGAGAGCTTCTGCGCTCGGTACAGAATCATTTATATCTGAGGCTGATCGGCTGATCACCGGTCACGGCCAATCAAACCAAAAACCGGCCGATTCTGTAATATTGTAATAATGTCTGGTAGTGTAATAATTTCATATCTAATATCTTTTACACATATATATAT
>QMIH01000049.1:618299-644128 GCA_003987875.1 Clarias batrachus
ATGTAGAATGTATTGCAAAATCAAAACTTTATTTTTATTTTTTTTATTGACAAGGTCAGGATGTTGTTGGTGAACATTTTCTACTCATGAACAACCAAACAGGAGTGGGAAAATTCAAGCCAACATGCACAGAGTAATCTTGTGCATACATGAGCTCACGGGCATCTGATCTGTGACTGCTGTTGTTGTGAGAACGAGAGTTTGCCATCCCTCCCACGGAGCTAAAACGCCACTTTTGCTCTCTAGACTTCAGGTCATGCATAGCTGGGAGTTGAGCTTGCAGTCTTCCAGCTAGCATTCTGGGCTATTTTGCTTTCATTTTTGGTTACATGTTGGTCAAATAGTATTAACAGAAAAACATGGGCATCCTTTTTCTGGTTGCTGATCCTATTCGTCCACCACGTAACTGCAAATAAAATGACAACAGCCTGGACAAAGTGTCTTCTTGTCCCAGGTGCCAAGTCCCAACTCACAATTGACAATAAGGTAAATTTGGCCACTTGAAAGGGTTCTCCCTGTGAAGGGTTTAACTTTTGCTTTAAGTAGGCCATGGCTATCAATACCCTACTAGATCACATCGATATCAGGGACTCAACGGGAATTAGAGTTTTTACACACCCGATTTTTATTTTTATAATTTGGGAATTAAGAAGAGGCAACATTGTTGTATGCAGAAATCAGTCAGTACAGTCAACTCAGTTTAGACTCAGTTTTAAAACTCAATTCTGATATGAGGATATGAGACACACTGTACAGTAGGTGACATGTGCAAATAGACCACCAACCAAACCCCTCTGTTTTAAGGTTCTTCCCAGAATTCAAATCTAGTCCTGGGCCCGTATTCACAGAGTTTCTTAGAATTCTCTCAGAGAGCTCCTATCTTAGCCTAAAAAGTCCTCGCTGGGAGTCCTAGACTAAAAGTGATTTAGAAAACTTCTTAGAGCAACTCTGAGTAAACCCCTGGACCCCCATTTTGCTACCTGAGCACAGCCCTTAACCCTCATATGATTAGGTGTATAATGAGATAAGAATGTCCCAGAATTCAAATCCGGTCCTGGGCCCGTATTCACAGAGTTTCTTAGAATTCTCTCAGAGAGCTCCTATCTTAGCCTAAAAAGTCCTAGCTGGGAGTCCTAGATTAAAAGTGATATAGAAAACTACTTAGAGCATGTCTGAGTAAGGAAAGTACAAAAACCTTTATCTTAGTGAGGAGGTGTGGTCGACCCCATTGCTAGGGATGATGCAGCAATTCAAGGACTGTGATTTGTTGATAAAAAAAAGAGCAGTGTTTACTTTTAGCTTTATGTTCAGTGTTTGAATATTTCTTCTTTCCGCTATTTTGTCCTCTGCTATAGAAACTCTTAAGCCTCTTAAAAGTCCTCGTCTCTACTCTTAACAATTTTTACCTTACGAGCTGTTTTTAGGGCTAAGATGTTTCGTGAATCGTTTGTATCTTTACTAAGATTTCGTCCTAAATCTAAGGGGAAATTCTAAGAAAATGTCATAATTCTAAGAATACTCTTAGAATTCCGTCACTAGGAGCAACTTTTAGGTCTAAGAAGCTTTGTGAATACGGGCCCTGGAGGGTCAGTGTCCAGCACGGTTTGAAATTCAGACAACCAAACACACCCATTGAACCTGGTAATGAACAGATTAGTTGAATCAGCTTCGTACGCGGTTTCATTCCCGAAGTCTCCTGGGATCGGCTCCAGGATACCCGAGACGCCGTCCAGGATGAGCGGTATAGAGAACGAATGAATGACCGAATGAATGATTTCACTATACGGCATCAGTGCTCATGTATAAATGCGCTTCAGCATAACCAGATCCATCCGAAATAGCCTTTAGCAGTCCATGTCAAGGCCGTCAGGCTTTTCAGTTTTGAAGAGAAGGCATGTGTGTTTGTCGGGTGTGGATCCCAAAGCCATACCCATCGCTCCTAAAAGGTCAGCAGGGAGTGAGCTCTAATGCTTGAAGCATTGACCTTCTCAATAAGGTGCTCACTTTAATAAGGTGTCTGTCCTGCATCTGAATCCGGACTGAAATAGAAAGCCTGCTTTGTCTTAATCCACTCGCAGTGTTTGCAGGCTGCTAAAAGGAGAGCCAATTTAAACACACACCTGGCCATGTTCTCCGAGCTTTGATTGCAACGCGCTGTAGCATTAACTCAGTAAATTGCATTCTGGATGCAGGATTGGCCTTTGTCCAGGACAGATTAATTCTGTGTGTGAAGAGAGTAGGCCACTTACTTTGCGTGGCTTCTTCTAGAAAACCAGCAACAATAACACTCTTGTTAGGGATTTGTCCCTTTAGATTAGCCACGTCGAGGCCTTTATCTTACCCGTCATGTCCCTGAGCTGCCGAAACAGGCTCATATTGTTTTTCGTCAGGTTTTTCATTACAGCCAGGCCTCTGTGTTCGCCTCCGCCGCTAGAGTTTGCCATTTGACGGTGTTTTTAATCCTAGCGGCTCCGACGTTTCCCATAAGAAGAGCTTCAGACACAAGATACGAGATACACTTACTCTACTTTTCCTGAAGGTGAGATTCCGGGACCATTTCTTCCGTTCCGATTCTCACACACGGGGGTTTTATGTTTGTGCTCGCTGCTGAGTGCGCTGTCTCATGAGAACCTAGCCACTAAAGGCATTGTTTAGGAGCACACAAAGGCTCTCTATAGCTTCAGGGTTCAGGTTTAAATCCCAGCCGTGCCGTGTCGGCAGGGGTAAATGAGGAGAGAGCTGCTGGCAGGGAAACGATGCCGGTTTCCTGTCTGAGAGGGGCTTCAGTCAGCCAGGTCATTCAAATATCTAGTGGATTATTAGACTTGTTATTATATTGAAGGATGTTGCATGAGTCATGTCTTTTGAATGAACGGCTTTAACATTAAACGCGGATCGAGTCCCGGATACCCCAATTTTTCCATTCCAACCTTGGCCACGGTAATTGCTTACTCCAAATGCGCGTACTGTATTTTTAATACCGAGATCCATTTAGAAGGATGCTATAATGGTAGGCAGCATTTGTTGTACCCTGTGTTTTTGTGTTTTTTTTTGGAAGGCAGAAATACTCTTTTCACAGGCCACAGTCTAGAAACAGAATCGACCTGGAACTAGTGCTAGTGTCACGATACCGAAATGTTTCTTTCGACACCATCATGAAGTTTGATGCGTTTCAGTATCTTCTTTCTGAGCCAGAGGACTGCATTTAAATGGCTTACAATGCATTTCTTATAGCACAGAACCAAATTCATTTGTGAGATAGAGTCCCTAGATTTATTATTATTTGTTTTGTTTTGTTTTTTTGTTTTTTTTACTCAGACTGATTAGATTCATCTTTATCTGGGGTCTAATGGAGTCTAAGGGTCACTGATCAGCCATAACGTTACAGTGCAAAACATTATGCCGAGTATTGTGTAGACCTGCTCTGTGCCACCTTGGCAGCTCTGGCCCTTTAGGGCGTGACTCCACAATACCTCTGTGGGGGCGGGGGGGCATGGGTGCTGTTGTGTCTGGCACCAGGATGTTGGCAGCAGATCCTTTGGGATCCTTGCACGATCGATCACACTGGGAGTCTGGAGGACGGGTCTGCGGCCTTGGGCTCTTTGCAGGCCCTGTGTGTGGTGGGCTCTGGTGCACTGGGTGTTCTGATGCCCTTCTAATGCCTTTGATGCTCAGCGTTGACTTTTGTTTGAATGAGTCCTGCTTCATTGTGATCTCTGTGGAATTCTCTAGGGTTAGGGTTTACTGGTACAGTACGTAATCGATAATCACCGTACATGTGTTAATGATATGTTCTGTTATTGTTATGATCGGCTGATGGGTGTAGTGTGAATTGTACAGTTTTATTTATGTTTTTAATTTCATCTATTTGTTTGCAGAACATAAAATGTTTTAGCGTACTGTAGTATTGAAAAATGAATAATCATTGACGATATATAATATATGTGCTATAAATCCTGTCTCCGTGCTCTGTCTCCTAACAGTGCAATAAGTTAGATATCGCACTCAGTGGATGACTTCTCCATTGCCACGCTTCAAAACTGCACAGTGCTGCTGTGTGTAGGGGCTTTTTTTTTTTAATCCAAACATCTGCATATTTCAACTTCTTTGCTGTTGCCATCTCTTCAAGTCTATTCTCTGAACAAACAAACAAAACAAATAAAATAAATAAATACATTTAAAAAAAACCTGCTCTGCTTTCTCCACTGTTGCTCACGATTCATTTAACACTTCCTGTGGCTCATGTAACAAACTCAGTCGTTTTTGTTTGTACTTAAAAAGGCAGATTCATATTAGCCGGATGAAATAGCAGCTTTGCGATCTGTTGTATTTAACATTATCAGAATATCATCCCAGTCGCTTTAACACTGATGGCACTTTCTGACATGTTGGTTTAAGGTAGTCCATCAATCCACAAATAATCGCCTAATAAACACAGAACAAAAATAAATAAATAAATAAATACTAAGCCACAATTCACTGGGAGGAGTAGCATGGATTTATGGGCGGGGAGCTAAAGAAGCGAAACATGACGTACTGTATTTTTGGTATGTGCATGCTGGGTAAGAGCGGGTAGGAGAGACTGATGCGTAGGACGAATTTATAGAACACCGGAATACCGCGCAAAACTACCTGAAAGTAGAATTAGATGGTTATGTAGATTATTCTATGGATAAGGTGTGTGTGTGCGTGTGCGCGTGTGTGTGTGCGTGTGCGCGTGCGCGTGCGTGCGTGCGTGCTCTGGAGGCTGCGTGGAGAAATGAATCCTAAATTGAACCACTTAGAAATTAAGAACCTACCTTTGTTTGTTTGTTTGTTTGTTCGTTTGTTCGTTTGTTTTTAGCTGCCATGAAGTAGAGCTGCACAATATGATTGAAAAAAAAAATCACATTGCAATTATTTTGACACATATTGTGATAGGGATTTAAACTGCTATTTAAAATATGTAACTATTAGACGTATCATTTTATATTCAAATCTATTTATGTAGGCTTACAGCAAGTAATTGGCCAATTGATCTTATTAAGAGGTCGGTTGCCAATATTTTTTTTTTATACAAAATGATTTTAAAATAAGTAAATAAACAAATACTTAAAATTATTGGCATATAAATTTTAATATGCATACATTTCAGACTATGTGTAAATGACCTCTAATAATTTGCCGCCTTTTGCGATTAAATAATTGCAGAGGTCCGAATCGCAATCTGGAATCAAACCTTTTTGCGAGTAGCTGCTTAATATGGCTGATCTAATAGTTTGTGAATTGTAGCCTCAGATTGAATCTGAAATCATGAAAACACAGTTAAAGGAGAAATTTGGCCAATTTCTGTTGTCTAACTGTAAAACAAAAAAGCAAAATATCCTTAATTCTAGCTATAATTCATCAATATCTACAAACCAAGTCTAAGGTTATTAAAGCTTATTTCTAGCTTAAAAATGTTACTAAAATTCTAAGCGAAACGAGAATTTTGCTTTTTCAAGAAATCGATTCCTAAAACTAGCAAATGAATCTGCCGAAGACTTTTTAGCTTAAAACTTCGTCAACATTTGATTAGAAATGAGTTGAATAATCCTACTGTACATTTGGTTTGTTGTTGATCTTATTTTGAGAAAGTGTCGATACCTTTACCTACAGTATATTCAAGATGGTTACACAGTCTACTTGCTTACATATCAGTCTTTGCAGTGCTGTTATAGGAGAAACCTCAAGACCTTGTTTGCGTGTGATGTTATGCTTAAGATGGGGAAAAGATTCAAACTTTGAAGATGGCTGTACTGGATATCTTCATGGCTGTGCTTGCTCTCTCTGGCGCGAACTCGGATAAGATGGATGCGAACTTTATATACAAGCTTTAGACTGAATGACTAAGAAAATCATTTAAAACGTAACAAACACTCTGTCTGTCTTATCTGCGGCATTTAATTAGTGGTATACTGAAATAGATGTTCTGTAGCCTCTTTTATTCTCAAACACTAAATTGGAACATGCTTCAACACCAGTCTCTCTCTCTCTCTCTTTTTTTTCCCCTCTCCCACACTTTTGACCTTACGCTGTGTTCCGCCCCGTGGCGTCTCGAGCGTCTCAAGCGGTGTGGACGTGGGGATTAAAAATAGCAGGTTCAGCAGGGACATGGCTGACACGCTTCCTGCTGTATAGAGAGCATAGCGGCGATGAACTCGAGCCCACTGAGGGTTTACCATCACAGGGGACGACCTGATTTCGCGCTTTCGTTTCCTCCCCCTCTCGCTCTCTCTCTCTCTCGTTTACTGCTTTTCTGCGAAGATTCAGCGAAGGTGTCTATAGAGACTGGGCTCGCTGTTGGTCAATAAGAAGCTTCATATTCATATGTTGTTATTAATTATTAATGATCACTAAAGCCTGTTTTGCATAAGAGGGATGTTTTCACACTGCATCTAATTTGACATCCATGGAGGTAAAAATTTGAATGTATTTGGTACACACATGGAGTTGTTGTTGCTCACAACAACTATCAAAATAGAGAAAATTCTGCCTCGTGCAGCCGGATTAAAAAAAATCGACGCTGAAGTGCCGCATTTTAAACCATTAAAGATAATAAGCTGTATTCAGAGTCAGCAATTTAATTTCAAAAGTTATGTCATTATTTTAGCAGAGATTCATCTGCCACAGCTGCTCGGGTTGAGTCTAAGCAGCCCATTTGCATTACTGAAATCCCAGACTGCTTGATTTTTCTTAAGTAGCACCTTAAGAACCGGCTGTAAACATAAGCACTTGCCGTTTGAGCTCGGGAAACAAAAATGGGATAGAAAACGCGGACTGAAGGACTAGATAGCTTTCTTCTTTCTCAAAATTACACGAAAGACTAGCACGATGAGATCTGAGTAAGAAGACGGGAAGGTTCTAAATAAACAGCCAAAAATGCACAAACGGTTCAGGTTGATGTATCGTACTGTAGTTACAGCCAAATGTTAGCCGTTGCCTCTGGCTTCAACAATGCTCCGCGCTCAGAATGAAAAGTGAGATATTGAGCTTTGAGATAAAAAACGAGTCGAAAGTTCAGAATCACCCACAGCCGTCAGAGCAAAGCGACCCTCGCGAAACTTCTGGCTACAGTGAAAAGTGTGCTTCTGTCTGACTGGATAACGATTTTTGTATTGAAATTTTGGTATTAGTACATAACGCCACTGCGTTCGAGCTCTGACTGGGGATCGTCGGATTCCTGACATTTATTTTAACACTTTCATGCATAACAGATTGAAAGGCATATCCAGATTTTCTTCTGATATGCTTGATATATTACGTTTGAGTCTCTCTAAATGTCTAGACATCATTATTGAAATCATAATGTGCCTGAAATAGTAAAGATTATTACGAAAATAAATACATTTATTTATTTAAACCAATAAATTTAAACCATTCAGATTGAAAAAAAAAACATGCAAGGCTCAGTAGAAATTTAGTTAAGTGTGGAGGAAGAAAAAGCAAGCTCTTAAGCGCGTTTTGAAAAAACGTACAGCGCCATCTGTTGAATTTTGAGATGAACTAATGATTTTTCCGAGGTTTTTTTTTTTTATGATATAAGGGTGTTTTCCATTTAAAGTTTAAAGTAGCATAACTTTTCTTTGCATGGGCAAATGCTATATGTTACCTTAAGCTCAGACAATTACACCTGTGAAAACCCCATTAAAACTTGTGCAGTAGTTTTTGTGTGATGCGTGCACAAACAAACAGACAGACACAAATCTCCAAAACCATCTTGATGTGTTCTGTTACTCATCGTACTGTACGTGCCCCCCAAATTATTTTTTCGAAAATATTTTCAATGTACAGACACGCCAACTTTACAGTTTTATTATATGTGTGAATATATTATTTAAATATATATTTTAAAAAATGACATGGTATGTAATAGCAATTTATTCAGAACAGCTGGTGTCATGGTCAACGATTGTGCATATCAGGTTCAATCCTATTTTGTGACATCACTAATTCAGCTCACAACTGCCTTTTTTCACAGAAGTACATTAGAAATCAAAGTTTCTATATACGAGGGCCATTTTTTGAGCAATGTGCCCTTACAGTGTTTTGCGACCAGGGCGAGTGTGTGTAATAAGTGGGTTTGAGACTCGTTTGCTCACCGAGTTTGGGGGGAAAAAAAGCAAATCGGAGGCTTTAAACTTGTGAGATTTTAAATAATGTGATGCTGAAAAAAATCTGTTTATTTTGAGTCACTCGGAAGCTTCTGCGCTCGGTACAATCAGAATCATTTATATCTGAGGCTGATCGGCCGATCACCGATCACAGCCAATCAAACTGAAGACCAGCCGGTTCTGGTCACTGGCCGATCGACCGGTTCAGATCTATTACAAACGGTATTAAGGAAATTGATTAAGGTTATCGTTAAACCATCTTGATTCATGACCGAATACATTTTTCCCCAACTCTAAATTTTTTTTTTTATAAAATTGGTGTGTGAATATGTATATATGTATATGTAAATATATAAAATAGATATGGATAGATGTATAGCTCGAGCTGCTCTTCTATTTCAACATTCGTTTTGGGTTTTGACTAGAATGACTGGAGCCCAGATTCATCAAATATTGAATCACTCTCTTTCCATCTTTTTTTGATCCCTATACCGGCTTTTCCACCAAAACCAAGCGTTAGATGATGTTTCATCATTTATTCAAATCTCCACTGTTTCCCACCTGGTACTCCTTTTTTAAATTCAGTATTGGTATAAAAGCAGGTAAAAAAAAAAAAATCGCTCCTGGCTTTTTCTCAGCGTCTGTCTCGGTCGCTCGTTTCTTCCCATCCCCCTCGTGTTCTGTAAATCTCAGCGCCAAGTGAGGAGCACAATATTTTGCCCATTAGTTCTGAGCACTACAGAGATGATGCGGGTTCAGAGTCATAAATTCACTAGATGGGAGATTAACGCATTCAGCTGGCTCTCCGCCTCACTCTCGAACCCGGTGCCTGGCGATTGGGAGTCTGGGATCTCGGGCCATCTGGTTCGTCGATTTAAATCAAACACACACCTGTCATATTTGCAGTAATGTAAGGTATAGTGGGTATTAAGTAAGCGGTTTTAATTCAGGGGCACGGTTGCTGTGGTGTTCACTGCATATTATAGAGCTGGTCAGGATGTGGGACGTGGGACCTTTAACTTTATTTATGTTGCTCTGGAGATCTTTTAATGCGTACAAGCCGATATAGTAGGGAGAGACATCTCAGTTTGAGATATTATGCCATAATTTTGACATCAGATATATTTGCGTTGGTACTTTATATAGTACTTGGTACTTCCTGTTAGCAGTGCAAAAATTCGGATGAATGCATTGATCATTCTAAAGTGCATTTAGAATGAATTCGAGGCGACACCCATTCATCTATGTTTCGAACTGCATATCAGCATACAGTGCATGACTTTGCACTATACTACTGTATGACTTGTGGACATGTATACAGTATACAGTGCACTGACTTTGGAGAAAGCATAGCGAGAAAGACCAGATGTGAGATTCCACCTGCCTAACCATAGATGTATGAGGTAACAGCGCTAAGCACTTAACCAATATTTGTGTGTGTGTGTTTTCTGTATGCATGCACCGATCAGCCATAACAATATAACAACCTGACTGTTAATGCGAAGGTCGACCTGTCAAGACATGGCCTCCACTAGACCAGTGCGCTGTGGTACCAGACACCACAATGTCAGTGGCAGATGCTTGATTGACTACTGCAAAATTGAATTTTTTTTATTCGTTTTGAATGTTAAAACAAAAGCTTATCATGTTTATTTTACGCACTTTTGCTGCCCCTTTAGTGCCCTTTGATGAAGAAGCGATCCGCCTGTTGGTAAAGTGATTTGTACTAGGCAGGTTAATTAGCCTGCACACATAGCCGACAATCTCTTCAGCACCAGCAAAACACTTCATTTTTCAGGTTATTAATTATGCCTACCTGATTTTAACATCTTTTTTTGTTTTTTTGTTTGTTTGTTTATAACCATGTTCTCAAAAATAAAAAGGAAAAATAGATCTGAGCGATGCGGCAAACTTCTGTCGTAAGTCCAGTGTTTTGGTGTTGATTGTCCATGTGGAAACAGTGATTTTTTTTTTATTCATACAGTATGTCACAAAAGTGAGTACACCCCTCACATCTCTGCAAATATTGTCATAGGACAACACTGCATTAATGACTCTTCGATACAATGAAAGGTAGCCAGTGTAAGGTTTGTATAGCAGTGTACATTTATTGTAAAGTGCAGATTAATTTGTTTTATTTTCATTTTATAGATTGTATTAATTATTTTTATGTATTTCTTTTTTGGGGCTGTGGAATGAATAATTTGAGTTTTCATTATTTCTTATGGGAAATGATGATTTGGTTTACGAGTGTTTTGGAACATGAGCCCACTTCTGGAACGAATTATGCTCGTAATCCAAGGTTCCACTGTATATATATAAAATTAGAGAACAATCATAATTTCCCAAATTCGGTGTGATGTTTTTTGTGGTTGCAGGTCCAGGTAGCGTAGCATTTTACCTCGGCGTACAAATTCGTATTGCAAAACATTTACGTAAATAATGGAAATGCAGATAATCCACTCTGGAAAATATTACCAATATTACCAATTTCCAACACTATAATCATATTTTTGCATATAAAAACAATCATAACATTTAGAAAAGACATATAAATGAAGGAAAATATAAATTAAATAGACATTAAACCTCACTGACCCTTTATTTATGATTCCTCTTGGCACCGGCTGCTTTAACCTCTTGTAACCTCCGAATGTCCTCATATGACAACATGACATTTTCTTCCAACTTCATTGTCTAGATCTCCTTGTACCCTCATATGAGGATCGTTAGGTATAATTCTTCTGCTAAACTTCTTCCATAGTTAAAGACTTTGACAACATTTCTATTTTTCCAGCTTTGAAAAAGGAGAAACAGTCAGTAGGAATTGAAACGTACACGACAGTCCAGGTCTCAGGAGGTTAAAAATGAAACTGAAAGCGCCTCCCTTTTCCTCTTGCTACCGTCATTGCTAACATTTTTGGGAGCCATGGTGCTATGTAAATCTTATGACTACTGTAAATCTTATACAAAATTCAATAAAAAAAACACAGACACAAAACGAAAGATGTAAACTTGCTTCACTTGGCTTTCCACTGACGTAGAAAAGTTTTGAACGGCTCCCAGACGTAATAATGCATAAGTAATAAAATTTCAGTTCTTCAATTTGTGAGGCGGGGCGTTGGTATGCCAAGAGACCGCTGTATTATCTTATGTAGTTTCTGCTTGAATGCATTAACGACAGGTAGAACACTATTGTTTAAGACATTTCTCAGGTTTCCAGGGATCCAAGTCCCAAGACTGGGCAGTTTTCGCTTAACTAATACATTAATTGTTTGTCCATTCCTGACAATTTGATAAATTACACCACACCATATGGTATCTCCATGATGCTGACCAGCTCCTGTTGTTTCCCCGTGTTACAGTTAGCTAATTAGATCTGAACATCAAATCGTTTCTTTTTCTTCCCTCTTCATCTCTCATTAACTAATTTCGCGTCGTCCTCGCTTTCGTCTCACGGCTGCCGTTCCTGCTGGGAGTTTGATGACTCCGACGCAGCAGGATCTAGACAGGAATGAAAATCTCGTGGAAGTGTTAAGCGTGTCACGTCGTTTCCTCCACTTCCACTACTTCGCTCACCGTGGATTCGGCGCCGTCAAGGAGACGGGAGACGAGCCGGGCAGATTTTGATTTCTGCGTCTCGGTTGGTTGAAGATTTGCTGTAAGCAAGAAAATGTTTAGTATTTATGCCGTTATTAAAAGTTTTTAATATTACCTAAACCACACAACGTACATGTGGAATCGTGAATCTTCAATCAGATCTGACGTGTGAGGAACACTTGGTTTCAGACCTGACTCCTGCACACTCCTTCACGTTTCTCTCGCGTTTGTCACACACACTTACTCCGGCGGTGTCATGCGCCGGATGTCGACTCCTGGACGTCAGCAGCGGTTTCTGTTCCTAGAAACATTTTGAAGAATGTTGTGCCCTTTTCATCTCGGCCGTAAATGCCACCGCTCTTGTTCAGTAGTTTTCCGCTTTGCTGCAGAATTTGATCGATTCTTAAGCTTTCTGGGGGAGAAGCAAACTGGGTGCTGCAGGGCAGGAAGGAAATGGTTAGGTGTGTGCGCGCTTGTGTATGTGTGTGCGCACATTTGTTGTAGTCTGAGAAATTGAGAAATTCCTGTTACTGATCTAAATGTGTTCACTAATTACAGTGCCACAGGAGGGTTTCAGCTCCTGAGACCCAGACAAACAGGAATGAGGGATCTACAGTACTGCTGCAGTTATACATCACTCCTTCATCTCCTGCACTTTCCACTTTTTGGATTCCTTTATTTGGTCTTTCAATCCTTTCCTTCTGTCCTCATTTTCCTTCCTTCCCACTTACTTACTCACTCACTCATCTTCTATACCGCGTTATCCTGTATTCAGGGTCGCGGGGGCCTGGAGTCTATCCCAGGAGACTTGGGGCAAAAGGTGCGGTACACCCTGCACAGGGAGCCAATCCATCGCAGGGCACAGACACACACACACTCAGTCATACACTCATTCACACACTATGGGCAATTTGGGAACACCAATTAGCCTAATCTGCATGTTTTAGGACTGTGGGAGGAAACCGGAGAACCCGGAGGAAACCCACCAAGAACATGGTGGAGGGAACACGTAAACTCCATGCACACAGAGGCGGGAATCGAGCCTGGCCGGGAAACGAACCCGGACCCTGGAGGTGCAAGGCGACAGTGCTAACCGCTACACCACTTTTTTTCTCCCCTTCTCCTTTTTGTCCTTCCTTCATGAGGATGGGTTCCCTGTTGAGTCTGGTTCCTCTCAAGGTTTCTTCCTATTGCCATCTCAGGGAGTTTTTCCTTGCCACTGTCGCCGTCACCCTTGGCTTGCTCATCAGGGACAATCTCATTATCTAGTCACATTTTTCTTACACATATATACATTTCCATAAGTCTTCTTTTCATTTTCTTTTCATTTCTGTGAAGCTGCTTTGAGACAATGACCATTGTTAAAAGCGCTATAGAAATAAAATTGAATTGAATTGAAATTCATTATATAATACCCAGGTGACGATTCGATTTGTATCGCGATTTCTGTTAGTATCATGATTTTATAATATTTAGATTTTTTATGATGATATTGAATGGACTTGGCACATAATCTCTCCTAACACAGAATAGGCTGGGCTGCCTGTAGTTTAGACCACGCCACCTGTAGGGTTATAGAGGAACTGCACCATTTTCCGTCCTCAAATAGACTCGCTCTCTCACTCATCATCTATACCGCTTAATCCTGTATTCAGGGTCACGGGGGTCTGGAGTCTATCCCAGGAGACTTAAGGCACATGGCAGGATACACCCTGGACAGGGTGCCAATCCATCACAGTACACTCACTCATTCACACACTACGGGCAATTTGGGAACGCCAATTAGCCTAACCTGCATGTCTTTGGACTGTGGGAGGAAACCGGAGAACCCGAAGAAAACCACCAAGCACGTGGAGAACATGCAAACTCCATGCACACAGAGACGGGAATCGAACCCGAACCCTGGTGGTGCAAGGCGACAGTGCTAACCACTACACCACCGTGCCACCTTCCTCAAATACAAACATTTTTAATGTGAGTAAATAAAAATAAAAAAGTCAATATTGCGATACACGTATTGCCGCACAAAATATGTCCCTGAATGGATTTTTTCCCCCCGTCTCTACTGTGTAAATGATTTTATTCTTGTACATGTGTACTTTGTGTATGTGTGTGTGTGCTCTGCGTAACAGTCTTTAACAGCAGTGTGTTGAGCTGCAGCCAGTAAGGAGTCGAACACATCATTAGCGCTCATTAAACCCAAGTGCTCGGGAGTACAGGTGTGAATGTGTGTGCAGCCGAGCCACGTCCCTCTGACACAAGTCATAATGGGGAGTGTGTATGTGTATGTACAGTATATGTGCGTATGTGTGTGTGTGTTAGAGAGAGACGGAGGATAGTAGAAGGTTTGCAGCACCTAGAGACATGTACTGTGTTTTACTGTCTATTGGAGTAACAGCAAACATCTAAAGAGAGCATTCATCTTAAAAGAAATCTGTCTCCGCTCTGTATCACTGTCTGGAGTCGAGTAGTGAGCAGTGAGGTGTATACTGTATAGACTGTGCGTTTTTACAATGGCTGTCTGAAGTCTGGAGCCCATGGACATCACCAGATGCCGAGTTTCCTCCCCGGAGCTGCTTTACTACAGTACGCTTTACTGCCGCCGCCTTCAGGTGCTGGGTTTGTTGTCTGGTGGAGGTCAGGTGACTGACGGTGGTATTTAAGAGCATTGCATTTCTATGACTTGAGAAACTCTTGTGCACTTCAGAATTCAGTAAGTTAAGCTTACTGTGTAAGGCTTGTAAGCGAAGCCTTTATATGTTCCTGCACTTTTAAATGATTGCTTTGCATATCTGTTAGTAGCTGGGGTCGGAGCATCACCCGATACGGCGCCTCTGGAGCAGATAGGATTAAGGGCCTTGATCAAGGGCCCAGCAGTGGCAGCCTGGTGGAGCTGGGCCTTGAACCAGCAACTTTCCGATCAGTAACGCAGCGCTTTAACTGCCTGTTAAATAAACCGCGGTGACCCGATTCCACACTGCCCGTGTCCTAGCACTGCCTCCACCACGTACGCCCTTCCTTTCCTTCTCTACTCCTGATGTTCGTCATTGATTCTGGTTTTCTTTTCCATTCTACAGTATATGTTCCTTCATTTCTTTGCTAATCACTGTACTCCTTTCCTGTCCTGATCGTCATTATTTCCCTCCTCCCTATCTTCCTTCTCCCTTTTTCTACTGTATTTGTGTTCTTTCCTTTCTTCCTTCCTGTCCTCCTTTTCCTCCTTTTCTTCGTATTTCCCTTCTTTCCTTCGTACTGGACCTTTCTTCCTTCCTTCGTGTTTCTTCCTTCCTTCATATATTCGTTCCCTTCCTCCTTCCCTCTTTTTCTCCCATTCGTTTCTCCTTTTCCGCCTTTCTGTCCCGTCTTCCTTCCTTCCTTTGTTTCTTTCGGTTTCTTCCCCCCTTTATTTCCTCCCCTCTCTTGTCCCTTATTTTCTCCTCCTCCATTTTGTACTCCCTTCCTTTCTTCATTATATACCAGGAACCAGCCGATGCTAGATCATCATAATACCCAGGTGTCGATTTGACATCAATAAACACCAGCGACTGAACCCCACACACGTCGAGGTTATGACAAACCACCACCAGGTTTAACAGATAATGTGCTGGAACATAAGCCCTTCCTTTCCTTCTCTACGCCTGATGTTTGTTTTTCTCTTCCATTGTATATTTCTTTCTTTCTTTCTTCTTTTCTGTTCTAATTTTTCCTCTTTCCCTCCTTCCTATCTTCCTTTTTCTCATTTTATTGACACCCTTCCTTCGTTGTCCCTCGTTCGTGTCATGTTCTTTCCTTTCTTCCTTCCTGTCATCATTTTCCTTCCACCTTCGAATGTCACTTCTTTCCTTTTGTACTGTATGTTCTTTCCTTCCTTCACGTTTCTTCCCCATAAGGCCTTCCTCTCCTTCGCTACGCCTACCTGAATGCTCGGTCTTGACTTCATTCGTCTTTCAAGCTCACTAGTGCCAGGCTGTTGATTTGATTTAGCTACTCCTAATGTTTGCGCTACCTCTCTAATAGGTCCGCGTTATTTTATCAGCCTAATGACGGCTTCTTTCACTTGCCTTGGCATCTCTTTGGGCTGCATACTGAGAGTTTTCATGAGCCGCAGCCAAATGCAAATTCAACACTTCAGAAATCGATGCGAGACTTTTTACCGCTATAATTCGTCATGAAATTACTAAGAAACTTATCAGTCAGTCATCCAGTTACTGTCGACGCTGTAAAAATGACAGAACTTTCGAGGTAAAAGATGGGGGTTATAGTTAATGCAGTATTTATATATTTATATATCACATCTGGATCGCTTTATTTCATATCCACGGTAGTGACATACTGTACATACCGAGGCTGAAATACAAATGTAATGTCCTTGTCTGAATACTTCTGTAATACTTATGTGGACTGTATTTGTCCTGTATGTCCTTTTAACTGTAAGACAAGAGGTCATTTATTAACCCCTTATTGTACCATATACTGTACAGTAACTGATATTATTCCATTTCTTCCTTGTTTCACGTGTTTATCAGGAACAGAACGCACTGCATGCTGCATACCTGTATGTTTTGTCTCTGTAAAGAATTCAGCACTAGAGCTCTTTGGTTTTGCCAACAGTCATAAATCTCGAAAGGTTTAAAGAGGAAAGCGTGTTTTATTTTTCATTTTAACAGTCCGTACATGAAGGCGACTCTTATTATTGAAACGGGGCCTTTTACTTTTTATCGATCTATTGATGCGTTTAATGTTGTGGAACGTCCATGAAATGAGTTCCTGTTCCCACTTCTGTTGCAGCCGATACAGTATTGCTTCTCTGGAAGTTTAACCATTCTCGTCATGTTCCAGAGAAAGTACACCGTAAAGCCTTCAGCCATTAAGAGCATCCAGTGGTGGAGAACTCGGTTACAGCTGTTCCTCTGACTGTTTATGGAAACGTCTTCTGTAAATGTTACATGATTCACTCTTTCCGAAATCTTCACCATCTCAACATTTGAACTTTGCTTAATTAAATGAATCAGATTTGTTCCTCGAAGCTACCGGAGCTTCTGCTTCTGTTTTTTTCGGAAGAAAGGTCAGAGGTTTTTTTTTTTTTCTTCTTCTTTTCTTTTCTTTTTTCACGATTTGTGGTTTTGCAGTTTACAACGACAATCACGATGATGGTGGAAAGTTCGTGAAAGTAAACAGAGAGATCAACACATCATCAGTGTGTTTATTGCTGTGACTGAATTTCCAAAAACGTTCCAAAAAAGGTTTTTTGACTTGGAAAACCTGGAAGACAGCCGTGGACATCTAACAGGCATGGTGATCTCCAGGGTTGCAGGTTTGAATCTCACTTGGCTCCGGTCTGTGTTCTTGGAGCTTGAATGGTGCTCTGGTTTCTTTTGCAGTTCGAAGCGCTGCATGGGTCGGCTGATTGGCATTTCCAAATTGCCCGGAGCTTGTGGTTGGATGTGCGAGTGTGTGTGTGCTTGTGCGCCACAATGGTTTGGCACCCCATCCAGGGGGCATCCTACACCCACAGTATAAACGGTATAGATTATGGATTATGGATGGATGGACAGATATTCATTTAGTCTTTTAATGTAATAAATTGATAGATTTTTCCTTTTTTTTATTTATATAGTAAATCAATAAATGAATCCAGTTGAGGCTCACACACAAGCATGAGAATACACACCAAATGCTACCTTTTGATTGGCTGCCTTGGTTTCATTTTCTATTTCTCTAGGGTCTCCATTTGTTCCAGTATAATGTATTCGAACCTTACAGCTCTACATCAATACTCCGGTAAACGCATTAAAATATAAACAACGCTCATTCATGGACTACATTACCTGGAAATGCTTTAAGTAAAATCATCAAGACTAGAGCAAGAGAATGACATGTTGATATGTACAGTAACCATGACAACCGTTATCAAGTGCCCACGGTCGTATATTAATGGATGGGCTTGGATAAATACAATGAAATAGATTTCCGATTTTCAAACTGGCCAGTGACGTGAAGGGAAAAGGGTTTTTTGTGTGTGTGTGTGTGTGTGTGTGTGTGTGTGTGTGTGTGTGTGTGTGTACAGATACGATGAATTATTCAGTTAGCTTAATGTTTCAGTGGAAATCTGAACGTAATTGAGTGAATTTTACTCAGAAGAAATTATTATTTCAAACAAAACTACGTACATGCGAGTGAAAAAAAAAATCTGAATATAGAAAAAAAAAGAATAAACAGCGAATTGTGGTTCTTGTCAGGATGTTCTTCTTCCTTGCCGCCATCCTATTCGTTATTGTCGCAGCATTTCATAAGTTATGCATTTTCTTTTTTTTTTGCTTCATTAAATTTGTTATTTATAAACAATAACCTGATTTCCATGTTTTAAAAGCTGACAGAATGCAGAAATAAAAGTAAACAGTCTATACTGTAGTTCCTTACAGTCCGTAGTTCCTTTCCAAAAACCCAAGGTCAGTTCACACTCATAATTACGAACATAATAGGAGCAAAGCAAGACTAATGCGATACAGGATGCACACACAAATGAGCTGACCCTGCTTCACTTATTAGCAATAAGCTCATTTGCCTTCTGCTTTCATTCTCGCTGCATGCAGTAAACACCAGCGCGAGAGCAGTGAAGCATCCACGCAGCAGGCCCACCTCTCCTCAGCCCAACGACTTTGACCTCCCGCAGACTCGTGCCTGCTCTTCCTCTGCGCTCGAACATGTGAGTCAGAAGGAGTTCAGTGGAGTAGCAAGAAAAACGAAAAAAGGACCACATTGTGTTTCATAATTTCCCACAAACGCTTTTGTATGTGCGTTCTGTTCCGAGCAACGTTTGGTGTGGAAGTCAATTGGAAAACAATTTAACATTTTTTAGGAAGATTGGCTGAGATGACTCCAGCATCACAATGTATTCGTTCCGACTGTGTTGATCGTGCCGTTTATCAAATAAGAGATTTTAGTAAATATCAGGTAGCTTGTGTCAATTCTGTACTATAGACAGACAGACACACACACACCAATGCAATGTATCAGCATCAGTATTTTTGCTCACATCAGTCCCACACAAAGATATAAGATTTGTTTACTCCCTGAGGTGTATGGCTTTGTTTTGCTCGGTGAGTTCGGTTCACATGTCTGCAGTTACAGTGTGCCGGGAGAACTAAAGGAAGCAGAGGTGATGCTGCTGCTGCTGCTGCTTTCGTGAAGTGTGTGGGACTGCATATGGTCTGCCTATTACGCAGCATGTGAGGGCGAAAGATTTCATAGAGTTGGCCAAAATAAGTTTCTTTATTTTTATGGGAAAAATAAGACTCTGAGGAGAGACTGTGGTCTGGTGGAACAAAATAATGCTCTGGTCAAGTGGATTACCAGATACGATATTAATCGACAGGAATTGGGTATGTGAAGTTACAGTACGTGTGGATGAACGCATGAATGGGTGAATGGATGGAAGGAAGCACTTTGGTAATTAAAGGGGGAGTCGATGAAAGGATGGATGCATGGAGGAACAGAATGTTGGATGGATGGATGGATGGATGGAGTAATGGGTAGGTAAATGGATGCATGGATTGATGGTCAGTGGGTGAGTGGATAGATTAATAGACCGATGTATAGTAATATTAATGGATGGAAGGAATAGGTGAAGGAACGAAAGGTTGAAGACAATAATTTTAACATAGTTTTCTGTTGGATAGATGGGCAATCGGGAATCCCTGGTAATGAGAAAGCAGACAAAACTGCCAAAGGAGCATTCCAAATTAATAATAAATGCATGCAATCAGAATGGGGCCAATGTCAAATAAACTACCTGAAATAAATTCCGATGTTGGGATAAATTTCCTTTTAATAATCGTTGGGATCGAGTCATTTATACAAGATGCAGAATAGGACACTCAAAAGTTACGCACACCCTTCTGTCCATCAAACATATCTTATTTGATTTGTAATTCATTTACAGTGAAACCTCGGATTGCGAGTAACACGGTTACGAGTGTTCCGCAAGACGAGCAAAGATTTTTAATAAATTTTGACTCGAAAAACGAGCAAGTCTTGGTTTATGAGTGCCGAGTATCATGTATCACGCATGCRYTCTTGTTTTGACACCGAGCGTCACGTGATCACAACTGAGCCAWTGATTTTTCTCTCTCTTRYDCTGYGGRATTRTGGGTAATCGTCTCCCCTGCTGGGTCTTAGTGCTCGTCTCTTACTGGTATAATCAACATCTCCCTCTCTGTTTCAGCGTGTCTCCTATATGTGTGCACGTAATTTGACACTGACACACACACACACTCTCGCTCTTACACCCCCCTCCCCGGCTTCACACAGGCCCTCTCTGCTCTACACAGAAAACACAGCTCTGTCGCAATTATTTTCAAAGGTAAAGTGCTGGTTCAGTTTTTTTTTTTTTTTTACTTTAAAGCAGTGATTCCGTTAGTATGCTCTCGCGCGAGTGTCATTAGAGAGATTTCGTTTTTTTCCTTTAAAAAGTGTTTCCGTTGTGTGTTTGTTGTGAAACTTAAAAAGCGAGGTGGGGGGGAGGAGTTTTACTGTGTAAGACGAGGCGAGGGAAGTGGATAATTCCACACACACACACAAATACACACACACAAATACACAGTGCCTGCACGCACAAATAGAAACACTTATCTGTCCGGATTTATTTTTACTTTCATTTGTTCATTTGTTTTATTTTTACTTAATTAATATTGTATTAATTATTTTTATGTATTTATTTTTTTGGGCTGTGGATCCAATAATTTGAGTTTTCACTATTTCTTATGGGAAAATTTGATTTGGTTTACAAGTGTTTTGGAACAAGAGCCCACTTCCGGAACAAATTATGCTCGTAATCCAAGGTTCCACTGTACTCCTTTGAGGAACTTGTTTTATTCTGTTAACACTTATTTTATAATGTTTTTTAAACAAGCAAATCCAAATTTAGTTTTAAAGTTCTTAGAAACTTATCAAATTTTAATATTGAATAACAAAAACTGACTCTCTCCATGACTAGAGCCATAGTTCTAGCATGGCGTTAAAAAAGAAAGAAAGAATGGAAGGGTGTTTCAGTTGGTGACGAATGGGAAGGGTAATGAATGCTTCGATGAACGTGGGTCAGTGGGTAAATGCAAGAATGGGTATTATAGAGGGATGAATATGAATGTGTAGAATGAGTGGTGGAATAGGGGTGAGTTGATTAGTCATGGATGGATGGATGGATGGAAAAGTGAATGAGTGCTTGATAGAGGTAACTTTTAGAAAGTAAATCATTGTGTGTAAATGAATAGTTGGTTAATGGAAGGGGTAGAGAAGTCAGTTGATGATGGGTGGAAAGGTGAATAGATGGACAGAAGGGTACGTTAGTGAGTCAGTTTTCCATAAAATGGATGGATGGTGGATGGAAAGAAAAAAAAACAGTTGGAAGATTGGAAAGGTAATCAGCTGGTCACTGTTGGGTGGAATCAGTAGAGGAATGGAAGATAACCTGTTGGTAAAGTGAGTGAATGCTTGAGAAAATAAGTGGACTGGTGGAAGGATTGGTGAATTGATGGATTGATGGATGAGATGGGAAGGTGGGTGAATACAGTAGATAGGTGGAAAGATTGGTGGATGGATGGGTGGATGCAATGGAGGAAACATAATTAGATGGGAAGCTGAGTGGATAGATGGGTAGAAGGGTTGGAGGATGAATGGATAAATGTGAACAGTCAGAATAGCAAATGGTGAAAGAAGATGGAAGATAGAAATGGTCTAGAAGTATCAATCATACAAAATCACACCATGTTGTATTCCACAAATCACGCACATCGCAATGTAACATATGACGTACTACGTATTAATTGTCCATCTGCTGCTCATTAGTTCCCCAAAGTGGGATTTAGGATTTAGTCAACATCGACATTAATGTTGTCCAAGTCCAGCCTCGCACTGGATTAGTTATAAATCACAGCAGTTGGCAGGAAAGATTTCCCGTACGCCTCTGTGCTTTCTGATTTGATCAGCATACAGCTGATGTTTCTTATAGACATTTCTTGCATGTTTCTTTATTACACCTTAAATTAACTTAAGGAACAAATCTCAAATATATCACTGAAATGTTAAAGTAATTACTGACATTTCTTGACATTTTGTTATAAATGCAAGGTGCCAAATGCTTAATTTTCTGTATAATGATCTCCTGCTTGGCCAGACTTTGATGCCTGGTTAAACAACAAAAAAGAGCCATCACAGTAGTTTTTTTTTTTTTTTTTTTTTTTTTTTTTTTTTACACGGACTGTGACATTTCTGTTCTGTCCTTGAGCTAAGTTTTTAATCTCTTCTTCTCCAGTCCAAATATCAAGCTGGAAACTTTTGGCTAGTAATTTTACATTCCCTCCCTCATTACCAGCGGAGACTGAATTTATAAGGCTGGGAGCAGCCTGCAAAGTCAGACAGACCTTTTATTTTGGCAGCGAGCAAATTTCGATGTCACTTTGACGGGCAAGATCCAGCATCACCTTCCTAATTAACCTCTGTTGGGCAGGAAATACGCTGTTTCTCAATCACCTTCACAGGTTTGGCTCGAAGTATGGATATTGAATAGATGCTAAAGCATATGAATGTGATAAGTTTTGATAAGTTCTTGAGGGCTAACTTTTTTTTTTTTATTCATTTATTATAAAAAAAAAAAACTTTCTGCTTGTTTGTAACTAATTGAACTTTCACCAGTTAAGTGTGAATTAATTTGAGCGGGAAAAAAAATCCTCCTGTAATTAGATTTTTTTTTTTCTTCGATTTTTTTATTTGGATTTTTAGCATCTCATCAACTAATTGAAACTTTCCTTCTATCCTTTCCCACAGATTTGGACAAGGACCATCCAAAGAGCGAAGGGGGCGTGGTCTGGAGGATGACAGGCGGCCTCTTTAACCTGACCAAAGGAGCGGTGGGCGCCACTCTTGGAGGAGTGGCCTGGGTGGGCAGCAAAAGCTTCGAGCTGACCAAAACGGCCGTGACGAGCGTCCCGGCAGCCGGGGTGGGGTTGGTCAAAGGCAGCGTCTCCGTGGTAACAGGTGGAGTCGGTGCGGTGGGGTCAGCCGTGGCCAGCAAAGTCACGACGAAGAAGAAGGACAAATCGGATTAGCGTGGCTGACGGCTCGGTGCACGTTTACTCCGACGTTTCCGTTACAGTCTGAGCAGGTGTACGGTCACTCTGTTGGGTTTGCGCATTACCAAACAGTACATGATGCTGATTATGATTACGATTATGATCAATTTTCCAGGCTGAAGTTGCCCTCTTGTGCCTGACATTACAAACATTGTTAGCACTACAGAAGGCAAAAAAGGGCAACTTCTGCATTGACTGCTGGCGTGCGTCTGGTGATCGGGCTCTTTTACTGGCTGTTCGCCTAATAGTTTCTAATTATTTTTGTTCATCTTGGCTTCGCTACTATTATAAACGAGAGACAGGACCGCTTCATTTACATGACTTCGGGGAGGAAAAAAAAACAAAAAACAGATCGCTTATAAGAATCAAACGTGAATATATGGAAATTTTTACCTTAGGACCAACAAGTGTGAAATTAAAGTATTACAGAATTTCTGTCTTTTCATTTAAAAAAAACAAAAAAACAATTATTAAATAAATAACAATAATTTTCCTAATCTCTACTATATCTCTTGAGGAAACTAAAACAAAACATACAGTATACAGATCCTAATCCTGGAAAGCACCCCATTAATCAGAGACTGTGCTTAAATATTCACTCCAGACATATTCGCCATGAAACTCCGTGTCTTTGAATTAACGAATGAATGAAGAAATTTTGTGATGTGAAAAAGTTTCCTATTAATCCTGAGCCCCATGAGATAAATGGTGACTGATTTTTAATAGTACTTTCCTTTCATGTTAGTAATAAATGAATAAGGAGGCGCAGAATGTCATTTCTAGGCTTCTCATCAGGCATAGACCCTGATATTATTCTTCACAGTGCATACACGAATTAAAACACTCTCCTGTCCGTATAACACCGGCGTTCGTGCCTAGCGATTATCGGTTTCCATTGTAATTGTTAATATATGATGTGATCTGTACCTGTCTCAGTGGGCTGCGCTTACATCGGATTAGGGAGCTGACTAGAATGGCTAGGTAGCTGAATTAAAAAAAAAAAAGAAAAAAGGATGTTCCTGTTATAAGTAGTTGTATGCCAAGGCGTTATAGTTTTACACATCTTTAATTAGATGAGTAAATCTGCAAATACAATCAATACAGTTACAAGTGCAAATTTACATTTTAACATTGAGGAATCACAGCCGTACATTTACGACTGACCCTGATTTACACGTGCAAAAAGATGCTTAATAGTGTTTTTACTGTTGTTACATCTGACTTTTGAGAGGAACAATAGTGAAAGTAGTGATATTAATTAGCCCGGAGCACGGAGGTTAGAAAATGTCAGAATATGAAATGCGAGGGGAATTTGAAACAGAGTGCAGTGTCCAAAGTCACTTTGTATTTAAGACTATATCAAAGAAAAAGAAAAGAAAAAAAAAAAATTTAAGCTGTTAAGACTCAAATACTGTCTACATACAACGATGAAACTTAACAGCTCGTAGCTGAAATATTACCCAAAGACTTTCTGCCTTTTGGCTTCATCCGGCTTTATTTTTTATTTTTTCTTATTTCCAGAGACATTCTGAGAGCAGAGATAAAGATTACAGATGCATAAAGTCGCTTCTGCCAGGAATTCAAGTCCTATTTTAGTTTTCATAGTTTTATAATAAGGCATGTTAGTCAGTTTTTCAGCTTTTTTCGCTAGCAAACAGCTTTGACTTGATTGTTAGGCTTGTTAATGAATTTATGATCAATCCTTGTCTTATGAGCCAAACAAGGAGCATTCAAACAGCATGCAATTTGTTTTCTGTAAAGTGAGACCTAGCTGAATGGTTATGGCTATTGATCATTGATTATAGGGACATAAGTTCAAATCCCAGCACAACCAAACTAACACTATTGGACAATAGATTTTTTTTTTTTTGCTGTTGTTTCTAAAACCAAAATGGTAAATAAATAAATAATAAAAAAGCCAATTTCCAATTTTGTCCTCAAATCAAAAATGGAAAAAATTATAACGAGCATTCACTTTCCTTTTTTTTTTTTCATCAGACACAGTTAACATAAACATAAAGTGTTTACTTGTTATGTTCTTTTTTTTCCCTTGAAGATACTCTTTAAGGAAGCCAAACATGTAACCCTTTGATGAACTACGATTAAATAGTACTGTATAGCTGTTCATTGTTAAAGCAAGGTTTATCAGCCGAACAGGGCTTTTAGGGGCGTGGCTCTTACACGTTAATATCCTTACAGCCTTAACAGCTCCGAAGTCAGAAATATCTTAAATCAGTAAGCACCAACATGAACACGCAATTTACAGTACTGCATAAATGTTTTAGTTTAACGTTGCTTAAAGAAAATGGTCCAGTGCAATCAGGATTTCAGCAAGATATAAAAGTGCGATGGTAAATCAATGCAAATTAAGCAAACTGTCGTGGGTTCAACTTTTCATGTCTCAATTTAATTTCCTGATCTTTGAAACTTGAGGCGGAATTATGCTAGCTTTGTAAAGTATAATGTATATGTTTTATCCGGTGCATAAAATACATTACTGTGAACTGATATACATGGGCTTGATCATCGACCAGGCATGGCATTGTTGATTGTGTTGTGTTTAATAATAATAATAATAATTAGTTATTGAATGCTTTTTTGCTATACTTTATACTCTTTATAACATATCTCTTTACAACATAATTGATTTAAATGTAAAGGATTATTATCCCCCCCCCCAAAAAAAAAAGGTTCACCCTGTATAATCATATAGACAGTGAATTTATGTGTGTGTGTGTTACTTATTTAACATGATCATTTTGTACAAGTTGTTAATTCTTGTGTAGGGCTCGTGGAAGCGTGTTCCCTGCTTGCAGCGCTGTTAATGCCAAATGTCACCCCTAAAAGCCACATATGGATGATAAGCCACACTTTCCGGCTGGTTTAAATGCAGTTCCTCAGTGGGTACATGTTTGGGTTCCTTAAATGGCACGGAAATCTCCATGCACTTCAGGAAAACGCGAAAAAAAAA
>QMIH01000049.1:649039-704060 GCA_003987875.1 Clarias batrachus
TTGCTTTTTTTAATATATATATACTGGTGGTATTAATTTACCACTGTGTTATAATTCAGCGCTGTGTTGGTGTATGCGCCCCACTAACAAGCAAAGGAAGATTAATTAGACTAGCCTAGCCTACTTAAAAAAGAGAGAGAGTGAGAGAGGGAGAGACTTAGTGTCTGATTCCAGCTTGATGCTGAACATAATGCAAGATTTCTCAAGTCTAAAATATATAAATATTATATACACTCATATAAGACCTACTGCACCATTGTCACAAAGTAAATACACCCCACCAAAATTTTTCTTTTTTTAATCAAAGCATTTGTGATTTCTTCATTTAAAGAGGAGAGATCTTCAAAGACCCTTTAGTGATCTGACTTCAAGCACCTGTGGAGAGCTTTAATAACGCTTAATGACCGATGCGTGCCATGCACAGGCTGTGTGATTAGGTCTTTAAATTGCCACGAAAGCACTAATATGCGGCTGTGTTTATTTGTTTTCTTTACCGCAGTGTAAAGAAGAAAACGCAAAACAAATAAAAGAAAGGTCGGATCTCAAACGGTCGTGCGGTCCCTATACCGGTGCACTGCATGGGCTAGGATTAAACTGCGTCGTACACCCTATGCAGTGCACTATATCTGGAAAAGAAATGCAAGAAAGAAAGAATGGGCATTGAGACACAGACAGCTGCAGAGAATGGCACGGGACGGAAAATATACAATACTAATAACAACAATAATAATGCTGATGATGATAAACATAATAATAATAAAAGATTCATTTGTTTTACTTGCCTATAAGAGTTTCAGTGTTTCAGCGAGGAGATGAAACGTGACGGTTCCCGTTGAACCCTCCGGGTCTGGGCTGTGATGTTACAGAGATGCAGTGCGAAGATTTCTGTCCATAAAAAAAAAAAAAATCAAGCTGTATCAAATCCGTCCTGACGGCGCACATCAAAGGGTGTCATGCACGTAGGGGTTTTTTTTTTTTTTTACCCCCAGATCAAAGCATCAAGGTACAAAAAAAAAAGATTAAAGAGAAAACGTATCACGCACGCGCGCGTTCGCAGTCCTGAAAGGTTCAAATTGTTGATTTGTCCTCGCGCGCGCGATGGGTGGATGATGCATGGAGGCTGAAAAATGCGCGTGCCGAAGTGAGGCGCGAGCGAGACACTGCATATATGTGTGTGTGTGTGTGTGTGCGCGCGAGCGCGCTCGCGCGCGCGTGTGTGTGTGTGCGTGTGGTAAATAAAGTGAGGACCGTGGGACCGACCGCGAGCTCTGCGCGAGCTCCCCTTCAAGACCACCTCAAACCCCCTATAAGGACGCTGACAGGCTCCTCCCACTCTGAAAACCGAGCTCGTGAGTCAGAGGAGAGGTGAAAGAAAAAGAAAGAAAGAAAGAAAAAAAAAAACCAGGAGACTAAACAACTTTTCATTCTCTCCTCGCTAGAGTGCCAGGTCATACAGTACATTCTGGCATTTATGTATTTATTTATGTATTTTGGAGGAATGGAGTGTTTTAGTTACATCACATCACATTATTCCTCAGTTATCTCAATCACAAGCTCTAAATAAATCACGTGGTCAAGTAATGGTTTGATTCCTGCATGTTCTCCCAGTGCTTTACTGTACATACATACAGCGGGACCTCGGCCTACGAATGTAATTTGTTCTAGAGGCAAGATCTTATGTACTGCATAACAAATTTTCCCATAATAAATAATGTAAATGCGGATAATCCTTTCCAGCCACCCAAAAATATTACCAATATTACCAGTTCCAATACTAAAATCATATCTTGTCATATAAAAACAATCAAAACATTTAGACATGTAAATGAAGTAAAATATAAAATAATTAAAACCGCACTCAATTTATGACTCCTCTTGGCACCTGGCTCGCTTTTCTCCTTGGGACTCATGGTGTTATGTCTTCACTAAATCTTGCACACAAAAAAAGTAAACTCTTTTCTCTTGGCTTTCCACTGATACAAACAAGTTTTGAGCAGTTCCGGAATGTAGCAAACCTGAGCCTGAGCACGTTCGGTTTGGCTCAGTTTGTTGGCTCGCGTGCCAAAAATGCTTCGTATGCCAAAGCAAAGTTTCTGCAAAATGTCAGATCTTAGGGCAAAAAATTGTGCGGTGGGGCATTCGAATGCCCACTGTACAGTATATGAAATAACATTGGGTATCCCTTGTTACTAATGATGCAAGCAAGATGGAAGTTTTTGTCCATGCCTCATAAAACCCGTTGCATCCCAAACCATTTAGCGTCACCCACTTATATATATGGCAGCCTGGTGGTGTAGTGGTTAGCACTGTCGCCTTGCACCTCTAGTCTCTTGGGTCGATTCCCGCCTCAGGGTCTGTGTTCTTGGAGTTTGCATTTTCTTCCCGTGCTTGGTGGGTTTCCTCAAGGCACTCTGGTTTCCTCCCACAGTCACACGATCAGATTACTGTAGGTAAATTGCCTGCAGTGCGAATATTGTCTTACCATGCCTGTAAAAATGGGAATAAATACATAAATAAATACCATTGGCCTTCATGCTGGACTACGGAGGTTCCTTGATGGATGGATGGACTTTAATATACATTATACACACAGCGCAACCTCGGCATACAAATTTAATTCTTCTGGAGGCAAGGTCTTAAGGTGAAAATTTGTATTGTGATAGTAATTTTCCCATGAAAATTATTTAAAAGCAGACAGCCCCCGAAAATATTTCCAATATTGCAACAAAAAAAAAAACATGCAAAATATATAGTTTTCGAACAAATGCATGGGTTGACTCTTTCAAAACAGCATTCACTAACTGAAAAAAAAAAAATCATAAAATTCGTAAACTCAGTTCACTTGGCTTTCCATTGACGGAAACAATTTTTGAACGGCTCCTGGACGCATGCACAACTTAGCAGGTGTTCAGTTCAGTTCTGTTTGGTTTGTTTGTCCATATACCGATGCAAATTTCTTGCAGAATTTTAATTCTAAAGATGAAAAATTCATAAGGGAGGAGATTTGTGCGCCAAGGTTACAGTATACAGTATGTATAACAAACAAAGATATATATATATATATATACTGTATATACAGTAGATACTGTTTGTTTTGCTCTTGGCATAAAATGGAAAGCCTACTTTCACGAACTAATACTAGGATTTTTTTCTTCAAAGCATTATTATCAAACTATTCAACAGAGCGTGAAAGAAAAAAAGAAATCTAAACATTATGACCACTGCTTGTCAGTCACATATATTGAGGCTCATGAGTGCTTGTTTTGCAGGAACTTTGGGTGAAATGCACATACAGAAATTCTGAGGTCAGAGTTTTGGGCATGGTCATATACAGTATACAGTAGTAGATAACACCGATGCCAGTTGAGCTATAAAAATTATTGGTATATATATGTTTTTTTTTATGGCCGAGGTTTTCTGCAGTTTTCGGCAATAATTTGACAAGTTTAACATTGTAGACTAGAGACATTCATATTCATAGGGGTTGGTAAAATAACTCTTTCTCAAAAATAAATTAAGCTGAAATTTGATCAGTCTGCAAATCTGTAACTGGATTTCACTAAATTGCATAAAAAGATCATGCAATCATTTCAGCCAATCAGTTTTCAACAGGCATTTTAAACAAAAAGCATTGAGCTATCATCACAAAACCTGCTACTGTAAGTACTGTATGCTGACGTATGCTTTTTATTATTTTTACAGTTCAAAATATCTTGAACAAGAAATTAGGTGCAATTTATGAGAGGTGACTAGACCTTGCATATCACAGCTTGCAGTTAAATTTTACTGTTCAAATTGTTTAAGGAATAAAACACTTCACTTTTAGCTCCAACAATTCGACCCAATGTTTTTTTTCTCCCTCAGTCATCAAGCCTACTTTTTGTGGAGTTATGTTGTGAGCTTTCGACTAGATATATTTTGTACTCATTTTGTTTTTAATTATCTCGTAGATGCTCCTTTGTTGCACATATCACTCACTTTGTTAAAAACTTTAAAAAGTTACAATTTTTTTGAATATTTTAAATAAAGCCTGAATAATACTGTACATATATCATTTATGTAGTATTTTTTGTAATAATTATACAGATAATTATAGTACTAGTGGTGGTTCAAACAAACAGAAGCCGCAGGTTAGTGATGAGAAGGTCGAAAGTTCAAGTCCCCTCACCACCAAGGCCCTTAACCCTTTCTGGTCCAGGGAAAATGTATCATGGCTGAGCCTGTGCTCTGATCCTAACTTTCCAGCTGAGATACACACACACACACACACAAAAATCATGGTGACAAATAATAATAATTATTCTGTTATAATATGATTCATTTGTTGAAATAATGATTCTTTCATTTTAACAACCAAAAGTGTATCATCTGCCAAGTGGCGAATTATTTGGTTGTTGGCCAGATTTGCCCAGTTTTTGTGGCTTTGCATAAACTATACTTTACAGTAAGTGAGTTTGGTGTGGAAAAAATGTCTTTTGCATAAACCAATATGCTTGTTGACTAGGTCTTATTCTGCAGATTAACAACAAATTTGTTAAACAGTTGTATTTGTTTTAATTAATAATTGCATTAGCAAACTGTAAAAAAAAAAAAAGAAAAGAAAAGAAAAGAAAAAAAGAACGAAAGAAAAAGAAAGAAAGAAAGAAAGAAAGAAAGAAAAAGCAGCACTGCTTCCTACACTGAAAACCCGGGGCTCAACATTTTCACTTGAATGTGGACAAATTGTTCCCTCTAATTGAGCTTTTGGTCCCTAGCTGAGATTTGTTCTCTACATCTATCCGATTTACATATTTTATCATAAAGACAGGCAAAACTGATGACTGAAGCTTTTTAAAGGGTATACCACTCAACAACAACATACAGTACTGTACACATTATAATCTAATTTTAATTACAACCTGAAATGGTTAACGTAAAGCAATGATAGCATATTCCATAAGACCAGATTTAAATATATCCTTTAATTCAAAAGCAGAGCCAGGTAATATACTACAATTTAAATAATGGTGATTTAAAGACAAGACCATGCTGAATGCTAGTGAATATAAATGAAAGGAAATTTGCATTCCTGGTAGGATACTTAAGAATATAAAAGATATGAAAAGTCTTGCCTGGTGACTAATTTATAAAAAAAAAAATTAAAAAGCTATCTTATAAATAATTTATTCATGTAAATTGAAATTAAATTTAACATTTAACTGTTGGCAAGAAACCATGCCNATATATATAATAAATTTTTCAGGAAATGGCCATCATAATGCAACCTATTACTGTTTCACTTGTTGTCAAAAAGAATATATACAGTATATAGTTTCAAGATTTTATTCATTGATTTATCTTCAGGAGCACTTCATCTCGGTCAGGGTCAAGGTGAAGCCCATTCACAGCTGGGGTAAAAACAGTCCTTGTTTATGTCTTTGGGTCAGGGACCTTTAAATGAAAAAGAAAGCACTAAATTATCCCTAAGTAATAAAATGATATTGTAGTACCTAAATCAGGGGTCTCAAACTCAGTTCCTGGAGGGCCGCAGCCCTACAGAGTTTTGTTCCAACCCTGCTCCAACATACATACCATGTAGTTTTCAAATAAGCCTTAATGACTTGTTTAGTTGGATCAGGTGTTTTTAATTATGGTTGGAACAAAAGTCTGTAGGGCTGCGGCCCTCCAGGAACTGAGTTTGAGACCCCTGACCTAAAGGGAAAAACAGGAAGCAGAGATGCTCATTTTTAATTAACATTATACATGGGCACTACGTACAACAGTTGACAAAACCTCCAAAATCTTAGAAACTGAAGAACGCAGAATGGAATTATACAGTAGTATTTTGATGATCATTGATTATAGGCGCTGACCAGTTAATTTCCTGTGCATTTCCAGCGATCGATATATAAACATACACCAATCAATTTTAATTGTTAAAAAATTTCGAGGACATGCCATGTACAGCTGTATGGCTAAGAAAGATAAAAAAAAGTGGTCAATTTGTACTTAATACACTGTAACTACTGTATGAAAGACATCAACTAAATTTAGCTCAGTGAGATTGGAAAAGCTTCAAATGAATCTCAGCTGAACTTTGAAATGCATTTTGCCACAGGAGGAGGGTTACACCCCGATTACTTACATCCCGGGTGACAGACGCTGTGGTCTGTGCAGAGAACAGGAACGTTTAGAACGAGCACAAGCTATTAATGTACTTATATGCACTTCAATTTTGATCAGGTCTTGATTGACAGAATTGGAAAAAAAAATCCCTTTAAGAGTGTCAGAGAACGGTTGCATTTGTACTAAACCAGTTGTTAATTGATCATCGATAGGTTTAATCAAACTGATGATCAATTATGGAAAAAAAGCTATATTATGCATCATTTGTTCATGTAAGTTGAAATAAAATTGCACATGTAATTTGCTTTCTTTTCATATTCCTTTTTTGTTGTTGTTGTTGTTGTTGATAAAAATGTATCTTTTACATAAAATCTGATGTGGTACACCTAATTTTGGAAACCTTTCTTTGATGCTCCAGGTTCCTCTTTACGTTCCACCTCAAAACATATGCTGAGAAGTTCTCCAGAATTCCCTGATAATGTCCGATCTGACCGGTGACGCGACTGGCAGGTGAGCAGATCAGCAGGTCATCCTTGGTGCATGCCATTATTCCCTTAGATCTGCATTCTAAAATAGAATCACTGTCCATACTGTAGCTTTCATTTGCTGGGTTCAGTAGATGTGAGCCTGCGGGACGGGAGCTGATGAACCCTACTATATAAACAACTTTGAATTGAGAATTTGGTCTCAGTAATGAAATGGCTGCTCCGATGACCTTCTTCAATGATACTCCGCTGCTTTTTTCTCCTGTCCACAGCCTGGGTTTCTGTGCCTTGATCACTGAGCTGATTTGAAATAGATTAATATGCTAACTATCTCGCTATTAAGCGGCACAGAGCAATAGGCCTAGAGCGATAGGAATAAATTTCCTCGTAATTAATTCTTCCTTTAGAACTTCAAATGGAGAGCTGCGAGTTTTTTGTAAAAAGTCTTCTGCCTTTTCTTCCATTCTGTCCCCTTACTTTGTCATTCTGTGATTTTTTTTTTTCTCCCTCTTGGTCATGCCAAACTCCTCCGTTTAAAAGGAGATTTTTTTTTTTCTCTTCGCCTGTGCCGCCTCTGCAGTCTCAGCAGCTGCCAAATGTGAGATTATGGCTTAGCTAAATCAGTTTTATCTCTGTGTGTTCAGCGCAACTTCGGTTTCAATCAGTGTGTGCTCAAGCATTGGAAGATGTCAGGCCCTGAGTATTGGTGTGAAAATGAGTGTCCGTTTTCTAATCCAGCCTGCTTATGGTGTCCAATAAGCTCTTCTTGTGAAATAAGGCCACGACGCTGACCAATTAAACTCTGCGCTGCCCTTCGGAGGAAGCCGTAATGTCAAGAGGCGCAGAGCGTGTCAGTGTTTCAGTATCACCCCTCTTTAGCATGCCAGGTAGGAATCCAAGGCTAAAGATCTTATTTAAATGAAATGAAGTTACAGTTCTTAGTATAATTTTATGAAATATTCCAAAAGCCAGAATGCCTTTTATATTTGTGATCTTTTTATCTTTTCAGGGATGTGTCATATAGACGAAATAAAATGCCTGGGAAAACGAGCTAGTCAGCCTGTGATGTGTTAATGCAGCATTCCATTGACGATAATGGATAAAGCCATGATGTGTCAAAACACAAACTGATTTTTTATTTTATTTATTTATTTTTTGAAAATGCTTACAAAGCGTTTCAGGATGGTGATATAATAAAACACCCAAAAAAGTGCATTTTACGGTATATGTTTCTATGCTATTGGTCTGTATAAAGCAGGCCTTCAGGGTTTTTCCTGGTGGTCATGTGATCATATGCACCCTGTGTCAGGATTTGTCTGATTATGTTGAGTGATTACTGTATATGCATGATGTTGGATCTTGTCATTTATTACCTATTGCAGGGTAAATGAGTGACTCCTATCTTTTCATTGGCTACACTTCCTTAGTCAATACAAGTCTTGGTGGTCAATTTGCCTTCGAAGTTATAAAGAAACTCTGTTCCAATATCACTTCTCATTTACAAAGTTTTTAATTTGAATTGATTTTAATGTCCTCATGATAAAGTAATAATCATATATTTAAAAGGTGCCAATATTTTTGGTTTACTTGTTACATTTCAAAAATTGCTATGACCCCTGACCCCTTGCTAGAATGACAATGATTTTTTTTTGCTTAGCAGCAGTCAGACCAAAAGTGATTTAAATGCAGAAAAAAAAAAAAGCCATTTCACTGAAGGAGAAAGGACACGAAACATAAAAAGACACATTTGCATTTTGCTTTCGCTTTGCGGCAACTTTCTCTATGTGAACTTATCAGCCTTGGCTAGCCTTCAGATGGTCAGGGCTGTGTTCTCGCTGCTCAATGAAAAATAATGAATATATTAAATATTAATAAACTGGACTCTTTTGCGACAATATTTTTTACGGTCCATCAGAACTAACTTAACGGGATGCTGCATGCGATCAGACTGTATCACATGATTAAATAGGGTGCATTCGCTCTTGGCTTCTTTTTTTTTTAAGGTTGAAGCATTTAACAAGTCTTTTGCATTGAAATTAAATTATGTCCTGTATATTGTGGTACTATCTTCTAACCGCAGCTGCATGGTGGCATGGTTGTTAGCGCTGTTTCCTACTGTAGCACTTTGAGGAAATTTCTCCTCCGTTCCGCGTGTGTGGAGTTTGGATGTTCTCCCAATGCTTGGTCGGTTCCCTCCGGGTACTCAGATTTCCTCCCACAGTCCAAACACATCCGTTGTAGGTTGACAGGCATTTCCAAATTGCCCATAGTGTATGATTAGGTGTGTGGGTTTGTGTGCTTGTGCCCTGCAGTGCATTGGCCCTGGGATTGGCTCCAAGCCACTGGCAACCCTACACAGGATAAAGGGTACAGATTATACATGCATGGATAAATGCTGATGATATGACACTACTAAGGTTGTACCACTATACACTTATCCTGTCTTAAATAAAAAATAAACAAACTTGTAGACTAAGTTAAATTACATTGGCCCTAACTAGGCAATTATTAAAGATGAATCATATGAAGTCATGTTAACAATTAATATACTTTCTATGCTTTTTGCTTACCTGTGAATATTTCTGAAAAGTGTTTTTTTTTCCTCCATTTTCTCCCAAACCTTCACACCTACCGTCCATCTCTCCCTTATCTTACGGCAGCTGAAGGTACAGTAAGCCTAACACATGCTTCCTACAAGACATGCAAAGCCAGTCGACCGCATCTTGTTGGACTGCTGCTCATGCACTGTCACATCACAGCACAGATTTACACACTCAGAGTTAAGTGCTACTTGACCCCTTATACATACATGAGCTCACATATGCCCATGATTAATACTTCTGTGATTGATAGGGCAGAGAGAGTAAAACCATTCCTTCCAACCTGACAGAATGGCCAATTTTGCACTCTTTCTGCAGCGGATTGCTTGTGGCATCATCTAGGCTCAAACTCACAACCTCCAGACAATAGGATGTAGAGTTTTTCCAACCACTCAGCAGGTCCCTGGCAAGCATTGTAAAAAAAGAAAAAAAGAATGCCGCGTCTCTTATCAGTTTCACTGCACGGAAATACTTGAAAGTGGGAAAATGCAGACTCCTTCAAAACTGAAGAAAATGAACAGTGACACAGAATAGAAAACTTCCTTAAAACAACTGTACTTGACAACTAAGGACATTCACAGGGATCTGTAAGGCCTGTATGTTGACAATGGCTGTGCATCTGTTACTGCCTTTCATATGGTAACTTGATGGGTTATGTGTGCTTGCTTATTTTGACAGACTGCATTATGAAAAAAGCATTAATTTGTCACTTATAATACATTACAGTACAGTGTAATTAATTTCTTAACATATCCCTGTCCATTGTTAGGAAAGTAGGGTCAGAGCTCAGGGCGACACAGCACTCATTGGACGTAGTGCGATTAAGGACCTTGCTCTGTGTCCCAATAGTGGCAGTTTGATGGCACTGTACTGTACATGGCCCAACATTGGTGGGTAATGCCTCAATTGTGGTAGCTTGGCTGTAAATGGGTGTACTGTAACAGTGGCAGCTTAGAGTTACATGGCCCAACAGTGGCGGCTTGGAATAACGTGGCCCAACATTTCCAGCTTGGTGGTATACATTCCAACGGTGGTGGTTTTTGACAGTAAATGGCGTGACGGTGAAATCTTTATGGTATATAGCCCAACAGTGGCAGCTTGGTGGTTAATGGCCTATTGTGGCAGCTTGGCTGTACATGGCCCCAACAGAGACAGTTTGGGAGTAGTTGGCCCAATAGTGGCACCTTTGCTGTATATGGCCCAACAATGGCACCTTCGTGGTACATGGCTCAAGAGTGGCAGCTTGACATCACATGGCCCAACTGTGGCAGCTTCAAGGTAGCAGTAGTGGCTGTTATGGCAGCTTGGCTGTCCGTGGGGTTAACAATAGCGGGAGTACATGGCCCAACAGTGGCAGCTTCATGGTACATGGCCCAACAGTGGCAACTTGACAACACATGGCCCAACAGTAGCAGCTTGGCGTCATGTGGCCCAACAGTGGCAACTTTTTGCACTCTTTCTGCAGCTTGGTGGCACATGGCCCAACAGTAGGTTGGCAGTACTGGGGTTTGAGGGCCTGACCTTTTTATTTTTTATCAGTAACCCAGAGCGTTACCCTCTGTGCCAACATTGCACCATTTTGTTAGGTCGTTTGCAAGGCATGGCTGTTTGTTAAATTGTGACAATTGTCCATGTTAGTAGGGGTGACCTCTTTGGCACTGCCTTAACCAAACACTATAAAGCCTATACCGAACCAAATGACGAAACATATACAGTACAAAGAATAAACAAACTGGCCACATAACAAATGGTTAATACAAATTGAAAATAAAGGAAACAGTTACCTCCTGAGACCTGGAGTGTTGTGTACATAGCAATTTCTCTTCACTCTTTCCCTTTAGTAGCATCTGATAACTATGAACTTAATCATTGACTTCAAACATGAAGGTACTAGAATGAAGGCATGAAGAATTATAGGAAGAATTATACCTATAACATCCGTTTGGGTCTCAAGAGATTAGAGGTATTTAGGTAAGATATATTTTATTTTTAAAAGAAGATCTTTATATACATATATATATATATCAAATTATCAAATAGTTATTTATGGATGCTTCATATAACACACATACAGAATATTTCATTGTTACAAATGCATGACTTATTTTAACCACTAACAACCAAATAAATCCTCAGTAGCTCATCACTTTAAATGCATTAAAGGTAATAAAATGTAAGATAAGGTACATTAAAAAGGCCGTACTGGAGGTTTACTGCAGGAGGAGAAAAGAAAGGCAGTGCAGGTTTTATTTCCGTATTCCAGAGTATATTGGGTAGAATAGTGATGATTCTCAGACCAAAAGGAAATAGCGGATATGCAGTTAAAAGCCACGGGTGAACTTCTGTCAGATGTTTGCGAAGATTGAGAAATCGATTCCCTCTCTCTGAAATCCCTATCTCAGGTTCTATCTTCCTATTTGGAAATAATCCCTGTGTTTATTGCTGGTCCGTTTAAAACTGTGAATTTGTAGCAGTTTGTATTTGTTCGTTTGGGAAAATGCATTAATATTCTGTTCTCTTGCTAAGCAGCGCTCTGACCGTAGTCAAACTGTAACATCACGCACCTCTTGCTTTTTAAAAGTACATATCGAGTATATTGAATAAATAAACATTGCGACGTACCGTATCCAAATATACAAAATCGAGTAATTGAGGCATACAGTAGATCAGCATGCATGCACTGGACTGTAACAGGAATATGAATATGACAAATGATTTGGCATTGTATTCTCTCTGTGGTTCTTTAGAAAATCTCTTAATTTTCTATAGTGTTCGGAGAACAATTGGAGGTTATTGTCTCTTCTTGTCATGCTGAGGCATAATTAAACCGGATTGGGACCCCTGCGAGGTGAGCAAGTGAAGTTGGTGAAACTCATCAAATCCCTATAATGAAACGTCTCTGAATTCGCTCTAGGAATTTTCTCAAATGTATCGTTTACAATGCGATCGTGTCACATGATATGATGCGTCTCAAACACAGCTTCGCTCCAGGAACAAGTCAATTCACACATTACATCAAGGGAGCCGTTAATGCTTTGATTGTTCTTTTAAATAATATTTATTCTAACAGCGATAAAGACAAGTTACACAAATGCGATTTGATTTTCAGTGCCTTACTATTGTTCCCAAAACATGGCAACATCCTGAAAATGCCAACATCCTCATTCTAACTCACCTGATTACTGAGACTGCTGAGTAAACACACCTTCCCCATGATTGTAATCACACACACACACACACACACACACACACACACTATGTACACTTCTGCTCCCTGTGATGTATCTGTGTATTCAGCGGTCAGGTCTTTATCAAGCCTTGAGTTCCTGTATTGTTATTCTGCTTTTGATTTCGTTTCTGGTTTATTATTCGATCCTGCTCTAATTCATATCGTCTGTAGATAACATTGCTTTCTCTGGTCTTCATTACTGACTTTGATTTATGTGTTTGTTTTGAATCAGGCATTAAAAAGTTTGGTCGACTTGCACTTGCGTCCTTCTGGCCATCCGTGAAAGGTACAATGCACGTTCCGTTCTCAGATATGATTACAGAGATGATGTTATTAGAAGACGATATGGGCTGGATTTGGAATCAAATATCCATTTTGTTCCATTTGCAGAGACTTAAACTAACTCAAAAAGCATAATATTGAAATACACACGTAAAGGGTGTTCAAGTCAAACCGGGACTTCAGACTTTGCAGAATGATTTTCCAGCAAAAACTCTCTTTATTTCTCTACACTTATCCCAGTGTTTCACTAGTGCTTGGTGAAAGGTTTTCTCAGTAAGCTGTGTGTGTGTGTGTGCGTGTGTGTGTGTGTGTGTGTGTGTGTGTGTGTGTGTGTGTGTGTGTGTATTTACAGAATTGACAAAATCGACAAAATGAGTATAGTTATGACCTTCTTGAATGTTAAAACCATAGTAATCTATCTACTATTTAATGTAGATTCATTTTTAATCATTTACAATCAGACATTCAGGGAAACTTTAATATCCTTGAGCGATATAGATATAGCCTTGAGCAAAGTGTTTAGGTTTAAATGAAAGGGCTTTTTTTATTTATCTAAAAGTACTCATGACTAGTTAACATATTTAACCGGTGAAGTAGGTACATCGGCTTAATAGGATTTATCAGATACTGTAGGATTTCAAAATGGGTTATAACACATGATAAGTAACGGTAATTACAAAAAGATATGAAGTGTATCGTTGTGTTGATCTTATGGTCGCTAACTTAATGGTTAAAGTAAAAATTAAATGAAAAGGAAAGGTTAAAGGAAAAATAATGACATGCTTATTAATCTTCACAATTATCATAATTTGTTATTCATATTCATTATTGTTATTATTGTTGTTGTATTTATTTATTGATTGATTTTTGTATTTTGGTTTGTTTAAATCTCTTTCACTGGCATGTTGGTGCATTACCCATAATGCCATTGGACTACCCTTCATCTCACCTTGCCCTAAAAACAGAGACCTTGAGATCAAACAAAACAAGTTCTAAAGCTTAAATAAATATTTGCAGATTGTTAACGGAGGTGAAACTGTGTTTATACTGTAGATGGGTTACATTTGGCACCTTGAGTCCAGTGTTTGCTGTGTCCATTATTTCTGTGTTGGATTTCCCATTTATATTATGTACAGTATTCTAGAAGACAGTAGAATAAAATTAATAAATTGATAAAATTGGTTCTTGTTCTTTTTAATATTACAGTATGTGTTTAGCAATGGAATAACCAAACACATTGCAGATATTTCAATATGAATTTATACTGCTAAAAAAAACATCCTGGAACTAAGTTTATATTCAAGGTGTTTCAGGTTGGAGTTTTCCTTTATATCACGGACTATAAGACTGGACACTTAAGCAAATCTTAAATTTTTTTTTTTTTTTTATCTCTGTGTTTAATTTAGATTCTGCGTCACTATTTTGCATTTGGCTAAAGGTGCCTTCTAAAAGAACGTGTCATGCCAAATCGTTTGGGTCATTCATTGTATTTGTGTAATTTTTCAACTCGCATTTTTTTATTACCGTATTAATTCTGCGAAATATGACTCTGAGAAATCTCCGAGCACTCAGCCATGCTCCACCGTGCCATATGTATTGCCAGAAGGTCTTAAGTGGACCTGTTCCAATTGGCAGTGTTAGAAGGGCTGTAGGGGCCGTGCAGCCGCTCATGCGGATGGTGGCCCGGAGCACAGGGCATGTCAGGAATAAGTGAATCCCCTAGAGTGTCTGAGCAGAGGAACGTTAGCCATTTCCTCGTTTGTATGCACTATGATTCGGGTTATTGGGGGCTGCTCGTGTGCCCCCGCTGAGGGGGAGGATGGCCTGTTGCGTTAACTGAGGCCGTGTAATACATGCTGCTCTCATTTGAACACTGCGCCGTGATTTTGGGAGCGCACAAGCGGAATTCAAATCAGGAGGGGGGGGCCAAAGATGGGTGAATAATTACGAAGATTGGGTCTTGATTAAAAAAAAAAAATCATTGCAGCCATTATACTGCAGGGAATAACTGCAGGTTCAAGAGAGGAGGAGATGGTCTGGGGTTACTGAACTGATTCGTTCAAAAATAACTGCTACGAGTGGAAGATAAATGACTGAAAAATGTGAAGGACTTTTTAAGAAAAAAGACTAGGACTAGATGGAATATTCTAAAGCATTTCAAATAATTAACAACGAGGGTGAGTCAAAAATTATCCGCACTCTAGCTGGATCATTTATTTTCATTTAACATGAAAAAAACAATAAATACATCATTTGCACATAAAATATATTGTGTCTATCGTTCAACAAGCTTTCGTATTCCCTCATTAGAAATGTTTTAGTCATGAAAGCACCGCTGTCTTCACTTCTTCATCAGAACTGAATCGTTGTTCTCATAGGGCTGTTTTCAGGGGACCTGACAAGTAGACTGTAGAAGCTTTAAAACTTGCCTGTTGGATTGTAGAAAGACGCGGCTGAGGATGGAATAGAAACAAAGCGATTGGAGTTGCTTCTGAATGATAAAGTTGAAGACATCTGGTCTGGGTCAGATAAAGAAAACCATCTCCTTGAATGTAGGAGCAACATGTACGGGGCGGATGGATATTATGTTATCAGGGAGGTTTTGTGTATAAAATAAAACGGATGAGAGAAAAAAACAATCTACGTTCTCTGTAACTGTATGAGACTGGTCCTTCTGCAGAAGTTATAATAAACCCGTGTTACTATACTTTGCTCTTACCCAGTGAACTTGTCTTTATAGTGTTTTCAGGATTTTCGCTACAATTGTTGGACCTTTTTCCTGATAATGTTCCGATACTGGCCCTTGAGAATCTAAGACAAAGCTGTAGGCATGAACGTTCCAGCTGATGGCTGACCTCTGAACTTTTTCTCGGTCCGTTCCATACGCTGCCGTTTACTCTCAGGCTTGTAGTGATGAATCCATGTCTCGCAATGATTCTCTTTAAGAAACTTTCACCACTCTTAGAATATTGCACCAATTGTTGTTTGCAAATATCAAAACACTTTCTCCACACAGTGTACAAAGTCTTTGATAAATAGCGGCACCAGGTACATCCTCAGACCACTAAAAAACTAATCACTGCACGCTGTTCTTCTTTTGTGCAAATCACAAGTGGGGCATCCATTTTCGCTCTCACCGCAGTTACAAATGAACTGATGCAACACGTTCACACCTGCACAACACTGACTGTTGTTACTGGGTTACTGGGAGATGGTAACCTTGAACGGAAATCGCTGATGAAACAGTGCGGCTAAGAGAAGTTTTAATATAACCACAATTCTTTATAAGGCAATGCTTAGCCAGCTAATGTAATTACACAGTACACTACCTACCGTATATTGGCAAAAGTGTTCATTCGCCCATCCAAATAATTGAATTTTGGTGTTCCAATCACTTCCGCTTCTACAAATATTTGTGAAAGAGTGGGTCGCTCTCAGGAACCATGGTAGGATGCCACCTGTGCAAGAAATCCAGTCTTGAAATTTCCTCACTACTAAATATTCCACAGTCAACAGTTGTATTATACCAAAGGGGAAGCAATTGGGAATGATAACAACTGGGTTGTAGGCCATGTAAAATCAAAGAGCAGGGTCAGGGGATCCAAACTTTCTGCAGAGTCAATAGCTAAAGACTTCCAAACTTCATATGGCCTTCAGATGAGCTCAAGAACAGTGTGTAGAGCACTTCACGGAATAGATTTCCATAGCTGAGCAGCTGCATCCAAGCCTTACATCACCAAGTGCAATGCAAAACATCTGATGCAGCAGTGCAAAGCACGCTGCCACTTGACTCTAGAGCAGTGGAGTTGTGTTCTCTTGAGTCACGGATCACACTTCTCTGTCTGGCACTCTGATGGATGAGTCTGGGTTTGGTGATTGCCAGGAGAATTGGTGTGGGGTGTGAGGTGTGGGTTTGTTTTTCAGAAGTTGGGCTTGGCCCCTTTGTTCCAGTTAAAGGTACTCTTAATGTTTCAGCATACCAAGACATTTTGGACAATTATATTCTCCCAACTTTGTCCGCAGTTTGGGGACGACCACTTCCTGTTCCAACATGAGCGAGTTGGGTGTGAAAGAACTTGACTGACCTGCACAGAGTCCTGACCTCAACCTGAGAGAACACCTTACCTTGAATTAAAGAGGAGACTGCGAGCCAGGTCTTCTCATCCAACATCAGTGTGTCTGACCTCACAAATGCACTTCTGGAAGAATGGACAAAAATCCCCATGAACATACAGTACAGACCAAAAGTTTGGACACACCTTCTCATTCAAAGAGTTTTATTTATTGTGTTCTTTCTTGTGTTCTTTAGCCCAAACGCGTCTCTTCTGCTTGTTGCCTGTCCTTGGTTTCCAGCAGTGGTTTCCTAGCAGATATTCTAGCATGAAGGCCTGATTCACACAGTCTCCTCTTAACAGTTGTTCTAGAGATGTGTCTGCTGCTAGAACTCTGTGTGGCATTGACCTGCTCTCTGATCTGAGCTGCTGTTAACCTGTCATTTCTGAGGCTGGTGACTCGGATGAACTTATCCTCCGCAGCAGAGGTGACTCTTGGTCTTCCTTTCCTGGGGCGGTCCGCATGTCAGCCAGTTTCTTTGTAGCGCAATCTTTGTGATGGTTTTTGTGACTGCACTTGGGGACACTTTCAAAGTTTTCCCAATTTTTCGGACTGACTGACCTTCATTTCTTAAAGTAATGATGGCCGCTCGTTTTTTTCTTTACTTAGCTGCTTTTTTCTTGCCATAATACAAATTCAAACTCTTTGAATGAGAAGGTGTGTCCAAACTTTTGGTCTGTACTGTACTTCTAAACCTTGTGAAAACCTAATCAGGAGAGTTGAAGCTGTTATAACTGCAAAGGGTGGGCCACCATCATATTAAACCCTATGGGTTAAGAATTGGATGTTACTCAAGTTTATATACATGTGAAGGCATGGACAAGGTGCACACACACACACACACACACACACACACACACACGCAGACTACAGGCAACTTGGGAATGCCTGTTAGCCTACAGTAATCTGCATGATTTTAAACTGTAGAAGGAAACCGGAGCACCCAGAGGAAACTCAGCATGCACACAGAGCCCGTGGCGGGAATCAAACCCTTGGCCCAGGAGGCATGAGGCCACAGTGCTACTCACCACACCACATTGTGCACCAAGTATCCACTCAAGTTACATTTAAAAAAACATTCCAGACACAAAAACATTAACATTATAAACCACCTGCTGAATCTCATTTGTCGTTCGTTCATTACCGATGAGGCAAAAGTCAAATCATTTCAATTTACAGTTTGATTTGTAAAGAAAACTTGTCTGGGACAAAGTCGCTATCTAACTGAAAATGTTTAATATTTCAATATTAGTTCAAAGAACTACAACGATTCCATTCACCAGTCTAGAAATATAATTCAAATACAAAAAGGGTGTTCTTACTGAAAGAAAAAAAAAAGGAAACGGGTCATAAACCCAATCAAGACCAAATAAAAAACTTCCTTATTGCTTTAGAAGTCACTTGTGGGAAAAATCACAAAGTTAAGGTGCGTTCCTTTGTTCAGACAGAAACACGAAAGCTGGCTGCTGGAAAGTAGCAGATCTTATGATGGCGCTGACTTCGCCTCTGGCATGTCAAGGTTTAATTAAACGCCTCTGATGATTAAAATTGAAGTCTTGTCTCCGCTGCTAATTAACCCAGAGGAGCCATCAAAACACTTGGTTTATGCATAAAACACGGAGTGAGGAAATGTTATTTCTCTGCAAACGCCATCAAGGCCTTAATGTGCGTGACGGTTATGGGTCGTAATAAAAATGTACAGCAAAGCAAATCACTTTCAAGGGAAAGCAATTGGTGTGCTAGCCTTATGCTTCTGCCCTTAATTGAAAATTTCAAAAGCCATATTGACCCCAATACCATAAAAAAAGCTGTATGGCCATAATGACGCCATGCCTCAGTGAGAAAACAGGCTCAATATACAGCACTGAAATGAGACGCTGGAATCAGGAAGGAAAGGAAGACTCGATCAGGTACACTCTGAGAAAACATAAACTTCAGGGCCCGTATTCACAAAGCTTCTTAAGCCTAAAAGTTACTCCTAGTGATGTAATTCTAAGAAAATTCTTATTTTCTTAGAATTTCCCCTTAAACTTAGGATTAAATCTTAGTAAAGATAAAAATTATTCACAATTTTTGAAATATTCTCCAAACACTGAAAGTAAAGCTGAAAGTAAACACTGCTCTTCTGTCCAATTTGGTTTTCTTGTTGTTTTACTTCCTTCCATCTCTCTTGGATTATTGGCTACATACCATGCAAACGTGCAAATTAAACAAACTGTCCCGCAATCATGTAAACTGGTAAAAGCTGAGGCTTAAGAAGCTTTGTGAATACGGGCCCTGAAATGTATTACAAGTAATAAAATCAGTACGGTAAATAAATGTGAGAACTTAAATATAGTAACTACTGTGTGGAAATTTGTTGCTTCAAAAGTCGACATATTTTCAACAATTGGCTGTTTTAATTAACTTTAAGATATTTAGCCTATAACAGAAACTTTGCATGAAGTAGCTTTCATTCGTGATTATATAATTTCTTTATTTATTATGATTTCACTGTCTCTTCTATTTTCATATATTCTATTTTCACACAGAGCACATTTCAGTACCTTTTTTATAGAGGTCAGAGGTTATTTTTATTAACCAATCACAGCCTTTGAATTGCTGCATCATCCCTACAGTAGCAACGGGGTCGACCACACCTCCTCACTAAGATAAAGGTTTTTGTACTTTTCTTACTCAGAGTTGCTCTAAGAAGTTTTCTAAATCACTTTTAGTCTAGGACTCCCAGCTAGGACTTTTTAGGCTAAGATAGGAGCTCTCTGAGAGAATTCTAAGAAGCTTTGTGAATACGGGCCAAATGAAGTTTGGGCAAAATGGAAGTGACCAATCTTGCTTCTCTAAAAATGTTAGTATTGGCTTCTAGAAGTACAAGAACTGTAAAAAATTGTTGCTTAAATTGCTTTTTGGTAAAAGCTTAAAAAGGAAAATAAATATGTAGTGTCCATACCCATGTCAAATTCGTGTTGTAAAATCTTAACAATTTTGCGTAGAATAATACGCTTTTTCAGGTTTGTGTCTTTTCGTGTGAAATCTAAATTGGAAAATCAAGTTTCATCTGAATCACAATTAAGAGCATTGAAAGATTTTAATTTTAAAAAGTTACCGATACTACATACTGTAAAAGGGCATGAAATTGTATTTAGCAAATGTGTTTCTTTTTGTCTGAGAAAAATATAATTGTGTATGCACACTTACAAAAAAATGAAGCATGATTGGGAGATAAGAAGCATTAAGTATATGAAAAATGAAATGGTATTATATGATCCTATCTGAAAATTCACTTAGGTGAGACAATTTTAGCACCACGTTTTAGCCAAAAGCAAATAGTCCTTTAGTATTATTAGTATTGACGACTGCATTTTCTCACCCAAGACGCACGTCACTCCCCCCAGACGTTTCATGTATGTCACTGTTAATTGAATCTTAATTTAACATATATTTAACCAAAAGGGGTCCAGCACTCTCAGTGCTCAGCAGTAGACAGCGTCTTAAAGCTGCTTTACAGGAATCTGGATGTAGCGCTAGATGTCTAATGAACAAGAACAAATCTCACCAAAATGACATGAGGAAGAAATATCTAGAGGAACCAGTCTTAAAAGTCTCAAGTCGTCTTCTGCATGGTGCCAGATAATAAGATTTTAAATCACTACTGTAGACAACTGTGAAAGAATTCTGTGTGTTTTGTATAAGACCGCAGGTCAGTCTTAATGCTTAAAACAGCAGATCTTGTGTACAAAGCAGTATCCAGGCAAGATTATCCATGAAAGCATGGAAAGTGCAATATTTAAAAGATACATTTGGGACCGTCCACAGCAGCAGAGTCATGAGCACTGAGGGCTCTATGCAGAATTAGAGAATAAGGATGGATCAGGTAGGTCTGGAGGGCAAGAAGAGCCAGATTTACACACTTGGTTTTCTTGGGCGATCATCCATCATAGTATTAACCAAGCGCAATGCTGATTAGGTTCTGAGATCAGACAAGGTAGGATAAGACAAGGCTGTCACACCTTTTCTCTGCAATTTGGTATCTACCCATCTGCCAGCTCTGTTCAAGCTACCAACCACGGAGAATGAAGGCTAGGACGTGTTATCTGCCCTTATCCGCACAGATGGTTTCACATTACCCATGATTGTGGATAGGGCAGAGGGAGAATATGCAACCTATCCCAACTTGAGAGCAAGACCAATTTTGCTTCCTTGGCTCCTGGTCAGAGACGAATTTGGCATAATCAAGCTAAGCAGTCTCCTGACAACATGGTGAACACTTTTCAATTGTGCCAATCAGGAGCTTGAATGCTTTTTGGTCTGAAATTACTGTCAAAACTATATTTCTCTGACACCAAGTGTTAAGTTTAAAATTGCTCAATAATGAGCCACCAAATTGCTAGATTTATATTGATGAGTGAACCGACACGTCTGTCTGCCGAACTTCGACACGCTTGCCAATCACCTGTCGATCGGAAGAGACACAAAAACACACGCATCATGGAGTGTCTGAATGCTCTCTAGTTTATTTACAGGACAAAGAGATCTGTAAGTTCAGGCCATTTTATGAATAAATGCAATGAACATGAGTGAGTCAATGATTATCTGTATTCTGGCTATAGATTTTATTTTAATTAACTTTTAGAAAAGACATCATTTTTCGACATAATCTCCTTGCTTTTCAATACACTTAGTCCATCTGCCAACAAGCTTTTGTCTTCTCTCAATAAAAATGTTTAAGAGCTCTTAGGATGGATTAAAGGTTAGTTAAAATATACCCCAAAGTGCTGAGGTAAACTAAATGCGTTTTAATAAATAAGTATTTATTGTATTCAGTGTAAGAGTGTCTTCTTTTTTCCTAAATTTACTGGTGCATATTTCATCATGCATATTAAAGGTTTAGCTGTCCACATGATCACCAGGTACCATCTTTAGTTATGTTTCAACTTGATTCCACGTATTGCTTGTTTTCTTTCTGGACCTTAGACTTTACAACAATTCAAGGCTAGACTACACCTTGAAATGGTGACTATTGTTCATGGGGATCTCCATAATACAAGGAGAGGGTCGTGGACTTTTGCATCCACAAAAAAAGGTACAGTAGGACTGAAGGAGCTGAGATGCTCCAGCACATTGCAACGTCTGTGCAGTGCTCATGGGAATAATGTATGCCCTAGATCTACGCTAACCAACCAGGCTTCTCTACACCTTTGAGGTGTTTTGAAAACACCTGAACTTGAATGTCCAGAGTACTTGCTGCTTTCAGACCAAGTACAAAAACTAAAACTAAACATAAACAGGTAGTTCTGGCAACTACATCAAGTACAGTACAACCTAAAATTTCAATACCACAGAGGTCATTTTTAAACACCTTTGGTAAGAATTATTTATAAAAGGATTATTATATAAAGATTATTTATATACTATATACTATGTGCTAGATGTGCCAGCGACTTTGAGAGGAATTTAATTGCACACTCATAAAAACATTTTAAAAATGCAATTTGTTGACTTTTTGAATTAAGTACAATTTTTAAATGTTACTGTGAAGTGTGTGGAGGTGAGGTGTGAGATCGTGTTTATTTACAGTATTATATTTTCAATTGCATACTCATGAACGCGTATCTAAAAATGTACAGCACCATTTGTTGAATTTTAAGATGAACTGATTATTTTTTTAAGTTTTAATTTTTTTTATGATAATAGGCCGTTTTCCATTAAAATTTCAAATTAGCATATCTTCTTTTGCCATGCGCCGATTGCGATGAAACGAAGCCTATACAGTGTGTTACCTCAAGCTCGGCCAAATACGCCTGTGAAACCCCATTAAAATTTGTTCAGTAGTTTTTTCGTGACGTGTGTACAAACAAACAGACAAACAGGCAGACAAAAATTCCAAAAACCATCTTGATGTGTTCTATTACCCCAAATCATGTTTTTCAGAAATATCTTAAATGGACAGACACACCAACCTCACAGTTTTATTTCACTGTATGTTTAATTACATTTTTTTTAATACACCATACTACCAAGACAAATTAGTTATATGTGAATGTCTACGTACTTGCAATAAACTTGATTCTGATTCTAAAAACAGCTAAAACATAACCATAATATAGATAATGGAGTAATGCGGCATATTGTAATTTCGGTATATTGTACCAAATGCATGACCTTAAAATGACAGTAATGTTAGACTTGTTGGAAATGACATTTGGTCAATGAAATATAAATGTGATAAAACTTCAAGTTATTCACATTCTATGAATATAATATACCAATGTTGTAGTTTGGAAAAATCTCATTATGCAAATGTAAAATTGCTGAGTGTGACTTTCAAGGGAATCTCACTGGCTTATTATACACTGCCTGGCCAAAAAGATGTCACCATTTCAAAAAGGTCAAATTATTGACCTGCATCAAGCAAAGAAAGTAAGGACATTTTAAAATAACTAAATTGGGTTAAGAACCTTCAAACACATAAATCCTAGAAGGATAGTGCTGAAGCTGCATCATAAGAAAATAGACAGTGGAAGTCACAGCTCATTTTTAGTTTGGTTAATAAATGAAATAAACCTTCAGTTTGCTAGGAAGCATAAAGTCTAAGAAAGTCTTTGGAGAAATGGAAGAAGGTCATGTGCACCCATCATTCATAGTGCCCACTGTACTGGAGTCTCTGGAGGAAGGGTTCTTTTCTGGGGTTGCTTCAGTTGGTCAGGTCTAGGCTCAGCAACGTTATATAGCAAAATGAAATAAAAAATAAAGTCAGCTGATGACCTGTATGTACTGAATGAAATGATTTTCTTCTTTGATGAATTCCCCACATATTCCATGATGGTGACTTGTGAATGAGTTGTTCTAGGAGCATGAAGAATCATTTCCACGCATGAACTGGACACGACATTGTTTGTCCTGTAATCAAAGCTAAAGGTATTTTATTGGGGGGTGGGGGGTTTGGGGTTTTAAAGTGTTTTTTTCTGGTTTAAAGGTGGATTATATTGGTTCAGTCTAATGTAAGTAGTTTGCATTGGTTCAAGAGTGCGATTGAGATACTTTTAGTATAGCCAAGTTGCTATAGTAACACTCACTCACTCATCATCATCATCTATACGGCTTAATCCTGTATTCAGGGTCACGTGGGGCCTGGAGCCTATCCCACGAGACTTAGGGCACAAGGCAGTTTACACCCTGAACAGGGTGCCAATCCATCGCAGAGCACAGACACGCTACAGCCAATTTGGGAATTCAATTAGCTAAACCTACATGTCTTTGGGCTGTGGGAGGAAACCGGAGTACCCAGAGGAAACCCACCAAGTTCGGGGAGAACATGCAAACTCTGTGCACATAGAAATGGGAATCAACCTTGGCCAGGAATCGAACCCAGACCCTTGCGGTGTAAGACAACAGTGCTAACCACTACACCGTGCCACCCCCCATAGTTATATTTTAATGTAGAAAAATCTGGCCTTTATAAAACATGTGCTCTGGACCAAAAGTTCTACGAAAGAGGGCATAACCGTTTTAGTAATTGACGCAGATCTTCCAAGTTGCAAATATTTGTAGAGTAACTCTTCCTTTATATAAAGGTACAACTCAACATAGTGTCCATCATTGTTGAGCACAACTCCCAAATCCTCTTTGAATGGTCCAGTTTTGATGGTCTCAAATTGCATCAATTGTGAGAGAAACGTTTGCACTTTGAACATTTTAAATTTGGAAATATTTGTCCAACTTTATACAGTACTTACATGCAACTTTATATTTGACTGATGAAGCCCGATGACAGCAAATAGCAAAACATTTGTACTGCTGCCTCAGGTGATGTAACACATACTGTATTAAGAGCAGCTAAATGGCCAATACTAGCAAGTCAGGGGTAAAACATTAGGACAATGAACTACGGTTCGGAAGGTTCCAGGTTCAAACCCCACAATCATGAAGTCGCCGCTGTTAGGCCCTTTGGATAAGGGTGTGTGCCAAATGCCATAATGCAAATGTAAAAACGGTAAGTTGGCTATTGGAGAAAATGTATCACATAGTGGGCCCTGAAACTCATTTTAAATATTAAAATAATAAGGAATTAGTGCATACACAGTACTGTGGCTATGGTGAGTATAATGGTACTGTATAACGATATGATCTGTCACAGCCACGTAAGTCCTGCCTTATTTTTTCACTTTCATTATGATCATAATCGTAATATAAGTGGGACCCTGTAGATGTTATTGCAGCACTGGGCATTTTATTATACAGACAAAGTATTATTATGTTGTACAAAAGAAGTACTGAATATAGTGCAGACAATATTACACTGTTTATTTTTCTTCACAATGAAAGTATTCATATTTCTCACTACAGTAGAATGAATCATTTGGGAATTTCTAAAAAAAAACAAATTATCACACAAACAACTCCGAACACAATAATCAGCCTATTCTACCACGTGTGTGTGTGTATGATGTCAGACAGTTCACTGCCTGCTGAGACATTCGTACTGAAGCTTTTCAGAAGATTTCGGAGAAATTCTGTTCATCCATATGAGATTTCAACTCGCACCGGCACAATATAGCAATACCTTAATAAGAAAATAACATCTCTAACAGTGCAGTGTGTTCCTCATAGCCCTCGAGCGAAACGCACGACTCAGCTGCTACAAATTATCTAAGTGTATCGGAGTCAAGCTGAAAGATAATATTGTTACAGTCCTACCACTGCTTTCCAACAACAAGCACATCGCCCCAGGACTTGCGATATTTCCCACTATACAGTCGTTTCAGCCCTTTGTTTTTGCTGCGAGATTTCGCACCACCAGCATACAGACATTCGGAGAGGCTACACGCTGAGCTCAGAGACCACAGAGATGTAGCCTTAAGCCCGAAGCTAAGCACTAATACACAAAAAACAACTCTTTCATTTTGGTTTGGGTCAGGGATCGGCAAGCGAGCTACCGAGCTGAAACATTTGTTTGCCTTGTGTACAGCATGCTGGAAGATAAATATGTGTTCACTTGATGGCGTAACATTTCTTTTTAAATCCGCAAAAACATAGTAGATTTAATCAGTTACTAAGGTGCTGCATGATTCATGTCATTTTTGTGTGCATTCTCCCGCCAACTTCATTAGGTACAGTACAGCATGCTAATATTGGGTTGAACCTGTTTTAGTCTTCGTGGCATGCTGTAGATTCAGCCAGGTGCGCATTTGGTGCAGATTTGTCGGCTGCACATCTCCCATTCCGCCGCATCCCAATCGGGCCCTATTGGATTGAGATCTGGTGATTGTGGAGGCCATTTGAGTACAGTGAACTCATTGGCATGTTCAAGAAACCATTCTGAAAGTATTTTATTTTAGCTGGTGCGCCTCCAGGGTCCAGGTTCGATTCCCATCTCTGTGTGCATGGAGTTTGCATGTTCCGGTGGTCAGGGGTAGCTCAGTGGTTAAGTAGTAGTGGTTCTGAGGTCCCAGGTTCAAGTCCCACTACCACCAAGTTGTCCCTGTTGGGCCCTTGAGCAAGGCCCTTAACCCCAACTGCTCAGATGTATAATAAGATAAAAAATGCAAGTCGCTCTGGATAAGGGCGTCTGCCAAATACCTAGATGCAGATGTAGATGTTCTCTCCGTGCTTGGTGGGTTTCCTCCAGATACTCCGGTTTCCTCCCACAGTGCAAAGACATGCAGGTTAGGTTAATTGGCGTTCCCAAATTGGCATAGTGTGTGAATAAGAATGAGTGTGTGTTTGCCTCCCACGACCCTGAATACAGGATTAAGCGGTAAGTGAGTAGCTGGTGCGCTATTCCGCGGTCATACAGGGATAGACATGGTCAGCAACAATACTCAGAAAGGCTGTAGCATTTAAAATGCTCAATTGGTATAAGAGGCCCAAAGTGTGCCAAGAAAATCTCCCCCACACCATTACACCAACATCAGCCTGAAACACTGATGCAAGGCAGGATGGATCCATACCTTCATATTGTTTACTCCAAAATTCTGACCCTATCATCCAAATGTCAGAGCAGAAATCGAGACTCAGCAGACATTGAGCAGGCAACATTTATTTTCAATTTCCTATGATCCAGTTTTGATGAGCCCATGCAAAGTGCAGCCTCAGTTTTCTGTTCTTAGCTGACAGGACTGCTGCTTCTGTGCAGTGCCTCCGTAGCCCATCTGCTTCAAGGTTTGACATGTTGTGTGCTCGGAGATTCTCTTCAGCATACCTTAGTTCTAATGAGATGTTATTCCAGTTCCCATTGCCTTTCCATCAGCTCAAACTAGTCTGGCCTTTCTCCTCTGACCTCTGGCATCAACAAAGCATCTTCATCCAAAGACCTGCCCTCACTGGATATTTTCTCTTTTTCAGACCATTCTCTGAGAAGAATGCCCTGAAGCCTGTTGTAGCTAATAATCCTGGAATCCTGACTTTGCCTTAGTGACTTTGTGGACTTTCACTTTGTGGAGTTTTCAACTTGTCTCCATGTTAGTGAGGGTTTCCTCTGGTTTCCTTGGACCAACGTAAACACGCACCGGATGGATCAGTTACCCTAAATTGTTCCTACAGTAGGTGTGAAAGTGTACGCATGATGCTTTGCGTCTGACCCACATTCCATCCAGAGCATACTGACTTGTTTTGGGTCCACTGCAGCACTCACAAGGTGCCTTGTACTTATAAACTCTTATTGAAGATGAAGATGGAGATAAAGCCTATGTATGGCAGGCTGTGTGGCGAGGTTTTCTATTATCCATAGATCTGAAAATTAATCCCCTGAACTGAAGTATGCGCCGTGTGCATGCCGAGAATTTAGAGATTTCATTCCGAGTGTAGTGCAAAAGCATCATTTCACAGACATGTTTACGCAGAGCACCTTAGGTGATATTTATACTGCTGAGCAGTTGAGGATTAAAGGCACAGCAGTGGCAGCTTGGCAGTGCTGGGATTTGAACTCACAACCTTCCAACTACCTTCCAGCTACATGAACCACTGCATCACCAACCTCTTGACAGCTGGTATCTGATTACAAATGGAATTGATTTAGGCTTGATGTCTATGGCATGTACCTATCCAAGTACCTGATCAAAGAGTGACATTCACTGTGTGAAGAAACTGACTCAACTTGACTCGATCGCTGCAGGAAGACGTTTTGGTACGTTTAGAAATGTTAAAGGAAACTTTTAAAAAAAGACTTTTCCCTATTATTTTGGTATGAGATATTTATGGTTTCCTAAATATGTAATACCAAAGTATGTCATAGGCAGCCAAAAAAAATGAGTTTAATTTAAAAGTGCTGTACATGTACAGTACAGTCGAGCCATATTGAATTTATTTTCACTGCCCGGCTATAGAAAATGTTGCTGTTTCAGTAGGGTCAAATTATTGTTCTGCATCGATCAAAGAAAGTAATGAAATTTCTGAAATTGCTGGAATTAGATTAAGAACTGTCCAAAGAAGGATAGTGCTGAACCATCAACTTCACAGAGGTCAGAAAAAAAAAATCTCGATCGGAGATGACTTAAACGCTTGCTGAAGTTGCATTATAAAATAAAGAACAGAAGAAATCTCAGCTATGTTAAATAGTGAAAGTATTTTCATGCACACGTAATGTTATGAGAACTCGCAACAAATTGTGAAAAAAAAAAGGCTTCTGTTTGCTAGGGCTCACGGAGATTGGACTTTGGTCATGTGATCTGACGAGTCCAGATTGACCCTATACCAGAGTGATGGGCGTGTCACTTCATGCTTTTTCCTTTTACCTTGATACACCCTTGCGTAGTGTCCACTGTACAGAACAAGCCTCTGGAGGCGGGGTTATGATCTGGGTTTGCTTCAGTTGGTCAGGTCTAGACTCAGTAACGTTATGTGGCAATAAAACGACAACAGCTGAAGACCTGAATGTCAAATCTAATATGTTCCCATATTCCAGGACTGAAAGAGGAATACATTTCACACATGCACTGGACACTACATTGCACAACATGATCAAAGCTAAAAGTGGTCAAAAAGCTATTGTAGTGTCACACATTTTGTTTGGCCAGGCAGTGTATTTCAGACCTTTTTTAAATTGGCTAATGATTAGATTACTAGTAACTTGTATGGTTGAGTCATGCTTGTATACGCCTAAAGTAGCAGCTAGTAATATAAATGTAGGATGTTGCCTGGGTTTGTGTGTGATTACCAAGCAATTACTAAGTTCACAAATCTGCAGCTTGATTCCTTGTGCGTCCACCTGAACCTGAATCACTCACTCACTCACTCATCATCTACACCGCTTAATCCTGTATACAGGTCCACGGGGGGCCTGGAGCCTATCCCAGGAGACTTGGGGCACATGGCAGGGTACACCCTGGACAGGGTGCCAATCCATCGCAGGGCACAGACACACACACATACACTCACTCATTCACACACTACGGGCAATTTGAGAATGCCTATTAGCATAACCTGCATGTCTTTGGACTGTGGGAGGAAACCGGAGTACCCAGAGGAAACCCACCAAACACGGGGAGAACATGCAAACTCCATGCACACAAGTGCTAACCACTACACCACCGTGCCGCCGAACCTGAATTAGACTTCTTGAATTTTCTATTTAGTTAATAATTCTGCTTTGCTGGGTTATTTTAAATACGGATCATATCGCATCATGAAAGAGTCTTTTCTGACTTTTTTCTGATACTGTTTGTAATGGATGAGTCAGGACATCTGTTGGATGCCGAGGGCGTTGCAGATGCTCTACGCATCACTATGGCATCTGTTGTTCTAACTGTGATTGATTCACTCTGCCTTCTCTAACCCGTCATCACCATCGTCGTCCCTTAGGATTCCAGCGTGGGGGATGAATCCTGAGTGGAAGCTTCAGATCTGGTCTGGTGGGTTACGGTAGGTGAGTTGAACTGCAGAGGTTTCCTTGGCAATGCTCTCACACTTTCTATATTTGTTTTGGAGTCTCTGAAGAATGGTCTCTACAACAGGTCCTGACTTAAAGGCCAGGAACTTGGCACCAATGCACAGATATTGTTTTGGATGCCTCACTTTTCATCGTTCCTTGTGTTCAGCCACATCATGACGTCAGTGAGCCTTTTTTTTTTTTTTTTGGTTAACTCATATCCTGCTGAGGAAATAAAACAGTAATTGCTACAGCCAACAGGATTTTCCGGCTAAAATCAGCCGAGTTAATCTCACACTGATTTGCATTTCCGTACACAACTAAATTTAGTCCTTGCGTGAATCAATTAAACACCAGTGACTTAATTGTGTATCTTCACATCACCCTTTTTCTATGTATTTTTCTTACTTTTCTTCAATGTTGTGCTGATTTTTGCCTGTTTTACACTTTATACATCTTCCATAACTTCTGCAACCACATTAATAAATTAATCTTTAGGGATTCTAGAATTTCAGGATGCCTTCTGACATTTCTGATATAAAGACACATACTGTACAACCATCTACTTTCAAGTAATATTTCATCTTCATGAGGAGTGTGGAGCATCCTTTTTAGAACGAGCCATCAGAGCTGCTTTTATATATAATTAATCAACATATACTGAGCAAAATGGTAAAAGCAAACAAATAAATAAATAAATAAATAAATAAATAAACTTATCATATGATTTTTATAAAATGTCCACATTTGTTCTGGTCAGGTGTCTGTGAGGTTCTGCTCTGTTAGTGTGCACAATGTACAATAGTGTTAACTCCATACAAAAGTGTGCTCATAACCATCGATCCTTTACAGGTGCTACTCGACCATTTTAAACCTAGAATTCAGAATCAAATACCAACTGTCTTTTTTTATTTTTTATTTTAACAAACTCAGGACCTATCCGATGATTTAAGTCACTTCTGATTCCACATCAAGAGGAATCCCTGAGCAGATACTCAGAAGTCTGGCAAACACCTTTGATCCTCTCTGTGCACACATCACCAGAGATTTTACAAAATTATTCTGGCAAGCACATAATAGATGGACACGCGTTTGTATGTAAGAGTACGTATGTGAGAAATACTTCATCTCCATATTGTCTCCACTGGGCTGGGGGGGGGGGCGGGTTTGGGGAAGGGAGAAGGGGGGTAACTTACTATACGTTTATACAAGTAGGAGATAATATTAAATAAAATGTGGTGTTCGACAGTATAAGTATATTGATGATTAAATTAAGATTTAATTCCATTGATTCCAGCTTTGATTCCAGTTTCCAGTTCACAATGCATTTCTGTGTAAAAAAAAATAAAATAAAAAATGTATTGCCACATAATGTTGTTGAGTCTAGACCTGAGCAACTTAAGAAACCTTAGATCTTAACCCCGCCTCCAGAGGCTTATACTGTACAGTACAACGGCCATAATGCATGATGGGTGCATCACTTCATCATAAGCTTCCCTACTTACAGTACCTCGACGTGGAAACCCTCTGGAACAGGGTCGATCTGCACACATCAGATCACATGACCTTTTGTGCATTAGATCCCCAAAGTCTAATCCTAATGCTCTCTAGCAAATCAAAGGTTTTTCTTTTTCCTGATTGGTCTGACTCATAAGTGATTTGATCTTGTGGACACACTGCTAGTTACTGTAGTCCCAATCCCCCAATGAGTTCTCATTACATTGTGCTTATGTAAATGCTCTAACTTTCACTATTAAACATACAGTAGCACCAGTAGTAGTTTGTTTTGCCTTTTTTTGTTTAATCCATGCATTCTCTCCCATGTAAAAGCCAGTCTTTTAGTTCAGTTTTTATTTTTCCTTTTTCATTAAATTACTTGCTTTTATATGTTTTATGCATTTCCTCATTTTCTCGTTGCATTTCATGTCATACCTATTTGTGTAGAGTGTATCTATTGAGTGTTCTATTTGAGTGATTTACAGTATGGAGTTACTTGAGGTGTTGAAAGGTGCGCTATAAATAAAACATATCGTTATTATTGACATGAGTACAGGCTGCTACGCCTGACATTTAAAGCACTTCATAGTCTCACCTCCCAGCTTCTCCAGCTTCACACTCCACACGTCTTTCTACACTTTCACCTTTCCTTCTAATGGCGGTAAAAATTTAGATGCTTTATTTATACCACAGCACCAGTGATTTCTGCAAAGGTGTTGATTGATTTCTTGTGTAGCAGCAACTCCAAAAATAGGTAAATTACAGTTTAAATGAAATGAAGGCACTCATTCTTTAAAATATAGCCTTTTATTGTTTCTATAGTAACAGTATATTCACAAGGTCTCGGGACGATGTATGGTGAACACGCCGCATATACTAAGGCTAATAATAAACAAAATATGAAAACTTGCTATGTTGTTATTTTATAAAAAAAAAGGGAATGCCATAGTTCATATGATGAAACATTTATTTATCATTTATGGAAGGAGTCTTCAGTGTCAGTGTTTTTTTTTTTGGTTTGATTGTTTGTTTGTTTGTTTTCATGAGAGACAGAAAAATATCTGGGGAGAGAGCAACTGTTTTTGGCTGCAACTTTTGGTAGACATCCGTTAGCATTTATTGCAATTACAAAAATACTCGCCAAAAGTCTTGACTGTCTGATTCAGAAATATAACGGAAGGCTCTCCAAAGAGATGTAAGGGTTGCGGAGAGGATAATTGGATCAGACCTTCCCGCCGTGGACACTTATACAGTATACACACAATGCTACAGAAAAAACGCACAACGTATCCTCAGGGACACCCAGCTCACTATCTACTCATGCACAAACCCACGGCACATAACCTCAGATACTGCAGAGCGGACACGATAATCACACACAACGCACGTTTCTACTGTATAACAGCTTCTTTCCAGCCACAGTCAGACTGATAGCAAAGCAAACAAAGCACAGAGATCCACTGTTGTAATCAGTGTTCATGCATCCGGTATAAGATTAAGCTACTTTTTTATTATTATTTTTATTAAACAACAATATAAACACTGTGATATCAAATGTGGAATTAAACCTTCAAGACAAAATGCAATTTGAAAATTTAAAGTAGTGCAATATTTCGATATCTGGGTATCATGTTTAAAACATATCAAAGTGCTATATACAGTACTACAGGGTGGGTCAAAATGAACTAGGCAATATTCAATGCTTGTAGAACGTGAAGTATCATTGGAACACCACCCCATGGTGCACCACCATATTTTGCTCTTACTGTCCTTGTCCCAGGACGTTTGGGTGGGATGTTGCCGACCTCATGAATTGCCTCGAAGAAGAAGTTTTTTTCCTGTGTGGCAGGAAATACAAAGGAGGAGGTATACACCACGAAGCCTTGCACACACTGGGGGCCCTGATTCAGGAGCTTTTCAGGAATATCCCAGACGACTTCCTTCAGAAGCCTGCGCATGCCATTTCTTTCTTTGCTTTCATTCTCCTGTGTAATAAAGTTTAGAAATGTTTATAGGTAACCTGAATAAGAACTTTTCCATGGGACAAGATATGTATGGTTTTCTAAATGTGTGATATCAAAATATGTCACAGGCAAAAAAAATGAGTTTAATTTAAAAGTGCTGTACATGTACAGTATAGTTGAGCCATATTGAATTTATTTTCACAACCTGGCCATATAAAATGCTTCAGTGGGGTCAAATTATTGTCCAGCATCGATCAAAGAAAACTACTAAAAATTTCCGAAATTGCTGGAATTTGATTAAGAACTGTCCAAAGAAAGATAGTGCTGAACCGTCAACTTCACAGAAGAAATTTGATCTGAAAAAAACTCTTGATGACTTAAACACTTGGTATCTTTAAAAAAAATATCCCAGCTATGTTTAATAATGAAAGTAAGAACATTTTCATGCAAACATAATGTAATGAGAAATTACAGGATTAGGACTAAACTGCTGTGATCATAAGAAAACAGATTGTAAGTGAGAATTTTTTTAAAAATTTTTTTAAAGGCTTCAATCTGCGTCACGGTGGTGTAGTGGTTAGCACTGTCACCTTGCACCGCCATGGTCCGGGTTCGCTCCCCGGCCAGGCTCGATTCCCATCTCTGTGTGCGTGGAGTTTGCATGTTCTCCCCGTGCTTGGTGGGTTTCCTCCGGGTACTCCGGTTTCCTCCCATGGTCCAAAGACATGTAGGTTAATTGGCGTTCCCAAATTGCCCATAGTGTGTGTGTGTGTGTGTGTGTCTGTGCCCTGTGATGGATTGGCACCCTGTCCTGGGTGTACCCTGCCATGTGCCCCAAGTCTCCTGGGATAGGCTCCAGGACCCTGAATACAGGATTAAGCGGTATAGATGATGAGTGAGTGAGGCTTCAATCTGCTAGGGATAATAAAGATTGGACTTTGGAGCAATGGAAAAAGAAAATGCAAAATTGTGATCTGACGAGTCCAGATTGACCCTACAGTATACCAGAGTGATGGGCGTGTCACTTCATGCGTTTTCCTTTTACCTTGATGTATCCTTGCATAGTGCCCACTGTACAAACCTCTGGAGTCAGTTTTATGATCTGGTGTTGCTTAAGTTGGTCAGGTCTAGACTGTACTGTAATAAAGACCAATTTTTAATGCCTAGGTAATTTTCACTCATCCTGTAGATATTGTTATACTGTGTTATGTCTAGGCTGATAAATAGTAAAACTATCAATGTAATAAATATTTATTCTTCTTTTGATATCTTTTTTTTTATTTCTGACTTTGTTGAAAGCCTTTGCACAAAAAATTCCAATGCACTTATAGTCTCAGCATATGTACAAACGGCACATGAAATCTCATGAATCTTAAATCTACAAATGGATTTTGTTTAAAAAACTTTCATTCATAAATACAGGTAAAACTCGAAAAATTAGAATATTGTGCAAAAGTTAATTTATTTCAGGAATGCACCTTAAAAGGTGAAACTAATATATGAGGTAGACTCATTACATGCAAAGCAAGGTAGTTCAAACTGTGATTTTTCATAATTAAGGTGATTATGGCGTACAGCTCATGAAAACCCCAAATCCACAATCTCAGAAAATTAGAATATCGGGAAAAGGTTTAGTATTCTAGTCTCAAAGTGTCCCACTATAATCAGCTAATTAAGCCATAACACCTGCCAAGGGTTCCTGAGCCTTTAAATGGTCTCTCAGTCTGGTTCAGTAGGAAGCACTATCATGGGAAAGACTGCTGACCTGACAGTTGTGCAGAAAACCATCATTGACATCCTCCTTAAGGAAGGAATTGCAAAAGAAGTCAGATGTTCTCAAAGTTCTGTATCAAAGCACATTAATAGAAAGTTATGTGGAAGGGAAAAGTGTGGAAGAAAAAGGTGCACACGCAGCAGGGATGACCGCAGGCTGAAGAGGATTGTCAGGAAAAGGCCATTCTAAAGTATTGGGGACTTTTACAAGGAGTGGACTTGGGGCTGGAGTCAGTGCATCAAGAGCCACCACACAGTGACGGATCCTGGACATGGGCTTCAAATGTCAAATTTCTCTTGTCAAGACGCTCGTGAACAACAAACAAAGTCAGATACGTCTGGGCTAAAGAAAAAAAGAACTGGTTCATTGCTCAGTGGTCCAAAGTCCTCTTTTCTGATGAGGAAACCAAGGACCCAGAGACTGGAGGAAGAATGGAGAGGCACACACACTGCAAGATGCTTGAAGTCCAGTGTGAAGTTCCCACAGTCAGTGTTGATTTATGGAGCCATGTCATCTACTGTTCTTGGTCCACTGTGCTTTATTAAGTCCAGGGTCAACGCAGCCATCTACCATCTGTGAGGAATTGCCAAGAGAAAGATGAGAGACACGAGACCGAACAATGCAGAAGAACTGAAGGCTGCTATTGAAGCATCCTGGTCTTCCATAACACCTCAGCAGTGCCACTGACTGACAGCTTCTATGCCACGCCACATTGAGGCAGAAAATTGCTGCGAAAGGATCCCAAACAAAGTATTTGCTACATATGCATGCTTATATTTTTCAGAGGTCCGATATTGTTCTGTTTTATTGATTGCATGTAATATTTAATATTTAAATTTTCTGAGATTGTGGATTTGGGGTTTTCACGTACGCCATAATCATCTCAATTGTGACAAATCACGGACTGAACTATCTTGCTTTGCATGTAATGAGTCTATCTCATATATTAGTTTCACCTTTTACAGTAGGATACATTACTGAAATAAATGAACTTTTGCAGAATATTCTAATTTTTCCTGGTTCACCTGTACATTTAAATGAATTTAAATTGTTAGCAGGTTGCTGTTACTATGAAGAAAATCCACCATCATGTTATAGAAAAATGATCATGGTCATGCTATATCACATGTTGTTGTTATTTTCCTTGAAGAGCACAAACTGTCCTTTAAAAAAAAAAATCTAATTTCCTTTCACGCAGGCTGCTGAAGTGCAGCAACATCCCCATCAAACCGCAGTCTTTTCGAAAAAAGTCGCCATCAGAGACCATGTGATTCCTGTAGGACACAATTTAATTAAATTTTAATTTAAAAAAACTTCAAATGAATCTTTTATCAGTTGGAACATCAGCTGTACATTGTGCAATCAGATCATAGGGGAATCCTAAACACTCTTACAAAGCATTGCAAAATCACCTCAAACAAAAGGGCAGAACCGAACCTCAGAGTCATGACTGCCTCGCTTTCATTATGGAAAAAAGATATTTTGTAAAATTTCTATTTTCTGTGTGGAAGATTACAGAAGCAATGTGCCGAGCCAAAGCTGCATTAAAGCTGAAATATTACATTGTGCTTCATCAATTGGCACGGATTAGTCAGACAACAGAGCAGGGAGGCGTGTATTTTTAGACGTGGCCCATTTACATGCCTCAAAGCGAATCTTTTTTCCCATTTCTTTTGTAATTTAAAACAACGGACTTTGTTTCATCTTGACACGCTCTGCTAAAAAAATAAAATAAATATGTATATATATATAAAAATGTCAGCATCAATTTCACTGAACATGAATCAGGTTTAAATTTCAAATGTGACCCTTCCATCATAGTGGCCTAAATCCTGGTTTACCTCGCACTGGTTTACCGCCATTATATTTAGCTATTTTTTTGTACAAATAAGATACTGAAAGATGAAATGTTGTGTGTTGAGATTGTAATATCAAATGTAAAAAAAAATTTTTTAATGATAGAAGCAATTAATTTTAGGCTATTAACAGAAAGTGCTACTTTGTGAATTTGGTGCTCATTATTATTGAATTTATATTAGTTCCAAATCGTTTAGGTGGCATGGTGGTGTAGTGGTTAGCACTGTCGCCTTGCACGTCCAGGGTCCGGGTTCGATTCCCGTCACTGTGTGCATGGAGTTTGCATGTTCTCGGTGGGTTTCTTCTGGGTACTCCGGTTTCCTCCCACAGTCCAAAGACATACAGATTAGACTAATTGGTGATTCCAAATGGCCCGTAGTGTGTGAATGAGTGTGTGCGCCCTGCGATGGATTGGCACCCTGTCCAGGGTGTACCCCACCTTGTGTCCTGGGATAGGCTCCCTGCGACCCTGAATACAGGATAAAGTGATATAGACCGTGAGTGAGTGAGTGAGTAAATGTGGCAGTCTAGACCTGAACTGAACTGAGACGTTAACCTTGAGCACATGCATAATTCGTCTCTCAATGCCAATAATGTCAACTGACATATTGTACGGTATGAGCCAATGTACAGTACACGGTACTGAAACTGGCGCATGCGAGTTTGTCAACGAGGCATACTGTAGCTCCAGACGTACGTGTTCCCAGTAGTGATAAGGAAGTTGTGTTGTGCAGTTGTTGGCTCTCTGCGGAGGAAAAAGTATCCATGGTCGAGTATTATTCCCGCTGAAGTGGTCGTGAACGGGGATTGAGTTTCCAATATGTGGCAGAGCGATTTCTTTCAATACTGTCCCCATCCCACAGATCTTACACCAGCCGATGCCTACTTGTGGGGAATGTTGGCGGTGAGTGTGTTCAACTGTGACGATCCACCAAGATCCACTGTGCCTGCAATATGCGAGCAAATTGTCTTCTTTTGCAAATTGACTGGAAATTGAGTCATCTCTACTCGACTTCTTTTTTGCTCAGTAGATATGTTTCTCTACTCATCCAGGTAGCTTCTTCAGTCTGAGGTACAGTAAGTTGGAAAGTTCCACCTATTCTCTAGAGTCTCCCTCTCTTCCTCTACTCTCTAACCCACTACCTTCTCCACTGTTCATATAACAAGGCTTTTCTGATAGGGCTTGGGGATAGAGGAGCCCTATCCTTTGACCTAGGAGGACGTAAGTACATGGAACATTCCAACTTTTGGAAATTTTGGAATTTTCTGAGACTGGTTTCGTGTCCTCCAATATCTGAAAAGTGAAGATATCACTGAAAGAGCGAGTTCTGACCAATGTACAGACCAATCCTTCTTTATTTATACAGATAAAATGTTAATTCGTCTTTGCTTGTCCCTCTGGAACAACCGTCAGACATTTGAGATAGAACCTGAAAAAGCTTTAACAGAATGGGGTATAATATATTAATTAATATATTAATTAATATTAATTAATGGGGTATATATATTAAACTTTAAACCCACAAACAGCATCACACAAAAATGAGCTCCTGGAAAAGGGAAACTTTTGAGTTTCTTTTGAGCTGGTTGAGTAACTAATAGGCTAAATAACATTCAGCAGACCCTGCGAAATTCAAAGGAGCAAAGAAGTATGTATAAAATATCCTGCAGATACGATTATCCTGTGTTTAATTATGAATCTCTTGAAATAGTAACCTTTTGAATTTTTGATCTAACTTACGCATTGAGTCATTTCTCTGTGATAGATCTGGTGTAGACTCGCAGTGCGTGGGAATCCACAACCATTCCAAGAACGTCAGGTGTCTTTTATAAAGCCTGATTCAGTTAGATTATGTAAGTGTATGAAATATATTTAAAGGGTTTGACTGCAAAATGAGATAAACACCATTTTTGACCAATTAGTTTCTCCAGGCATACAAGGTTGTCTATAAATAAAACATTTTCTTTGACGTCCCCTGTATATTATTTTTAGCAAGCTTTGAACTATCACTAGTATAGATATTGCTGCATTTGGGAACCATGCTGCTCTTCATGCCAGCTCAGTGGCTTAGTGGTTAGCACTGTCGACTTGCACCCTCAGGGCCCGGGTTCGATTCCCATCTCAGGGTCTGTGTGCATGGAGTTTGCATGTTCTTGCACATGCTTGGTGGGTTTGCTTTGGGTACTCTGGTTTCCTCACACAGTCTAAAGACATGCCTGTAGTGTATGACTGCACATGTGAGTGTGGACTGGAGGGACTACCACAGTCATAAAAATGGGAATAAATACAATGGTAATCAACATTGGCCTCCGCAGTCCATAGTTGTACTACAGAGGTTCCTAAATGGATGGATGGATGGATGAATGGAAGCACTTCATAATACAACACGATTCATAAGATGCATGATCATTTTCTGTACAATAATTGTGTGAAGGAAACTGTTAATGTATGTCCACTGCATCCTGTGCTCAAATAATGACTACTGGACTTTATTTTGATCTATATGATTATGGACATTATACATAATTCACACAGATATAACGGGTAAGGGGTAGTTCAGTGGTTAAGGCATTGGACTATGGTTTGGAAGGTCCCAGGTTCAAGTCCCACTACCGCCAAGTTGTCCATGTTGGGCCCTTGAGCAAAGCCCTTAACCTCAACTGCTCAGTTGATAAAAGTGAAAGTTGCTCTGGATAAGGGTGTCTGCCAAATGCCTAGATGTAGATATAACAAAAAATTTTCTGATGTTATATTTTGTCATTTGTGTGTTTTTTTTATCACCCTTAGGACTCAAATAAACTACAGTATGCACACAATATTCTCAGATTGCAATACTCGTTGCATGATTTGTTTTTTTCTTGAAACTTAAAATGGAGACATCTCTCTATCAAACTTTTAATTCATATACTAAGGCTGTAGTCATGCTTTGATTAAGTCCAAGGCAAGTCCAAGACCAGGATTAGATAAGACTGAGTGAGGACAGGGCTTAAGGGAGCTGAGAGGCCAACTCAAAACTGAATCCAAATAAAGGCAAGACCCATTCAACATCCAGACTAAAAACCGTCAAATCCTTTCTAAGGTTGAGCATATTGGGTTCATTCATGCATTTTGCCAGTTATTATGCAATGTTTTTTTTGTTTGTTTGTTCTGATATTTACAACAATGATGATGATGATGATGATGATGATGATGATGATGGTGGTGGTGATTTACATTCTCATGCAATTTTCACAGTTACTGTATGGCTGGTACTGAAATCCCAGTGCTACACCAGTTATAATTACATTTCTCCCTTTTCCCATTTACAGATAATTCAGTCCAAGTGAGGCTTTCATTTGCCTGAAAGTGCATTGTATGAATTATACAGCTTAATAAGTATTGAGTTGTCTAAAATTAGAAGTTGTATTGTTGCACATTCCAGGTTTGTAAGTTATTATTAATCTGTCATACCAGTTTTCACTGAATTTTTTTTTTTTTTTAAATAAAAGATTTTTTTTTACCCTCATGGAGACCAGCCAAATGTCTGCACAAGGTCAAAACTCAAAAGCACATACTCCTGTCCTTGTGCAGACATTTTCCTTATAAAACAACATGCCCACACACTGCAACTTACTGCAGACCATGATGTATAATCTTTTTAAACTTCAATTGTGTGATTTGTAAGTGAGATATAAGCAGACTTTTCATGCTGTAGACACATACTGTATGTATGGTACATAGACAATATTGCTAAAGTGGCATCAAAAAGCTTCAACATACAGTATACTGTACACTACACCATCTTTCAGCCATTCCGTTGCTTTGTATCAGAACAAAGATAAAAACGTGGGTCAAAAATTTGATTCTTAGGTGTTTCTGGAGTTTTATTGGTTTCTGATTGAATAAAGCCGCAGCTCACATGCTGTCTTGATATTGTTGTGAAATTCAGACAATACCCATCGATTGAAGGATCTCAAATCACAGAGAATGATGCAGTTTGGAAATGTCATTATCTTTCATTTAGTTCTTTCCAACTTTTCCTCTGTCCTCATTTTTATTACAAAAGTAGATAGAAAAAACTTGTGAACAACAGTGTGTGCTGGAAGATACAAAACCATCTTAAAGGGATTGTCATGATTTCTTAGAATTTCTCAATTTTTCACTTTAACCATATGTTAAAAGACAAATCTCAGAAAACGTTGCGATTGATCTGAATTTGCTTTAAAATGGTGTCTAATTCTAGTTTTATATTTTGGATTAAAGTGATGTTCAAATAGCACATTTTTATTTTATTTTTTTTTTATTAACTCTAAAACTTTCTCAGTAAGCGGTCATCAAATAAGGCCCTTGACATGAACCTGTCATGTGTGCAAATTATTGTAGGAAAACTTTATATTTGCAATTTTTTCTTTGCTACTGAAACATAGAAATTTCCCCACTGTGGGACAAACAAAGGTATATCTTATCTTATCTTATCTTATCTTATCTTATCTTATCTTATCTTATCTTATCTTATCTTATCTTATATTATCAGTACTGTGATTAGGCTGCAAAGTGGCATAGTGGTTAACATCGTTAGCTTACACCTCCAAGGGGGGGGGTCAATTCCCACCTCGGGCCTGTTTGCATGGAGTTTGGATGTTCTCCCTGTGCTTTATGGGTTTTTTCCCCGCAGTCCAAAGACATGCAGATTAGGTTAATTGTCATTCATATTCCTGAATACTGTTAATCTCACTCCAGGCGATCATTCCTTAATCATCTAACCACATTTTAAGATAAAAGATGACAGCATTTACACGGTTTTCAAGTCATATGTTTTGAAGTATGAAGGATTGAGGAATCAAGCAGACATTTTGAGGTCAACTCTGCTTGAATTCCCCATTCCTGTAAACAGTAGGACTGTGAAAAAATAAATAGATACAATACAATACTTTTTTGTATTGTATGCATGCACAGTGAACGACATACAGTATAGAGCAAATACAGGAGGGGGGGAAATAATCGAAATATCATGTCAATCCCAATGATCTGGGAAGTGGTGAAGTCCATCATTGACTTGTTAGATCTTAATTTTTTATGCAGTGCTGATCTCCTCTCACTGTTTCTCCTCGGCATCACAGTCTGTCCATGTTTGATATGCAGTGCAATGACTTTTAAGATAGTTCCAGTTGAAACATTTAAGTTTCCGTGATGGATACACCTGCACTTTGGACTTCCAATATGTAGCCTCATTGGTTCAAATCAAATCAAAGAAAACTTTACTTTTATGGTATCTTTTCAAACAGAAGCTAACAAAGTGCTTTACAGTAAATGGTAAATCTATAAACGATAAATCTATAAACAAGACTCAAGATTCAAAGAACTCTATTAATCCCAAAGGGAAATTGCTTTTTCCTGGTTACAGTTGCTCACCCTTGTTATCAAGTAGAAAGGAAAAGTAAAAAATAAAAAATAAAAATTAAATTAAGTATAAAGAGTCCTCAAACAGTAAGTGCCATATTGTACACTAAGTTAACACAAGAGAAAATCATATACAGTATACCAGTATATGTATGTAATCTTGTATTATTATATGTAATATTGTATTACATAGTTTATTGAAATATAAATTAAGAATAGAATAAAACCAAATAATATAAAAAAAATAATTATGAAATTAAAATGAAGAATAAAATAAATAATTAAAATATGATAACTAATACACATGGACATCCAGGAGAAACTGCATCATAGGTAATATAATTTTTTTTTTTAAATCCACTATTGATTAATAGCCAAATGAAAATGCTACATTTTTAACAAACGCTTAAAAGATTCAAGGTTATCAGCTGATTTATTATTAACGTTTGGTTATTCCACATTCTCAGCTCAGACACAGCAAAGGCTCAATCACCTCAATTAGTTCACTTCGTTCTTGGTGCTGATAAAAGAAGCTGGTTAGAAGATCTATGGAGTTACAGGAGTTACAGGACCACGCTGGAGTAATATATTGAGTTGCCAAGTTATTTAAATCTATATTCACAAAGGTAAGAGCCTTAAAGTTAATTCCAAAACTAACCATCCCTTTTCAGGTATTACTTAAAGGATGATTAGCATCATTTTGATCAGTCTGTAACATCATTCTGCCACTCATCATAGACTGTGAAAGATCGACATAAAAAGCCGTAATCTAATCTAGAGCTAATAAAAGGATGTATCGACTTTCTAAATTAAGGAGTATACAAAAAAAAAAAATATATAGCAGGTGGAAAAAAGGTTTTCTTAAATACCGTGTTGATCGGCTACTCAAAAGTAGGTTTGTTGTTAAATAATTTGCCCAGCTTTCTTACAACTGATTTTATATACAGAGCCAAGTTTGTAAGTTTATCACTAACACTATTAGTAAATCTAGGGAAGCCAAAAAGGACTACTTCTGTCTTATTTTCACTTAAATGGGGAAAGTTAGACGTTAGATTGCTCCGGGTTTTTGAATCTCACATCTCAAAGTGTTACTAATCAGACCTCGTTTACACCTGATTGTTTGCTGGGAACTAATTTAATGCAATTCAGCTTTGCACTTGTGTTTGTAATCGTGATTTACTCACTGATCACAAAATCAGGTTAGTTTAGCATGTGATATTACTGTCCACCATCTAGTAAATATAAGAGTTATAAGATAACTCAAACTTCAGCAAACTTCACTTTCAGTAAAAGACAAACATAGCCCTGGACAGGATAGATATTACAGTAGTGTGCGAAAAGTCTTAGGAACCCTGAGCTTTTCAGTGAACATGGTTATAGATTTTTTTTAATTTTATGAGTCCGTAAAAAGACGTTTCTGATTATCAAATATCATTGTTTCAGCACAAAGTTAAAGGTTACAGAAAAATATTTGTATGCCAGAAAAGAAAGCAGCATATTACATAAGCAACCACTTTTCTGAAGCTGCTGCAAAAAAGAAACGGGTGCAACAGTCAAAGTCCTCAGAAGAACTGTGGGTGCTTCTGTAGGAAGCACCCACACCCACTAGTAGCTAGTTTCCTTATAAAACTCTACAAATTGTACCTGACACAAATGCATCTTCAAAGCATTGTCACACCAATGGGCTTAATTGTTTTTTTTTGTAGAAAGCCTAAAATCAGGAATAACAGTCAGAAGATGTTGTACAGTCCAGTTATAAATGCACTACAGAAGCTAATCCTTAATTTCCCCTCTATTCCTCTATTATCTCTCCACTGTCTCAGAGTCATATTATCTCAGGGGTATGAAAGACCGAATTGAGTTTAGCATGCGAGGCAGACAGGCCGGGTAATCCGCGAACACGGTGGAGTGTGAGAGCAGGCCGGCACAACGTTAATGATGATTAATGGCGTGGAAGTGGATTAATGACAACAGAAGGCCTTGAGCAGGAAAAACCCAGCACTGTAGAGGAAAACTCTCATCCGTTTTCGTTCCCTTCCAGCACCACTATGCTTCATCTCTAAAGCACCGAGCGCCCTTGAAGGGCAGGTCCAGTAATTATCTCTCTCCTGGGCAGATGGCAGCAGGTGCAGACCTGCCTCGAAGCTCCACCATAATTACATTCTGCTGCTTCACTCGGATCAGACCTCAGAATGATTAGAGCGCCGAACTCTGGTGTCACTTTTGGAAAGTTGGCGCTATCGACCGGAGCACTTTCTGTGCAAATACGGAGCGGGTTTTCCTCCGGTGTATGGAAGTGTGGATGAAGTCGTGCAGGCATACGGTATGTGCGGAGCTACACTGAACCGCCATAAAGTCACTGGCAGGTGAAGGGAATAACATTGATTATCTCATTACACTGGCATCTGTCAAGGGGTGAGATATGCAGTATAATGCAGTGAGCGAACAAATAGTTCTTAAAGCTGATATGTTGAAAGCAGGAAAAATAGTCAGACGTAAACATTGTTGCAGACCAAGTTTGTGGAAACAGTATTCTCTAATATTTAGTATCCTCTTTCAACAAAATGATGCTCCCTACCACACTGTAAAAACTTTAGGAATGGTTTGAGGAACATTACCAAGGCTTTAAGATGTTAACATGGCCTTTGACTTTTCCCTCACTCAATCCAATTAAGCGTGAGATGTGTTGAAAAAATTAAAAAAAGATTCATAAAGACCTGACCATGAAACTTACAACACTCTAGCCTCCAGAAGCTAGCACCTCCTCCAGAGGCTCTTCCAGTTTGTTGAGACCTTTCCTCAATTGGATGGAGCTGATTTGTTGGCACTGTTATGATTCGGCTGATCAGTGTACTGTAGATGCTCAGATGTGCAAGAAAATGCTTTGACCATGCATTTCAAATTAGGGACTAAACTTCCAGTAAGCTTGTCTCGCTACACAATGTACAGGACATTTTGCCACCTAAAATAGTATAACTGTGCATCTTTTATTGCCCACTGAGCCAGCAGTGTTAAAGTGTTAAAGCTATATTTTTGGGATTCTTGCAATAACTTAATGGTAGTATGGATCAGGGCTATTATTAGTGATTTCATATCCTGTGTCACAAGCAGGGACAGATAAATAAATTCTGGGTTTCTGTGTAAGAACCTAAGTAAGTGATTACTTGAATATCTTAGCACTATTTGAGTACTCAGTACAGAAATTTGCATAAGAAAATAAAAAATGTTTATCTTAAGAACTGAAATAAAAAAAAAAAAAATTTTGGCTCAGCATACGAGGCATTTCGGCGTTCAAGCGACCGGACTGAGCCGAACCGAACGCCGGCTCAGTCGTTGTGCGTACTGTACGTCCAGGAGCCGTTCAAAATTGTTTGCGTCAGTAGAAAGCAAAGCGAATCAGCACAGTGTTGGCTGTTTATCAAATCCATACCAACACTTCAACTTAATTTCATGTATGATTTTAACTGGCTTATATTCCGTGTATTGTATGGTGTCATCACATGGCCAGGGCTCCTACTGTATCTCCATGCCTAGTAACCGACTTTGATAAAATGATCCCTGATTCCTGATTTTCCATTAAAGGCAATGAAGTGCCATTTTATTTCTCGCCAGCCAACGCAAGTCGCACCAGCGCAATTCTTTTCCAAACACAAAGCAGAGCAAACAGAAATCTTTTAGCTTCATGATAATATACAGCATTTCTTTTCCTTTTGCTTAGGTAGCATCCTTACAGTTAGGTTTTGTTATGAATTTGTGTAAAGCACGCTGAAAGTGAAGTCAAGGTTAACCCAAGGACTGTTTATCTGTTGAACATTGATGCAAGTGCTCAAAATAATGATGATGCAGTCGCTTCTACAGTCATACAGTAACTGTGACTGCTGAAGTGACCTCTAGTCAATCTGCTCCTACTCCTACGCTCTTTTTTTCCTTTAAGGTTTTCGTTGGATGTGGAAGAGTTCATAAGAGCTTCCTGAAAGGTTTCTAATTGGAAGATATATAAACACACTGTTGAAGGCTTTTGAATTTTGAATTTTCCAAGAATTAATTTCCAGTTTGTCAAGGTCCTGCTAAATTTCTTGCTTACTAAGGTTAACTACAAGATTTTATGGTGGCAACAGTTACCTTTTAATGCATAACTATTCCTGGATATACATACTGTACTGATGGACGCCATGTTACCACCTTTGACCATGAACTTGATGCAGAGTATAAACAGATGCTTCTTTGTCTTAATGAGGATCTGCTACAGAAGCTGTGATCATTCAGATGAGAAAACCTTGGATTTTCAGCATTCTATAAAGCATTTTGCTGAATCCGTACCCGTACAGTACCATGCTCCATTGTTCCATTTTCCCTTAATCTTGTGAATTTTGGTGCCTTTTAACTGCAAAATGAATTGCATTATTCAGGTCCAGAGGTCACTTTTTTCTTGCCTTAACCATTGCCAGTGGACTATTAACTAAGGTCAGCTCATTCCCTCCTGCCCATCAACCAGCCCTACAGCCTTGAGGAAGAGGAGCAATCAAAGCCCATGATGCATACAGAAGGAGCATGAATGCTATTTACATTCTGAAGTGGCTTTTCTGCCTTCAGAAATTTTTCTTATGGATCAGGTGAAGGTTTTCTGTCAGGTTGTCAAATGTTGCATGGCAAAAGGAAAGATTTATCCTCAAACCTGCATATTGTTCCTGGTTCATTAGTTTCAATCAGCTTTAATTCTGTGATCAAGAAATGTTATTCTATGAGGTTTGATTAATTCAAAGCATTGTATTTGATTGTTCGCCAAACTACGGTGAGGTCTTGCTCTCAAAAAGTCTATAATTGTGTCTAGAGGGTGCTATAGTTTGTTGATGTCCCTGCTCAAAGACCTGATTCTGCTAAACTAATTAGCAAGTTCACTATGTGTGTAAGAGTGAATAAATTGTCACTCTGCCTCAATCTGTTCACTGAACTGAAAATAAACTCTATGAAATTAACACTTTTGTATTTGCTGTATTTTTCATCTTACACTGCTTAGCCAACAAGTTTTTTTAGACTCATAGTACTCATAGTCCATTAACTAGTCAATTGTTTTGGCCCAAAAAGAAGTCACACAATCATCGACTGCCACTTCATTCGACTTCCTTTAGCTTTGATTATGGCACAGTGTGGTGGCCAATTCATCTGTGAAAATGATTCCTCTTGCACCCAGAACCAGAGTCCTGGAACATGGCCGTGCCATCAGGAAGGAAAAAAAAAACAGATGTGATAACCTGGTCATTCAGGTCATCAGCTGACCTTATTATATTCCCACATAACCTTGCTGAATCTAGACCTGACCAACTGAAGAAACACTAGATCATAACACATGTACAGTGGACACTATGCATGATAGGTGTATTGTCTCAGGGTCAATCTGGATTCTTTAGATCACATGACCTTTTTCTATTGCTCCAAAGTCCAATCTTAATGCGCCCTAGAGAATTGAAGCCTTTTTTCTGATTAGCCTAACTAATAAGTGGTTTCTTATGACCACACAGCTGTTTAGTCCCAATCCTGCATGTTCTCTTTCCTATAGGTCAAATTGTGTGTGTGTGTGTGTGTGTGTGTATGTGTGTGTGTATGTGTGTATGTGTGTGTGTGTATGTGTGTGTGTGTGTGTGTGTGTTAGGAAATGCTCTTACTTTCGCTATTAAAGAAGTATTACAGTAAATCCTACTGTTGAATTTTTTGTATGCAACTTAAGTGATCTCCGTTCATGATTTTTTTTTTCCAATCACATTTTGTAAAGTTGGCAGTTCAGCACTATTCTTCCAGTTTTGAATAATGTGTTGGACAGTTCTTAACCCAGTTTCAGCATTTTGAAATCTCTATTGTTTTTTTGTTTTTTTTTATGCAAACCAAAAATTTTCACCTTTTTCTCAGCATGTTTCAAAGCGCTAGTGATGCGTTATTTATGAACGATTCATTCTTTTTGACCGAGTCTTTAACGTGACTCAGAAGAACAAGTAGACTCAGAAAGTGATTCGTTCATTTTCTACTGGGCGCGTATGCGCGAATCTTCGTAAAACCTCCGTAGGTTATGTACAGGAAACAGAAATAAGTAGTTACCTCTCGAGTCTTTTGGTCCGAATCGTTCGTTCTTTTGTCACGTGACTACCATAGATGCTATGTAGTGCAATGACTCGGACCAGAAGATATGATGGTGAGCTGCTCATTCTGTTTATCATAATGTCTTTAGCTGCATGGTAATATTTTCACTACTGGAACTATAGCCAAAATTTGTGTATGTAGACGTGTTGGGGGACTGTTTATTGAAAATGTAACATTTTAGTTTATTTCTGATCAAAGGAATGAAATTAACTAAATGACTCAAAAAAGATTCGTTCATTTGATGAACAAGATTCAAAGAACCGAGTCACTAAAATGATCCAAACTTCCCATCACTACAAAGCACCGTAGTACAGACGCTCTGGATAAGGATCGTCTATACCACTAATGTAAATATAATTGTAACTCCATTTCTCAGAATCTTATATAATCAAATTTTCAAAGTACAACCTGATCTGTCACTTGCCCCTGTTCGCAATCATGATTCACCATAAATACCCACCACAAACTACGGTTCATTATAAAGTGACACTTCTACAATAGATAATCACCAGTGCCTTTATTGTTGAGTGCACACACTTATTTTGACCCTGTTTGTTTAGGTAATTGAGTTGGTGTTGTGTCGTCTAGTCAGTAAGTTATTAATCTAAACAAGTGCCTGTTTACAAATGTGTCTTTGCACTTTGGATTTGTGTGCTTTGTCATTTGCATTAAATTCTTGTCTGTACAGAAATCACAGAGTTGTACTCAACTCCATCCCTCAAAAAATAGAGTTTATTAGTCAATGTTAATTTGGGGGGTCTACAATACAGACCATGATTTCTAGAATACCTAAAACAGTCCTGGATTTTGTTCCTAATAAAAAAAAATAGCATATACAACGGTCAGACATAACCTTATGACCTAATATTGAGTAGATCCCTCCTTTTGCCAACATAAGAGTGATGCACTGTGTGTCCTGACACCTTTCTTTCAAAACCAGCATGTTGCCAGTTTACCGGTTTTTCTTCCTTGGACCACTTTTGGTATCCCCTGACCACTGCAGACTATGGTAGACTAACATCCCACAAGAGCTGCAGTTTTTGGAGTTGATTTAGTCATCTAACCATCACAATTTGGCCCTTGTCAAAGTCAGTCGAATACTACCGTTTGCACATTTTTTTCTGCTTCCAGCACATCAACTTAAAAAAAAAAAGGTTCACTTCCTGCCTAATACTGTATATCCCACCCACTTCCAGCCGCCACTGTAATGAGATATTGAAAATGTAGCCAGTGTGATAAGGGCCAAATGTGTAATGGCTTGACAGCTGGGTCAGAGCAACTCCAAAACTGCAGCTCGTGTGGGATGTTCCCAAGCTGCGGTGGTCAGGACATGCCAAAAGTGCTCCAAGGAAGGAAAACCGATGAACCGGCGACAGCATCATGGGAGGCCAAGGCTCAGTCCGATCCATTAGAAGAGCTACTGTAGCTCAGATTGATGAAAAAAGCAATGCAGGTTCCAATAGAAAGGTGTAAGAACATATAGGTCATTGATGTTTTGGTGGCAAATTGGGGGCACTTACTTAATATTAGGCAGGTGGTTATAATGTTATGGCTGATCAGAGTATTTACATTCTTTTTTTTATAGGGTTTTATTCTTAAATAAAAAGGTTAGATAAGAAATTTTTATATACGGTATATATATTTCTTTTTATGATTTTTTTTATGAAGAATCTTTTTTGCACTGATTATTAACATGCACACTAGGGTAACACTCATTTGTTCTTTTGATGTTTTTTGGAAAAATTATTAATAATATTAATATAAAAATACATTATCCTAGTGTGCATGTTATTATTTAAATGGAGCATAGAGCTATAAAAAAATTAAGGTATTATAATTGTATGAAATCACAACAGTAGTATTGGCGGTTGTCTCTATGTAAACACACACACACACACACAAAAAACAATAAACCCCAAAGGCCTCTTTTTGGCAATGCTGAAATTAGCCATCAATTAAAGATCAGCGTGATGTGGGTAGTCTGTGCCGGGGTAGCTCTGGCTGTGCAGTGCAATTTTACCTCACTCAGCAGGATAATAGGCTCCATTAATCACACACTCCAGCTCGCCACCGTCCGGTCCACACACCCGCCCCCAACACCACCACCACCACCACCACAATAAAGCCAAGAATTAATAGGGCCGATAAAGCAAACAGGAGCGGAAAATTCTGCAACCAAATGACCGTGTAAAGTGTTACAAATGCAACATGCAAATCATCGCAGATTTAAACACTCCAAAACACACACACACACACACCAAAGGTAGCTGGGATCCATCAGTGAGACAGCATATCAGCAAAACTAATTGAGACAATATTGCCTATTTAAAGGTGTTAATGATTGCCTTAGTAGCAAACAGTTATATTTCAAAAATACTTCATATACAGGACACATGTACAGTAGTGCCGTGCAAAAGCCTGAGGCAGCCTATGTTTCTCTGTTTTAACTGTATGAATATTTCATAATAGTATTTTAATCACTGGATGTTTTGCTCGCATCTGCAATGTCTTTACACTCGACCATTACAGATATGATACTGGATCTCACGCAATGCAAAGCTTTTGCTCTTTTTTTACCTGATGCCAGCCAAGAATGTACACTTTTTTTTTCTTTTTTTTTTCTTTTTTTGCCAGGCCTGAATATTTCAAAGTGCCTCTGTAAGCTGCGCTGCCAAATACGATTAAGGTACATATAAATGTAAATATAATTGCTATTCAATTCCCTCGAATCTTCAAGCACATTTTCAAACTACAACCTGATCTGTCACTCGTCCCTGTTCCCAGTCACTATAAATAAACACGACAAACCTCAGTTCATTATGAAGTGACACTTCTAGCTAAGTAGGAGTGCCAGTATTGGACTAAGCGTTTACTGTTCAGTGCACACTACTTATTTTGACCCTGTTTGTTTAGTTAATTGAGTTGGCATTGTGTAGATTAGTCCGGAGGTTATTCATCTGAACGACTGTCTGTTTACAGATTTGTCTTTTTTGTGCTTTGTCATTTGCATCCGGACTCCTGTTCGTACCTGTAAAAAGATAAATCACCTAACTGTCCTCAACTCCTGCCCCCGAGGACTGAACATGCGCACCCTGACCCTGACACATACGGTATATGAATAAAGTTCATTGTTCAATATACATTTTTGGGGCAAGCTCTGATGGCTGAGTCGACCCGCAACCCACTGGACCTGTGAGCATACTGTACCACTGAGTCATGAACTTCTTTTGTGAAAATATTGCTGGTTGCAGGCGGCTTGGTCCATGACTGACCAGCACGTTTGGAGGAAGCGTCATCTATACATATAATAAAACTGTAAAGTTGGCATGTATGTACTGCACATTGAAGATATTTATGAAAGAATCATCACGATGGTTTTTGGAATTTTGGTCTGTTTGTTTGTGCACAAATCATGTAAAAACTACTGAACTTATTTTAATGGAGTTTTCACAGGCGTATTTGGCTGAGGTAACATACAGTATAGGCTTTGATTCATCACAATCGGCCCACGGGAAGAGAAGATGTGCAACTTTGAAATTTAAATGGAAAACGGCCTTATATCATAAAAAATATTTCGTATATATATCATAAATAAATAATTTGTTCATCTCTACGGGAAATTTAGGAATGCCAGAAAACCCAATCTGCATGTCTTTGGATTGGGGGAGGAAACCAGAGTACCCAGAGGAAAGTCTCTCAGCACCGGAAGAACATGCAAACCCAATACACACAGACCCAAGGCAGGAATTGAACCCGGACCCTGCTAACCACTAAGCCATTTTCCATTTACTATATTTATTAGATCCTTTCTTTTCTGAGAGTTGGAGACAAAGAGTAAAGTTCTCCCGCGCTGTCTGCTGTCACTGCGCTGTTCTGTCCCATTTATCAGTCTAGGGCTAATATAGTACATCATGGTTTTTTAATTTGCACATATCAGAGTGGGTCGGGTTGGCTTTTTTTTACTGGGTCGGGTCAGGTGCGGGTATGAGAAAAGCCTGACCTGGGCATCATACCTAGCCAAGATTTCTAAAATAACTTGAATAGTCCTGGATTTTGTTCCTAATAAACATCTTCCAGGCATTTGGCAGATGCCCTTATCCAGAGCGACTTACATTTTTTATCTTATTATACAGTACATCTGAGCAGTTGGGGTTAAGGGCCTTGCTCAAGGGCCCAACAGGGACAACTTTGTGGAAGTGGGACTTGAACCTGGGACCTTCCGAACCGTAGTCGGCTTCAAAAGAAATATATATATTTCTTTTTAAGCCTTAACCACTGAGCTACCCCTGACCCTGGTGTATATGTATATATATATATATATATATATATACAATCGCAGGGCACACACACATACGATTTGAGAGTGCCAATTAGCCTGATCTGTATGTCTTTGGACTGTGGGAGGAAACTGGAGTACCCGGAGCAAACCCACTAAGCACGGGGAGAACATGCACCCTCCATGCACACAGAAACAGGAATCGAACCTGGACTCTGGAGGTGTAAGGCGACATTGTAATAATATTTCATAGTAATATTTCAATCACTGTTTGTTCTGCTTCTATGACTGTACTTGTTACTGTTGGGACACTTTTCCCCATACTTGACCTTCACAGATAGGGCATCCCATGCAAAGCAAGTGCTCAAAAAACTTCCATATATATATATATAGTTTTTTTTAAGCTTTTTCACACTTTTTTTTTAATGCCTGCTACCACTGCACAGAATAATCCGTCTTAGCTTGGTAATCAATCAATATTATTGCTACACCTCAGCGCCTTGTGTGATAAGATTTATATTCTATGTATTAACCTCTAATAAACAGAGACTATGTGCCTTGTGAACCTGTCTCAGAGTTTCCTTTTCTCACTGGGCAAATATCTCTGTGGCCACACTAGAAGAATGTGAGCAGCAGGGTCATAAGCATGCACAGCTGTTTCTCATCTCAGCCAAGCCAGGGTCATGAATGAAGAGAGAGAGAGAGAGAGAGAGAGAGAGAGAGAGAGAGAGCGTTCGATGCTTTAATCAAACAATTCATATAATTCAGACCTAATTTTGAATGAATCTAACATTCATTCATTCATTCATGCATTCATTTACTCTCAGTAGCCACAAGCTGTTCATACATACGAGAAAAATAAAAAATTATTACATATTCTGTGTACAGTAACCACTAAAAATCCAGCACATGCTAAACTGATGTACATATGGCACTCATTTTCATATATTGTACTGTGCAAGTCTTGAGCCTCCCCTCATTTATTCATACTTTGCTTCCAAAAACAGACTTTATTATATCTTTAATGTACTGTGGGATAACTGTTCTCTCGGCTTCCCAATGATTTGTGGATCAAGACCTTTGCACAGTACTGTATATACACGGGCCCCAACACCTCAATGTACCTGCATGACTGTCAGAGCTAGAACATTCTGAATTGACATGCACAGTTCACCTCCATGTTGTAATTGGCTGGATGTTGGTGGTCTACATCATTTTCCCCCATGCTATTTACAGCGCCTAGGGAAAACCTGGTCCAAACTTTACTTTCTCCTTTGAGCAGCTACATTACTGGCAGCTCTGTAATACGAGGAGAACATTGTCAAATATTAGAGGAAGCTATGGAAATAAATGGAAATGCAATACGTTGTGCTGTGTATGAAACTCTCCCAGTGCAGCTGCCCTCTCTGGAGACTCCTGCTTTATTAGCATTGCAACATAGACAGTGCACTGCTCTATTTTATAGTCAGTCTGTGAGCCCGTCCAGCTCTGAACCTTTTTCAAGGCTGGCATGAGTGCTCTTTCCTGTATTAATAAATATGACTGGTCTGCTCCTCATGCTTTGCCTGCCAAATGCCACGATGAGATTTTTAAAGGCTCGGTTTGTTTTGTTGTTGCTGTCACATATCACCAGAAATACGTATTTATGTGTTTATAAATGCTTTGTTTTTCCTCTGGCATCATGTTCAAAGAATGGGAAGAAAAACGCATTTTGCTGGGAACAAGAATACAAAGACATCCTCAATTCCCAGAACAGATTTTTTAAATATCATTTGGAATGCAAAAGTCACAGTTCCACTGGGACTGGCAGGCATTGAGGCTATGCCTCCTTTACCAGGACCTGAGGAAAGGAAGTATGAGCTATACATACAGTACAGTATAGCCACAACTCCTATATGTACTGCTTTACTAAGACCACATCTCCACTGGTATTGGCTGGTATTGAGGCCACACTTTTTTGAGTCGTCACTTACTCAGACTGACAGGCACACAGGACACAACTCATTTAACTGAATTAACAGGCAATGATAACATGGTGTCTTTACACTGAGGCTACACCTCCTTTTGACATTTACTGAGTATGATGGGAACTGTAGCCACACCTCTGTTAACATGACTGACTGGCACTATGCCCATACTACCTTTACTGCAACTAACAGGCAGTATGGGCATATTTCTTTACCACAACTGACAGGCAATTTTTCCATGCTTCCTTTACTGTGACTAACAAGCACAATGCCCATATTTCCTTTACTGTTAATGACATGCACTATGCCCATACTTCCATTATTTGGACTGACTGGCACTATGCCCATACTCTGTTTAGTGTGACTGACAGGCACTATGGCTATACATCCTTAACCGTGGCAGGCACTATGGCTATACAGTACATGCTTTACTGTGACTGACAGGCACTATGGCTATACAGTACATCCTTTACTGTGACCGACAGGCACTATGGCTAT
>QMIH01000049.1:706337-718491 GCA_003987875.1 Clarias batrachus
ACACACACACACACACACACACACACAGCGCCTGCGCGCACCAACGGAAACACTTATCTGTCAGGATTTATTTGTACTTTTTTTTTAAAGGTAAAGTGCAGATTAATTTGTTTTATTTTCATTTTATAGATTGTATTAATTATTTTTATGTATTTATTTTTTTGGGGCTGTGGAACGAATAATTTGAGTTTTCATTATTTTTTATGGGAAATTGTGATTTGGTTTACGAGTGTTTTGGAACACGAGCCCACTTCAGGAACGAATTATGCTCGTAATCCAAGGTTCCACTGTATATGATGCTGCCACCCTCATGCTTCATGGTTGGGATGGTGTTCTTTTGTTGCAATCTTCCACCTTTTTCTCCAGACAATGATGGTCATTATGGTCAAACAGTTAAATTTTTCTTTCATCAGAACAGAAGAAAATTCCCCTCCCCAGAAAAGGTATTTGTCTCCATGTGCCACTACAAAACATATCCTGGACTTTTTTCTTTTTAATGCTTTGGAGCAGTGACTTCTTCCTCGCTAAGGTCTCATTTTTCTGTTGATATAGATATTTTTGTACCTGTTTTCTTCAGTGTCTTCACAAGGTCCTTTGCTGTTTTTCTGCGATTGATTTTTACTTTTTACTCCCACCTAAAAACAAGGGGTATGATGGCTGTGTCGTCCCATGGTGCTTATAAAATGTGTAGTATTGTTTGTACAGAGGAATGTGGTACCTTCAGGCATTTAGAAATTGTTTTTTAACAATGAACCAGACTTGTGCGCCACATTTTTTTTTTCTGAGGTCTAGGCTGATTTCTTTTGATGTCCCCATGATGTCTAACAAAAAAATAACCCTGGGTTTGAGGATACTGTTTAGGGTAGTGTTTAAAATACTGTACATCCACAGTCATCCAATACATCCAAATAATGTCAATTAGCCTATCAGATGCTTTTATAGCCATGACATTATTTTCTGGAATGGCCCAAGCTGTTTAAAGCACAGTCAACTGAGAGTATGAAAACATTTTACACACTGGAATTTGGATATGGTGAATTATTAATGAAATAATCTATCTGTAAACAGTCGGTGGAAAAATTACTTGTGGCAAGCATAAAGCAGTTGTCATAGCTGAATTTTTAACATGAAATCTGTGAGTGGAGAGGATTAGTTAAACCTTCCGTCAGAATGGGTGGGATTGGTCAAACCTGGTGGTGTGGGCGGGATTGGTCAAACCTTCTGTAGGAGTGGGTGGAGATGTACTGAATAAGTGCCTCTAGTTTAAACATTCAAATATGCAGATATAATCTAAGCTGATTTATAAATGGTAACTTGTTCTAAAAAAAAAAAAAAGTCATAAGTCAAAGCACTTATGACAGTAAGGGGGCAATTTGAAAGTTTTTTTTTTCTTTCTGCTCACTTTTATTTTTTTAATCATAAATTCGTTTTGTATTCATTTGTATAAAATAGCCTGGAATTGCCTCTGTGATTACTGAGTGGGTGTTGTGCTTCAGTTTAAAATTGTATTTTATTCTTTTTTTTTTTATCTCTGGTCTCACTCATATTATCAAAGTACTCTGTACTCGTGCTCCCTAAGGTAATGTTTAAACACATCATTTACCTGTTCTCGTTTCCAAACTAGTTTCCTTCACTTCTGCTGCTCTATGTAGGTCATCAACATTGTAAAGTCTCCACACAGCAGTACATGTTCATTCCTGTCTAAAAATATGAAACCTAATATATAGAAGCTACTGAAACTTATTGAAATCAAAGTCCCCTATGACCACCAGTTCACCAGTCACACGTCACATTCTTAAGGATGGCTTGTGTTTTTTGTATTTGGCCTCTATCTATTACAAGTGACTTTGGACTCACATTCATACTTGTGTTAGCAATGACCACAGGATTGTTTATTCTTGACTCTCAGGACCTGCTTTAGTGCAGTATTACTGATCTACCATGGCCGTGAAGTCTCCACTTGTCTCTGTTGACACCATGAACTTTCTTCTTCCTTTATAGTAGGTCTCATTTTACATATATTAACTCTATAATTGCTCTGCAGCTATATGTCTCTCTCATACAGTATGTCTCTCTCATTTCTGCCCCTGAAGTTAGTTGTTAAAGCAGTGTGAAAAATGCTGATCCTATCATAGGACCTTGTATCATCTGGAATTAGGAATATTGTTTATGTTTAGCTCCTAATATATAATTTTTTAGATCAATATTGCTATACTATTCTGCCATTGATTTACAGTAATTAACCAGCATCAGATTTGCCAGCATGGAACTGTATTTCTTTTTTTCTTCTTCTTCTTCGTCTTTTTTTTTTTTTTTTACTGTATTTTAGAATTAGAGCATATTACAAAAATACATTTATGGTATAATGCAGTATCAAATGTTTCTTTCATGTAATTATTTCAAATATCAATGGTATTTTTCATTACAGTACTGGCAAAATGAAATGCAAAGCGGTTTTAAAACATTTATTTATGGTGAAAAATTGCATTTTGTGATAAAAAATTATATTTTGTTACAAAATTAAAATTATAATCACATCATAGCTTTTTTTATGAACTCTAACAGCTATAGGGCATGTGGACATTGGTGGCTCAGTGGTAGGTTTCTCCCCTGCCATGTGCAAGGTCTGGGTTCTATCCCCACCCAATGCCCAAACCCCAGAATGCCTTGGCGGTCCCAAGCACAGATAAAACGAGAGGGTTGCATCAGCAAGGGCATCTGGCGTAAAACCTGTGCCAAGTTGTGTGTGGTTTATATGGTCCACTGTGGCGACCCCTCCACGTCAACAGCCGAAAGGCTACCAAAAACAGCTAACAGCTATACTGTAAGACCTATCATTTCCTGTTACACAGAAACTTGCATGTACAAATCTACAGTATGTTGACATAATAAACTCGTTCACTCATTGGATTCACTGCCTTAAACCTTGCTAAAGCTACTTGATAAATGAATCACATAGCACTCGAGCGTCAGTTTGAATTGGTAAAAAAAAATAAAAAATTACAGAAACCATTTCTAGAGCAGGTTATATGAATTATAAATTGTCTAACTTTAGCCCTATAGCATGAAACATCAGGGTTACTCAGCAAAGAAAGCTGGAAATGGAGTGAACAGTTTATTCAGGACTAAGCAAATGTGTGAAACGTAAACTGATGTCCAACAATCTGTGGAAAGAAAAGTACAAACATGACAAAAAACACAACAAAAGTACAACTTACCAAACTATCAAACTTTGGAAAAGTAGACCAGAACCTCACAAAAGCTTTAAAAAAAAACTACACACACCACTGGCTTGTCTTATTAAAATAAATAAATAGGCAACAGATTAAGAGCAGCTTTGACAGATGCAAATGCAGATTAAGGTGGCTTTACACAAAACAGAGCTGGCATAAAAGTCTAAGATTAAAAGTAAAGCAGAATCATAACTACAGTATATAGGGACAGGTAGAAGGTCAGTAAGTGATCAGAATAATGCACAAAATGAAAGAGGTAATACCAAAACCCAAAAGGAGGAAACAGAACAATGTCAAATCACCAGAATAGGTCTTGGTAAAGTCAAGTGTGACCAAATACTTTACAATGAGCATGAGTCCAGAGTAGGTGTGCAATAGTAGAACTCAGGTCTCTATGACAATGACTACTACGTGACTACAGTATGTCGTGCTGAGTAATGACAATAAATAAATGCAATTTTAATATAATTTTAAAAAGTTAAATAAACATTTCTGTTATCACCCAAATGAGGATGGGTTCCGTGTTGAGTCTGGTTCCTCTCAAGGTTTCTTCCTATTTCCATCTCAGGGAGTTTTTCCTTGCCGTCGTCGCCCTCAGCTTGCTTATCATGGACAATCTAACCACAAACGTCCATAATTTCTTTTTAATTGTGTAAAGCTGCTTTGCGGCAATTAAAAGCGCTCTACAAATAAAATCTCAATTTAATTTATTTGAATTGAATTTCTTGATTTGATCGAATGTATGTTCCCCTCATCGCATCAAACACTGCAGAATAAAATACTTTTAAAAAACAAAAGGGAACAAATAATCAATCCCAGAATGGGAAGCCATTACAGTACCATAGTTCTGGATGAAGAAGGCTGAGAACAGAAAACTCTTGTATATTTACAGCCTATCATTCTATCATTATACTGTTTAGGGAGATACAGTAATATATATCTTCAATTGGCTGCAAATTTACCGTAAAAAAAGTTACAGTGTAATAAACTGTAACTGGGAGCGCCGCCATTATTAGATATGACCATTCTATTAAGCGTTGCCTATATTGAGTGTAAACTGGCTTGTTAGCATGATCAAAATGACATCATACTCATTCGCTCTAGTTTTCATTCATAGATTGGGTTGATAGTGCTCACTATAACAGGTAAATAGTTTCCTGATTACCGCTGCTGAGCGCTCTATGCTCTAGACCGACCGTGAATGAAACTGATTGTTTCTTGTAAAACAAACTGTGATTACAATCAGGTTTAGAGCTCTTTTTTATCACAGTGTGGCACTCAATCAAGAGAATTTATCCATGAAAGATTGCAATCAGATTCAGGTTAGGAGCACTAATCAAACCAGTTATTTTTCCGGAGAAATCCATGCCATGTCTGCATCCCCGGAGGAAAAAACAAACCAGACATGCAGTAATTGTAAGTGCATTGAAAAGCCTGCAGGAGCGGAGACATGTCTCTGTAGTGGCCTGTGAAAGAAGGTGAAGTGTGGCCTTTGTGAGAAACGGCACCTGGGGTTCGACATTAAAGCAGCCGTTGTGTTTCTACTGTAGGTGAGGAAAATGCAGCCATGTTCTTTGTAAGCGTATGCGGGTGAGTAGACTAGACAATATGTTCAAATTCGCATTTAAATGAAGAAAAGAAATTCCCGTTCTGTAGAAATACAGGCAATCGAGCAGTCAGCATGTCGACACACAAACGAGTGAACGCCTAGATCTGAATCTTATCCAATACATTTGGCTGAGATACAACATGGTGGCATGGACTTGTGGGTTTTATAGACTGACCTACCCCGTTGTTAAAATGTTGTGAGCACTTGGCAGCTTTTTGGGATTAGAGTTTTCTTCTTCTTTTTTTTTTTTTTAAATCAGGTGTTTTTTTTTTATCTAAACCATACATACTGTATAATTAGTTAATTAAATAATTAATTAATTAATAATAAAATTGTGTTTTTTATTTGGGCCACCACCGAATGAGTAAAAAATTTGGAACGGGTATGGTATGTATCCTAAAAATTCAAAAATAAAAAAAATAAAGAAAAAAGGTTTTAAAATGGCTAGTCTGTGGCTGAGTGTAAGTACTTAAATGTTTAAGTATAAAATCATGGGATATTTTAAGATGTTGTGTCAGGTCTAGGGATGTAAAAAAAATTTTTTTAATTGTTTGTAAAGTAAATATTTGATTCCTTTTACACCACATGACATACTTATTTTTTCCAGAGGGTTATAATTTTGTTTTTCGGTCCTTCCTTAACAACCAGATAAAAAAATGTTGCTGGATTACCCTGAGTTTATTATTATCATAAGGTGAATCTTTAGTCTCCTGCTAAATCCATCCACCTAGGAACCTCTGTGGTCCAAATAGGGACCGTAGAGGCGGGAATTGAACCCCGACCATGGAGGTGCGAGGCAACAGTGCTAACAATAGCTCCTGATAAATAAAGATTTTAAACCAATAACGGGCGCTCATAAATTTCTCATATGATTCTGTCTGTGTTTTTTTTTACATGGCAGAAAACTGATGGGTTTTGTTGAGGTTCTTTCAAAATGAGTTTTAGTAACATAAGTAGCTCATTTACACGTCTCCTCTGCCTCTATGCTCTGCCACTGTACTAAACATAGCCACCCCTAAGGGCAGAGAATAATAGCATTAAGTAGATCAAGACATTTTTATTATGGTGAAAAATGTTGTTTACTCTAATTATTTAAGAAAAATGTCGGGTAGAATGAGTTAAGTCACCCGAGAAGTTTGTGTCCCCACAGTTAATTGGTGCAAAAATGCAATAAAGCAGCAAACCTGCATGACGTACGACGTGTTCTTAATTAACGCATGGATTTCCAATCCGACTAATACTCTTGAAGCTTTTGTTCAAGAAAAGCTCTGTTTTTTGGGAGTGAGCTGTAAGAGAAGAACTTTATCCAGTATGAGGTTTTTTAAAAAAATAAAAATAAATTAAATGCTACCGATTGTTTACTTTAAAAAGTTCCACAAACTTAATTTCAAACACATTCAGTCACTCAAATCGTGAGGTGAGTGAAATGACCTTTCACAGCTCATAAAGCTGTCAAGCGTACAGTCCCAGACTAGACACACTGACTCATTTCTACTAATTTCTTCACTCGATTTGACTCTAAATTTCTCTTTCTACATCATTTGATCATTTGCATTTGCATTTTCATCCATCCGTGCATTCTGGCACTGTTCTGCGCCATTTAGTTTTTCATAACATCACATGGTTTGGATTACTGATTAAATGAATTGTCTGTCAAACAGAAACAGGGAATACATTTTTAATGGCAGTTATGATTTAGATTTTATTGTTTAACAACTTGTCTGTCAACATGGAAAAGTAAAATGCTGTTCAATTTTTTTTTTTTTTTTTTTGGTGAAACATTCAACTGTAATTCACAGTAGCTGCGTATTGGCCCTTTAGATATGAATGTCCTAGTAATCCAGCTGTCTCTACAATTCTTCATTCTTCACAGTGCTTCATTTTTCACATTTCTGTCTCAACACAAATACAATCTTGTGTGTTTTATTACATAACTAGAGTAAGTACCCATTTTTGATGGGTAAATAAAATGTAGGTTAAAACGTAAAAGGTTAAAAAATAATCTGATCAACATCTGTCACATACCTGCTCATAACTTCCCTTCTACTTAATGTTTTGATTTAATTTATAGTGCAAGGTTCAGTTTTCATAGTTTTCACCATTTTTTTGGAGTAAGCAATGATAAGTGTCTGTGTGTTCAGGATTTTTATGCCTTGTGGGTGTATTGTGGTCATTTCTGTGTCTTCTGCATACTTTGTCTATACATGGAAAATTATCGCGTTGATTGGCCCTGTTGAGTGACACGTACTGTATGGCCACGCCCAACCAATATAGAACCTCAAACTCCTGAAAAACCTGTTTTTTGGGGGTGTTCCTGTGGTTAATGTTACTGTAGGTGCTTACTGGCTGACCTACTCCTTCTTTAAAATCCTCAGTCATTTTTGAGCACTTGGCAGCTTTTCCTTTGCTGCACTATTCCCTTATTTTCATTTTGATAAAGAGCCAGCTGCTATTACTTTATATACTGTATGTACTGTACTGTATATCCAGGTTTAGCTTAATAACACAACTCTATTTGTGTCATTTGGTTAAAAATATCACAGTATAGCAATTGTGTGCTGGCTTGTTGGATAATCAAGAGACGGGGAGTAGTGGTGTTTCGATTCAATGGATGTGACTGCGCTATGCTCTAGTTTTTTGCGTTGTAACAGCTGGTCTCACCGTCTGGACCAACTGGCACGCCAGACTACTGGGAAATCTCCTGTTGCCCCTGATGTCCAGTCTAAGCCAGATATGGGCATAAAAACTAAAGTGTCTAGACATGAGTGTGCAAATCTAGTAGCTTTAAATGTCATCAGAATCCAAAGTGTGAAATCAACTTTATTGTTTAATAAGAAGTCATCATTTTTGAGAAACATTATAATTATGAGTTACTAATACATCATTTGAGAGGCTAAGACATAATTTTTTTTATAAAAAAAAAAATTTAAAAAAAAGACTCATTATTCTGAGTTAGTGCTATAATTTTATCTTCAACTCCAGAACAAAAGCTTCAGGAAAGTTAATACCTGCCTTTCACACACATTAATTTGCACATTGCTGTTCTTTTTTTTTTTTCATTTGAAGTGATTTTTAGACTGAAATAAATTTCAAAATGCATTGACATAACCATATGCTTTTGCAATAACGTAGAAATGCATAACTCTATATATTTAAAAAGGTGTTATTTTGCATGTGAAACAAGCAATCCAATGTGGTTTTAGTAAACCATTTTGTACTTTTGGTAGGTGTTAGCAAATTTGCATATTTTTACATAAAAAGACTTCCAGTAAATCCTAAATGCTCCTTTATTATACTAGAAAAGAACAGCTAATAACTATATAGAGTATGCACCTCCAGGGTCGGGGTTTGATTCAAAAGACATGCAGGTTAGGTACAGTAATGGGCATTCTCAAATTGCCTGTAGTGTGCGCTGAAATGTATTGGCACCCCATCCAGGGTGCACTCCGCCTTGGTGTAAAACACCCCTGAGTAAAAAAAAAAGACATTTATTTAATATATACATAAAATATATAAATAAATAAATAATATTACAAATTTTAAACATTTTAAACTTTCAACATTATTACAGAGATTTACTTCCAAACTTGTATTTTCACTTTACACACTCTTTGTATAGACCTACATTTCCATTATTTATAACTCTTAAAAGTGCACATGGATGAGGATAAATATTTTCTGTGTTACAGACTCAAAAGACAATGATCGTAAGAAAACCCGAACAGGCGTTTTATTGACATTTGGTGGAAACTGGTAAACAGATAAAACAGATAATGGGAAAAACTGGATAGTCTTAACTGTCCGAATGATGGAGCTGGTGGACGTGTGCAGACAATCAGGTGAAAGAACACGAACCAGGAGACGAGACGAGACGAGACGAGACGATAACGCGGAGCAAAGTTTTGGTCAGGTGTGTTGCGGAGTCTGTTTCCATAGGTGAGGTCAGACGCTGAGTGAGGGGAAGTGAGGTGTATATAAGGTGTTGTGCTAATGTGAATCAGGTGTTGCTCAGAACTCGGGTGATTGGGAACAGAGATTGAGGGTGGAGCCTGGTTTTTCCGTGACAATCTGATTGTGGAAGTGTTTTTTTTTTTTTTATTTATTTAATCTTAGCACCCCTAAAAACAATGATAATAATAATAATGCATCATTATTTTCTGAAATCATTTTTATCACTCCACCATTACAGTTGGATCTGCTCAGCGCCATGACCATCAATTACAGGTTGATGGCGTGACGTTACACTCTCATAACATACTGTAGATGCCAGCAAAGTTTACATAACATTAGTAGTCCACACACCAGTGGAAGAAATGAAGGAGAAATACATCAGGTTAGAGGTATTAAGATTTTTTTTTTTACCGCTCTGATTCAGGTGGCCGATGTACGGGAGACAATGATTGTGTGACAGTGTAAATTTGTTACATATGGATTAAAAGCATACTGTAGGTAAATTAAACATGAGCAAGTGATAACCTACATAGACAGAGTTTGCTGAAAATCAGTTTTGATTAAAAGGTGATCTGCTTTCACAGTGCCGGTGCATTTTAATGTTAAGTTGCTTGATAGTGCTTTATTCTTTAGGTCTGGTTTGCAGCCACCATGCATGTACTGTATATATAAGAGGAAATGTGTTTATTAACACGTCCAAAATGGTCAGAAGAAAGTAGCTGAACAAAGTGGTAACATAATTACTGTAATGCACATATTATAGTTATGAGTTTGAGTTATCAAGTTGCATGAACGTAACTTTTAGATAGCACTAAAATTAGTGTATGATATTAAAATCTGTGATTGATCATACTGAACCATTATTACTCCATAAAAGACAACAATAAAGTTTTTTTTTTTTTTTTTGCAGGAGCATATTCTCACTCATTGACTCATCATCTATAACACTTTATCCTGTATACAGTGTCGCGGGGGCCTGGATCCTTTTCCAGGAGACATAGGGCACATACACACACGCATTCACCATCTATGGGCAATTTGGAGAAAGTCAGTTAGCCTAATTTTTAGCATGTCTTTGGAATGTGGGAGGAAACCGGAGTACCCGGAGGAAACCCAGCAAGGACGGGGAGAACATGCAAACTCCATGCACACAGAGACGGGAATCGAACCTGGCTGGGAATCAAACCCGGTCCCTTGGGGTCTCAAGGCGACAGTGCTAACCACGAAGCATGCCTAAAGCATATTCTGTTTTTCATTTTCTTAAAGAATATGGGGAGGGAAACACATGTTATGTAAAATAAATTAATAATTACTGTTAATATCGATCTATTTATAGCAAGACGCATTTGCTCTTTCCCTCTTATGAAGCTCTGATCCTGAAATCACCCCTGGGATAAATTGCGATTAAACTTCAACTTGAACTTGGTGTGTGTTCTGTCTCATTGACAGCCTGCAACCTTGGTTACTCAACGGTTTATCCAGGTGTAAAGTATATGATGATGAATGGGATGGCAATAGAAAAATGAACATGCCTTAATATTCTTAAATAAATTATAGACTATTTAATCTCTAATTCACTTCTCGATACGCCTCATTTCTTGATGAATGAGCAGTCACAGGTGGACTATGTGCAGTGACAAAGTGAGGACAAGTCGATACTGGAAGGTAGGACAGGTCATAACGTCAGCCATGTTTTATTTTCACACAGGCCAGGTCATGTTTCTGTAGTACGAGTGTGTCCCGGGCATGGTGTGATCCTGTGACCCATCGCTTAACAACAGCTGTGAGAGGAGATGAAACGATGATGAATTACACCGGTGGCTTAGGTGTGTGTGTGTTTGTGTGTGCGTGTGTGTGTGTGTGTGTGTGTGTGTGTGTGTGTGAGAGAGAGAGAGAGAGAGAGAGAGATTCTGGGCAAACTAATGAAATCTCACAAGACTAGATGCACTTGCTCTCTCTCTCTCTCTCTCTCTCTCTCACACACACACATACTGTATATACACAGAGGGCCATGCGGTTGGTCAGTCGTCCCTGTCTTGCAATCTGTCCCCCTGCAAATTGGTTGTGATATCACCTGGAGCACATCAGCAATAAGACCGTTGTCTATTACTTGCTCAAACACGCTCTAACTGCAAAAATCCTAATCAAATCATCAAAGCACTGATGAATTGTTACAGTTGTGACAGAGTGTCTGCTGTAGAGCGCATAAATGGTAATTAATATTTTCATTATAATTTGTTATCTTTTTGAAGTAACTCATTTACAGGGAACAAAAAAAAATATGTATTGTCATTTGAAACACAGCCTGTGTTGAAGCTTTCTATAAAGAGACGTTTATTTGACATAGAAATTCTACAATTATGTTTTTCATGTGTCTTGCTGCTTCTGTTCTTTCAGAATATAATAAGACTTTAATAACTCACATGATCAGTGTTAATCTTTTTTTTTTTTTTTACAGTTACAATTACGTTACATAACTTGACTTGACATGTCCAACACTTATTCCCTATATTAAAGAAACTGCTAAAACATCATTTTATACTCCAGGGTTCCACGGGATATGAATTCAATCAGCTCATTAGGCGAGTTCTTTTGGAGAAATTTTGTATTACAAAACGCATTTTCCCATATGAAACAATGTAAATGCAGATAATCCGCTCCAGCCACCCAAAAATTTGATCAGAAATACTAATTTCCAACACTATAATTATATTATTGCATATAAAACAATCAAAACATTTAGAAAAGACATGAAATAAAATATAAAATAAATGGACATTAAACCTCACTTAACCTTAATTTATGATTCCTCTTGGCGCCAGCTGCTTAAAAACCGAAGCTGAAAGTTGCTCCGTTTTATTATTGCTGACGTGCTTCATAACCTTCTTGGAATCAATAGTGCTCTGTCTAAACTAAATCTTGCACAAATGGCAAAAAAAAACAAAAAAAAAAACACACAAAATATGTAAACTCACTTCACTTGGCTTTCCTCTGATGCAAACAAGGTGCTATATATAATTTAATTTTATTGTATATATATATATATATATATTATACACATATTTGCAAACTATTACTTCTGACAGAAAACTATATCCATACTCATAATAAAGAAAATTCTGTTGTTGAGTGCAAAAGCAGTTTTTTCGTCTCATACAGTCACCCAAAACAGCTGTTCGACCACAACGCCAGATTCCAGCTTGGGAAAAAGCCCAAAACTCCATACGTCATACTGACTCCAAAGCACAGTGGTGGGAGCCTTGAGGTTTGCAGTTTGCTTTATTGCACTCTAGGTTTGGCCCTCTTGCTGTTACAGTTAGTAATAGAGAGGATGTGAGGAAAATATGAAGTCTGGGGGGGG
>QMIH01000049.1:718502-732262 GCA_003987875.1 Clarias batrachus
GGGGGGGGGGGGGGATCAGAAGCTTTAAGTGGATAGTTAGAACAAGACAACGATCTAAAATGCTACAATCTATAAATTACTGCCTCAGGAACATAATATAAGCAAATGAGAGAGAGGATGACAAGAAATGCCTGATTCAAGTAAATAGGTTTATTCCACAGTGTGCAAAAGCAGCAACTGAAACAATACAAAGTTCTATTCATGTTGGGTTTTGATTTTGTTGAAATAAATGTGAACAGCTTGATTGTAAAATGCAATAAATGCCATATTCAGACTATTCTGGCAAAATTATTTCCTCTGGGTACAAAATTATTATAATATTAATCTTTCAATTTAACAACTGCTTTATGTCACCTTTTTAGATGCGTTGCATTTACATGTTTTTGGCAAACTATAGAAAAAGTCAATACCTTTTGAAAATCCAGTTAATCAGTGAAGTGGACGAAACAGGGGCTGCCATCAGAAAACTGAACATGCTCACTGGTTATTTTGAAGTTTTAGCTAATAAAAAGGACATTTACACTCTGTTCCTGCAACTGCAGTTACCCGGCATTCATGGACTACAGGTACGTTCTGCTTAATGTCCACAACACATTCTGCACAATATATAATGATGTGAGTCGTATATCATGAGAATACTATTTTATATACAGTACTTAACAAAGCTATGTGGGATTCTGTAGTGTATCCTTCTGTTTCACTCCCACAATCCCACAATAATGCTTCTATGAAGACCAAATTTTTTTTTTTAATATATTTACTGTATATACACCTTCAGCACCAATCACTTAAAGTAAGCTTTTCCTGTATCACTTTGTCAATCTCTCACATTGTTGTGGAGGGATCTTGGCTTATTCTTCTTTCAAACAGTTGCTTCAGTTGACTGAGTTTTGGTTCACTGGTTTTGGGGAATTTGCATATACTGTACACAACTCTCCTACGGCTCTTCCAAACCAGTTGAATTGGGATGAGTTCTGGACTTTGACTAGGCCATTCCAAATCCTTCATTCTTTTATATATCAGTCATTCTGATTTACTGATGTTCTGCGGATCACTGTATTGTTGCATGATCCAATTTCGACTAAGCTATAGCTGTTACAGGACAGATAGTCTCACATTGGCCTCGGTATGCTCTGGTATACAGATACACATTATGGTGCACATTTATTTATTTATTTTTGGCTTTGGTTTTTGGTTTCATCTTTGTTAAATAAATAATGGCACAGTGAAAAAAAGTTATATGTTGTTCGTCTGAGGTTGTGTATGTCTAATACTAAGACTCTCTATGATCAAAGGATTTTTATTCTGTTTTTACACCAAAACACATAGAATTGAAAGGAATAAAACTGTAACCTCAAAGTGCTTTCCTCTTGCTTTCCTCATCTCCAGCACTGGTCTAGTTTGTAATATAGGCATTGCTAAGACAATAGGTCTCATGCTAGAAGCGATATAAGAACAAGTTTTCCTTTTATTCTTCTTCCTTTTATGTTTACTTTAACACATTTTTCCATTTTTTCTTTTCTATGCATTTTTGTCTGAGATTTACGTCCTGTTTTAACAATTCTTTTGCATGGACATCGTTTTAAAATTAAGAAAATACATAATATAATCAAATGTAGATTTTTTTTTATGTTTTTAGAGGAATTATAATGATTGTATGGTCAGTTTACTTGTGGATTAAAAAAGATACTATTGGTTAACTGATCCCAAATAAGACTATAAAAACCCTTGGATGCTTGTGCGTATTCTGCTTCTAAATGGTTTAAAAATTGATGTTAGAGGCTTTGGCCATACAGAGTTTATTCAAAGAGCATGTTTTTACAGATTAGCTGAGCTGTATATATATATATATATATATATATATACAGTATAGAGCTGTATATAACAACTTTATTTAACAGGTGATGGAGGTTATGCCCTCACTCCATGTGCTATCAAACGATTTTTTTTTTCTCTTAAACTGTGTGTCCTTTGGCTGACACGGCATTCACAGCATCATATACCTTCTGCCATTGCTTCATTTTTTATTTACTCCAGTGCTCACACACCAGAAAATCGCATGTTTACTGCACCTCACGATCTTAAAACAAAAAATTTAAGAGAAGTTTAACCGGGTGTTTCTGCATGAGGCACAATTACTGACGGAGTTACTGAATTATTGGAGGTGTTATACAATAATAATTCATTTAATCAAAAAATATCAATTTTAATAAAAACACAGGGCAGTATGTTTTTTCTTTTCTTTAGAATTATATGAACTTTTACTGCTATATTATTAATTAAAGCCTTTAACTGCACAGCTCTATGCTTCGATTAGATTTCTGCCCATGAGGCGTTTTAAATAAATGAAATGAACGAATTTACATTTTAGATGGTGTCAGCACTTGATGACTAATAAGCCTGTGCTGTTTTCAGCTTCACGCTGTGCAAAACAGGGACGACTTCCTCAGCAAGAGAAACAACACGTTCCGTGTTGATATTTCTTTAAATAATTGTGCCTTAAGGAACGGTGGAGGATCAGTCTAATGAACAAGGCGTTTCATCTTTTTTTTTTTTTCAAAATTCATCCTTCCATCTTCTATCCACCATACCATCTTTTCGCTTTAATAGAGCTGTATAGTTTCTTTAAAAGTCTGATCGATAGCACACTCTGTACCTTCATGACTGTATCCATCACTCGCTGTCGGCCATGGAGCTTCCTTCGGCTAGAGACGGAAAGCTGAGTGAAGGTGAAGATGATATCTCAGGGTTATAAGTGTCTAGCCAGGCTAAGATGATGAGACTGAAGAACACACGCTCTGTTATTGAGCTTTTCTTTAAAAGGCCATATAATAGAGCAACACTTTAATCGCTCTCAGCCCTCACTGCTATGATAACACTTTGATTTTTATCCTTGGCTTCAATAAAAACTCGCAAATATTGCTTAAAGCAAGTAAATGATGATGACTCATGTGGAGGTGGATTGTTCTGCAACACTTTCTGCTTTCACTGCACCAGTATAACATACAGAAGGCAGCACTAGGGCTCAGTTAGATTCTTCACTGGTAATCAAGAATCTATAAAATACAGCACTGTGGAATTACCAAATCTGACCGATCAGAGGGTGTTGATTAATATTCTATAACAGCAGGTCAAAAAGATTTATATTAATTTTCGCTGTTTAACTTTTTTTTCCCCATAGTAACAGCTCATTCACAAGAACACTTACATTTCAACTGACTATTAGCATTGTAGACAGATCAGCGCATTATTATTATTATTATTATTATTATTATTATTATTATTATTATTATTATTATTATTATTATTATTATTATTATTATTATTACCACCTTCAAGTGTATGACTGTTCATAGCTTTTATGACATTCCACAGCATATACAAATATATACTGTAAATAAACATTTATATATAAAATACATTAAAAAATATATTGTATAATATATATATATATATATATATATATAAATAATCTATTAAAGGAATATAAAATATGACATCATTCATTAGCTTTCCCTTTTTTTAATTGCAGTTATGGACAGTACTAGTGGGCAAGGGATAGATGAGAAGAAAGAGGATCTACTGAAGAAATGCTGATCTGTGCAACTCTTTTAAAAGATAAAAACAGAAGAAATTAACGTGAAATACAGTACTGTGCAAAAGTCTTGAGCCAGCACTAATTTCTTCAAGTTTTGCTTCCAAAGACCCGGGCTTTCTTGTATTTTTAAAGTAAGAATAGTTCTGAAAGCTTCCTGAAGGACATTTGGCTTCTCAATTTTGGCAATTTTTTGGCTCATTTTCAGTCCAGTCCCTGTACCCGAGCAGTTTCAGAAGAATGTTTTTTTGTTTGTTAAGTCACACAGTGACCTATGAATCTTTCAAGCATTAAAAAAAGAAGAAAAAAAAAACATTAAACTTAAGGCATGAGCCAGGGAGAAACAGGTGCAGATGATGGCAGATGCTCAGGCCGGTGATTAGTGTACCCATGATGCTGAACACTGAGTGGTTGGAACAGACGAGAGGGGAAATGAGGTCGCTGCTGAGGCTGTTACATACTGTCAGTAGCCAGTTTTTTAATTGTATCCTTAATCATTTTGTAGTTTGTCGCATTTAAAAATGTATTCCCATTTCTTCAATTTAATCTACATCATTTACTTTAATTAAATTTTAATATAAAGAAATGAGGCATGGCACTGTACTGCAGTTCATTTTTCAGACGGGGAATTTAGTTCAGAATTTGAAGACGTGAGCTATGAATGTGACCCAGTTCATTTTAATTTGTGTGAACTGAACTTTGTGAACTATAAACTTGCACAACGGTGCCCTGGATGAGGTTCTAATGCATTGCCGTGCATTTAGTGCACCATCATACCCATTATTATGTCATACCCTGTCATACACTATGGCTAATTAGGAAATGTCAATCAGCCTCCCAGGCTGTCAGAGGAACGCATACAGTAGTACATAAAGGAAGCCCACCAGGACAGGGAGAGCATGCAGATTCTAACACTGGAGGTGTGAGGCAACAGTGCTAACCATGAAGCCACCATCTTTTAAGGAATAAAAATTAAAAATAAATAAATAAATAAATAAATAAATAAATAAATAAATAAATGTTTGCTAGATAAATAAATACAATTTAAGGATGAAGAACATTTTTTTTTGTTCTAAAATTGCTTTTAACAATGTGAATTAACTTGGCCTTGGCGATTTGGGCAAAAAAACATCACCAACCTATTCCTTTAGAAGTGGTCGCTAAACACACACACACACACCCACACATACACATTTTAATTCCATTCATTTATAAAAACAGAAATATGTGCATTTTGTGTGAAAATTGTTTTAATTATTTGGACTAAATCACTTTTTTTTTTTTGGAGGTCACTGTACTGTACTGTATGTACTTGATAAAATACATATTTATTTCCAGTAAGTGTTGTTGCTTCCTAGATTGTTAATGAACATACAGTAACTCAGTGTGTCTGGGACAGTTCTGTGCTTTTGTGGAGGGACAAAGTGACCACAAATACCATCATATACCTGTCTCATTTAATCACACTACTGTAGCTCAGATTTGATATTAATACCACATAAACAACAGTTATATGCATATTAGTCTACGAGACATACAATTTATCCTCCCACTGCGACTAGCTAGCTCCAACTGATATTGAATTTGCTGTTTGCAAAAGATCTTGATTATAAAGCCAGTACCACCGTTTCTTCTAAAAAATGACGTTTTTACATTTTAACCAAACAGAAAACCAGATAACTGCGATTCTGAAAACCTAGATATCAGGATAATGTGAGTTAAGCTAAAACCTCTTATTCTACCAATAAGCTACTTAGACATTTTAAACTTCTTCTTCTTTGTCTTTCAGCTATTCTCTTTCAGGGGTCGCCACAGCAAATCACCTGCCTCCGTCTAACCCTATCCTCAGCATCCTCTTCTCGCACACCAACTTACTTCATGTCCTCTTTCACTTTATCCATAAATCTCCTCCATAACTCCATAAATCATCTCCATAAGTCTTCCTCTAGACCTCCTGCCTGGCAGTTCCAACCTCAGCATCTTTCTACCGATATGCTCAAAATCTCTCCTCTGAACACGTCCAAACCACCTCAATCTGGCCTCTCTGACTTTATCTCCAAAACATCTAACATGGGCTGTCCCTCTGATGGACTCATTCTTGATCCTATCCATCCTTGTCACTCCCAAAGAGAACCTCAACACCTCAACATCTCTGCTACCTCAAATCTGCCTTCTGTCTTTTGACAGGCACATTAACTTTAATTAATGAACATTATTTTAGGCATGTTTCGGGTCTGGTTTCCATGGTCTAGCTAATTCTTTGCAGAAGGACACTGCCAGTCAAACATTTGGACACACCTTCTAATTTCATGGTCTTGGTCTTTCCTCATAAAGCAATGCAAAACACTGCTGAAAGCATCCAAAATATGCAATAATCTCTTTTAAACAGTTGATATTGACATGTGTCTGCTCCATAAAGCTTCATAACGGCTCTAATCCGAGGTGCTGTTTGTTAATTGGTGATTTCTGTGGCTGGTGACTCTAAATGAACTTCTGCTATGCAGTAGAGGTAAGTTTTGGTCTAGCTTTTCCTGGGAAGGTCTTCCTGAGAGCCAGTTTCATCACGGTACTTGATGGGTTTTGCAAATGCACTCGACACAATATCATTCTTATACTATTCCAGAACAGCTGACCTTCATGTCATAAAATAGCAACAGGTTGTTGTTGTTGTTGTTATTTTATTCAATAAAGCAATATGTGTTATTTTATAGTTTTGAAAAATTCCAGTCTTGTTCTAGAATGTAGAAAATTATTCCAAACTGGAACTGTATATGTGCAGTTAATCATAATGTTTACCAAGTTGCGCTCGTTGCACTTTTTTTTTTAAAACCACCTACCAACATGACTATTACTTAAATCTAGAGATAAAGAAAAATGACATGTTTTTGTCGCACCACTTGCTGGCTCAAAGGCCTCAAGCAACAGCTACTGTATTATCACTTACTGTATATGGAGAAATGACGTTAGCTTGTCTAGCTAGCCCAGGCCAGGACAACACAAATTTAAAAAGGCCATATCCCTGACAAGTAGTTTCAACCTTACTGGCGCACCCTGTAATAAACATGCCATTTCAGAGGCTTATGTATTGACAAGTATGATGAAAGCTGCAAATACTCAAGGATTAGCCAGACCACAAAGTATTCCCTTGAGTCTCACAATAATGGCAGTGTTGCTGGCAAATGAAGTCACAGCCTGCAGCTCATATGAGTCACTCTTAATCCAAAGTGTTTGTTCTTAGGTTGTTGTTGTTTTTTTCTTCTTTTTTTCGGTTTGTTTTTTAAAGACCAGCATTTATCACCCACAGGACTTTGAGCTACCAGAGAATAAACGACTTGATCCGTTCATATTAGCCTTAATGCTTGGAACTTCAGATCCTTTTGTCAAACAGGACAGACCTCTTGTATTGATGAGGTGTGTGTAGACTCCTGTAGGGCTTGTCTTTTTTTTATTGGGACTTCAATGAAAGAGACCATCTATGGGCTGTGCTGCCTGAAAATGTCCCCCTCTAGCTCTTATTTCTTGCTGATTCACAGAAATAAATTCAGTGCCATAAAAGCAGAAGTGAAAGTAGAGATAAAATTTTTGACATCGCCTCTGGGCCTACGTATCTGCCTTCGTCTTGCCCTGTTTTGTTATGGCACCCTGTGTAAACTTAGTAATGAAGACCATCTATTTACCGCTTAACCAATTAAAATTAAATTATCCAGTTAATATGCCAAAGGCTTACTCGGTACCTTGCAAGTTTAAGTAAAAATAAGCATTGCAATGAATAGGAATGATATACTCATTCACTCACTCATCATCTATACCACTTTATCCTGTATACAGGGTCAACGGGGGCCTAGAGCCTATACCAGGAGACTTAGGTAGGGGTACAAACCACGGTCAATTTGGGAACACCAATTATCCTAAGCTTTGGACTGTGGGAGGAAAATGGAGTACCCGGAGGAAACCCACCAAGTACGAGCAAACACCATGCACCCAGATTCGGGAATCGAACCCGGACTCTGGAGGTGCAAGGCGACAGTGCTAACCACTAAGCCACCATTCCGACTGAAAGATATACTGTATAGTATTAACAGCAATGGAATGTAAATAATATTTGATGTCCAAAGGCATGATGAGAAAGCTAAGATTCAACCTGGTTTATATCAACAATATCGCATGGTCTACTAGGTGTCGCCTCTCTGCCTGTCAGTTCCATTAAAGGAGGCGTGGCATGGAGTTATGAGTGTCAGTTTGGTGAAGGAGGTGTGACCTCTATACCTGTCAGTCAAGCAAAGTGGCATTACTCCTGCTGGTGAGTCCCTGTAAATGAGGTGTGACCTCTGAGACTGTCAATCTAGTGAAGGGGGTGTGGCCTCTACGCCTGCTAATTAGCATTCACAGTCTTTGGCAAACGCCTTTATCGAGGGCGAGTTACATTCTTGTATTTCCTTATACCTCTGCATGCAGTTGAAGGTTGAGAGCCTTGCTCAAGAGCCCGGCCGCAGCAATTTGGTGGAACTTGGGACCTTCCGATAAGGAATCCAACACGTTAACTATGGAGATGCCGCTGCCCTGCTTACCTCAGGCACGGATACATGAGTGCCTCTCAGACTCAGGTAATAAGACAAAGACTTTGGCCTTGTCAGTTTTCATTGTCTTTAAGGCCTCTGTGCCTGTCAGTTTCAGTAAAGAAGGTGTGGCCTTTGTTCCTTTCATTCTCAGTTAAGGAGGCGTGGCCTTTACGTCCTGTCAATCTCAATAAAGGTTGTGTAGCCTTAAAAGAAGTGTGAGACCTCTGTGGTCACATGTCATGACCATCGCATTCTAAGAGCACCTCCTCACTACAGAAATAGTACTGTAGTGAGGAGTATCTCTGTGAGTATCTTGTCCTCAGCAGTCCTCAAAAAAAGAATGCTCATCCAAGAATCAAGGTGTCCTTTATGTTTTAATAACCTGGTCAGTAACGAACACAAAACAGCGCCTGTGAAGTATCACTGCTGGCTGTGAAATTCTGTCTGTCTGTAGGCTTTTGTGTCAGCTAGCCGGTGTTACTGCAATGCGTGCTCATTTGACTTACAGAACAGCCCCATTACTAATTCACTACTTCTAATCTTGTGCAAAAATCTTCGACTATAATTCTTACCAAGTGATGCCTTCAAGCAACTGAGGCCACATGTGTAGGCATTTATGTGTTTCTTATGGCATTCAGAGACAGTTTCTGGACAATATATTGTTCACAATAAAAGTAAAGTTCTTTTTGTAACTTTTGCCTAGGACAAAAAAATAAATGCACATACTGTATATAAAACATAAAATGAAATGTACAGTATGTATAACTTCATTTAGTAAGTCATATTACCGTAGCCTCCTCATTTTATTTATATCATGTTTCCCCTGCCTTTAAAAAAGGGACTTAATGGCTCCTGATTGGTCCTCTTGAGTGGTAAATTAAGGCATCAATTCACTCTATCGCCTGGAGATTGCAAGTTCGGTTCCCAGGTGACGCAGGCACTCGCAGCTGGGAGTCCAGTGGGTGTATCATGCTGAGCGTGTAACGCCCTTCCCCAGTGTTGCATGAGCAGCAGTTCAAATTCAAATAGCTGCATCCAGCTGGCATCATGTGATAGACTGGTACTGTAGTTGTCGCCTTGATGTGAGAAGTGCCCTAACAGATTGACGGGTGGGAATCAGCTTATGACTAAATTAGGTAGAAAATAAGGAGAAATAAAAAGTAAATAATGATAATTTTAAAAAAAATTAAAAATCCATTCACTTTAAGCAGAGCCAATATTTTAATATTTCTTCTTGCATTCCAACCACAACATAATGTTTTTCAAGCTTTATGTTAAGAAATTGCATATGTTTAAATGAATATGTTTAGTGGTTAACACCGCCAGGGTCTGGGTTTGATTCCCACCTCAAGTCTGTCTACATGGAGTTTGCATGTTCTCTCCTTCTTGTTGGGTTTCCTTTGGGTAGTCCGGTTTCCTTCCACAGTCCAAAGACATGTGTTCCCTAATTAACCGTAGTGTGTGTGTACAGTTTGTGTTCCTGGCAGCCCATCCAGGTTGGACCCGGCCTTGTCTCCTGGTATGTGTATTATGAGGTAGTATACAGTACACTATGAAATATGTTGTAGTACTGTATATAGTATATTATTTTTAGTATATCATGTGCATTATGGGTTAGTATATACTGTAGTGTGCACTATGCGGTAGTAACCCAGCCATATAATGCAAACTATATGCTGGTCCTAAGCCTGCATAAATTGTGGAAGTTTGGAGAAACTCCTTTAAAAGTTCACTTTTCTTGAAAATGTTTCACATGAAAAAGCAAAGACACGTTTTGAGTAGTCGAGATATTGATGACGCAAATAGGGCAAGTCCCTCGGGAACCTTATCAGCTGATGTGGCCAACAACAGACTGCACGTCAAGAATCCATACGAGATTGGAACGCGGAATGTCAGGGGCATGAATCAATGAAAGATTGATATTTTCAAGTGAGAAATGATGAGGCTTAACATTGACTTTTTAGGAATAAGCGAATTACATTGGACTGGTGATGTGTTTTTCACTTAAGCGGTTTCACGGTTTACTATTCTGGCCATGGGAAGATCTGACAAAATGGCATAGCACTTATTATTGTGCAGAAGAAAAAAAAATAGCAAAATCAGTGGAACATTTCAACACCAGTGACAGAGTGATGGCCATCCACGACCTTGGAAAGGTCACTCAAAATCACCCTCACTCAAGTTTACGTGCCAACCACGGACGCATCAAGAGATCAAACAGTTTTATGCTGACATCCAACAACATCCAACAACTGACCAAACACCAGAAAAAAAAGAACATTGTGTATCTCATTGGTGACTTCAGTGAGAAGGTGGGCGAATCTAAAGATGCCAAGATTGTGGGAGGCTTCAGTCTGGGAGAAAGAAATGACGTGGGAGACTGGCTGATGCCAACAGTATTCTGCCAACAAAAGTATCTGCGGATACTTCTGCATCATCATTAAGACAGACCAAAAACACGTTCCGTACAAGTAACCAACTGAGTCATGCCAAATGCTCTCTAACGACAACTTCAGAAGTGCAGAAGAAGTAAGAAAATCAAAAACAGCTGGAAACAGAGATGAGACGACGTGACTGATGGGAGATCTTTAACAGAAGGTGAGGAAAGACAAGGAGGCCTATTGAAATAACAAATGAAAAGAAATGGAAGAGCTCAGTAAGAAAGGTCACACCAAGCCTTTCTTCGATCAGACCAAAAGACTTAGAACTCCTTTCACTGCGAGAAAGGGATCCATAAAAGACAACGACAGCATGAGTGTATTAAAGTTGTGAATTGAGTTGTCACAAGAAGGCTTGGACCGTTATTGGGTAGTGCACAATACACTGTGTATTATGGGGTAGTTTATAGTGTGTATCGGGGTTGCACAGTATATAGAATATATTATGTGGGGATATACAGTTTGTGGTTCATGTATATATGTATATATACTGTATATTATGTGGTAGTATGTATACAGTATGTATTATGAGTAGCCCAGTATATGCTGTGTATTATGGGGTAGTATATAGTGTGTGTTATTGGGTGGTACGCTATATTTTGTATTTCTTAGGGTGTACCAGCAATTGGAGGTAAAAAAAAAAAAAAAAACAGGCAACAGGGGCTGATGCCCAGTTCAAGTGGATTTAGTTTTTATTCCCAAGGTGCAAAGATGTGTCTTCCCAAAAGAGTGCAAGATGTAAAATTACCAAACAAACAAAAATAAATCAATACTATTGACAGTTTTTACAAGGTAAAGCTGACCATGCCAAAAAACAGGCCCAACGTGCCAAATGGTTAAACAACACAAACCTACTCTCCACTCTCTTCTCGCTCAAGATGGCTGCCTGAAGCCGTTTCTCAACCTGGGCTCCGCCCACTTTGGCATCTACCATTTTCACTAAACTGTCTCTAAAACATTTCAAAAACAGTGTTATATAACACAACAGATTAAATTACATACTGGGGTTACTGTAAAGTTAAGACATTCATACGTCATTTACCAACACAAAAGGAAATTCAGTTCATGTGGAGGTAAAAACGGCGTAACCAGTCGAAGGGTGTACGTATCCTTTACGAAGTAGAAGTCCATGGCCTTCTTCTCCAGACACCACTTGTGGTGTCTTTGACAAAAATCCGCTGTGCAATTTTGCATCCCAGACCTGTAAAGTACATCGAAACTAAAAGATTGAATGGCCGGGAACCACCTGGTGATTCGGGCATTGGTGTCTCTCATCTGTTCTAACCAGACAAGAGCCTGATGGTCAGTCTCTAGCCGGAGCTTACATCCAAGTAGATAATACCGTGGTGAGTCTAATGCCTACTTGACAGCCAGACACTCCTTCTTCACTGGTCAGTAGTTCATTACACGGGGGAGGAGTTTCCGACTGATATAAGTAGGCCACAGGTTTACTTTGCTCCTGCACCTCTTGCAGAAGTACTGTACAGCTCCAACACCCTGTTCAGAAGCATCGGTCTGCACTGTGAAAGTCTGGACTTTGGACTACTGGCTCCTTGTATAATGAACTTTTCAGGTTTTGAAAAGCTTTTTCAAAGGCTGTTGTTCGGTTGGCTTTTCTTTATTACTGTAAGTCGGTCAGGGCAACTACCCAGGCTGAGAAGTTCGGTATGAAGCGTCGATACCAGCCTATTAGCCCCAAAAAAGATCATACCTGTTTCTTTGTTGTAGGTCTCTCTGCATTTTTAATAGCTTTAACCTTTTCAACTTGCGGCCCAATTATTCCATGTCCCAGCACAAAGCCCAGTACTGAGTTTCCATCTGCCCAGCAGTATTATGTGGTAGAATATATTGTATCTTATGGGTAGTATATACTGTAGTGTGCATTTTGGGTAGCACAGAACTGTATTTTGGGTAGCAATAATGTGTTTTATGGAGTAGTATATAGTGTGTAATAGCGTCACGTTGGCGTAGTGGTGAGAACTGTCACCTTGCACCTCCAGGGTCTGGGTTCAAGTCCTGCCTTAGTATCTGTGTATATGGAGTTTGCATGTTCTTCCCATGCTTGGTGGGTTTCCTTGGTGGTGTTCCTCGGTTTCCTTCTGCATTCTGGTCGGCGAGTTTCCTCTCACAGTCCAAAGATACAGCAAGCACATTACTGTAGGTTAATTAGCATTTCCAAATGTCCCATAGTGTGGATGTGTAAAATTGACTGGAGGTCCTACCACCATCCAACAGTACAATGGGAACCATAATTATTTAGATGGATGGATGGATATTCTGTGTATTGTGGGGTAAATTTGGTTATAGGGTATGATATGATTAATTACACCACAATTAAGGTACTTTACAGTAATTTTATGGCTGGTCGGTCACATTAAGAAAAAAAAAAGAGTTATTTTTAGTGTAGGCTAAAATTGTAATACTCTATATGCTACATGCCTTCTGCTGGAGGGCAAAAAGAAATCTTTTTAATTCATTTATTGATGTAGAATGTTCCCTGTAGGGAAGAATACTGCAGATGAAAACATTTTATTGTCCTACACAGTCATATCAGGGCATTATTCTGTGAGCAGCTGAAAGTTTGATTTCATTTGTATGATAAAATATACTCTCATGAGTTTATTTTGCCCTACCTTTCATAAAATCAGCTTTGCACTTTGCCAAGGTACAAAAACAATTTCTCATTGCTGCTTTAAGTTGCTTTCTACCAATTCTCCCATGACGTCTACCCCGCAGAATATAAAAAGTCACTATCCCACACTGAACTGCAGTAAAATTTACACCTTTGAAAAAAAAAAAAAGCGAGATGATGAAACTCCCCTAAAACAGCCTTATCTGATTTGCAATATTCACAAACAACGACTAGAATTAAGAAACCCAGCCTGTATATTTATATATATATATATGAACCTATAAATGTACTAAATTGGTCTCTTAGTTGTTCTTGTTGCACTTCCATTTACTTAGAGTGGAGGTGAAATAGCTCCTAGCACAAGCTAATTTAAAGTCAACAGCCTGTTGAGATGCAATAACACGAGGAATTAATGTGTTGCCTGCTGAGGTTGCGCAAGCTTCATTATGCTTTTGTTACAGGAGAAGAGAAAAGTCAGCAAAGGACGATGTGTCCAGCCAAATTATCTAGTTTAACAGCTGGATCACATGTTTTTT